>CAJNOP010000007.1:4613478-4702424 GCA_905250075.1 Rotaria sp. Silwood1 | reverse complement strand
GATTTATTGATGATTTATTTCTTCAGTGAAACAATTGAATTGAATATAGATTTTGATAAATCATCTAAGTATATTCGAAATAGATATTTTTAGAAAAGTTATTCTTTCGCAACTCATTTTATTTTTTATCTAATTCTATAGACAAAATAAAATATGTTATGAGTATGAATTTCATTGAAAGTAAAACTTTGCTTTATTCTTGTAATTTTTAACATTTTATTCAGGACAATACACAATATTTTCAAAAATTTATGAAACAATTTATTTGTCTTTTGTTTTTGGAAATTTAAAATTGATATTGAAGATCGTTAAAAACATTAATTAGAAAAACATTTCTATAGACATTTAGAAAACAGTTCAGCACATGACAATAAAATGATTGAAAAATAATACATAGACTACCACACTACATGTGTAGTCAAATCACTTCTCTACTCAAGCAAAACTCGACTCATAGTCTATTTTTGATTCTTTCAGATATAATTGATTTTTCAATGTTTTCATAATTCATCTATAATAATCAAAAGCATTCAATCTTATTTCTGAAATATTGAACTTATTCTACTATGAAAACCAATTAAATTTCTTTTCTTTCCTCATTTTTCTCTTTTTTTTACTCATAGTTTATTTTCTTTTTGCGTACTATTTACGAAGAGATAAAGCCTAGAATATAGTGCATCTTTTTATCTATTTAATTGAAACATCGAATATAATTTGACGAGTTAAAACTGTTCTAGAATAAAACACACATTTTTTCTTATTTTTACATATAATCACATGTCTAATCCATTACAAAAAAAAAGAAGCATCAGTCTTTTGAAAATAAGTTTTACTAAATGCAATATACAGCTCTACAATTTTCTTCACGTTTCAACAAAAAGCAGATGAATCAACATTAAGTCGTATATATCAAGTTTTTCTGATAAGCTTTTGCAGGTTCTCTAGTCATGTATTTTTTGTGAAACATACGAAAACAATCGACTATCAAAAACAAGTAGGCAGAAGACCTTGAAAATATTTCTCAATAAAACCTACTACACAACACTTCTGAATAATTGTTCGGTGTAAATATATCAAAAGATGCAGCGTGTTTTATTTCTGTGTAGTATGTCACAATATACCTGTATGCCCTATAAAAAGGAAAAACAAAACAAACGGACAATTCCTATTCGAAACAATATCATTTTGCATCATTCGCTATGTAACGTAAGGAAATCTTTTAAACTTTTGTCTTTTATGAAAACTGTTGCTCTGGCAGGCCGATGTTGCCACCAACTCACACCTTTTCGTCATCGCAACATGAATTTCATCAGAACTTTTTTCTATGATTACGCTCTTGTTTATTCAAAATAGAGTAATAAAAGATACATACTTAAAAAAATAACAAGCAAAATTTTCATAGTTATTTGATGGCGTGTTTAGAAAAATAAACGAAATATTTTAATTGAAAAAAAAACTAATATTATTCAAAATGATCTATTTGTTTAAATAAGAATCCAAAGCTTGTCTTAATATATCTGGACGGTCAGTAAATAAAATATCAATCCCAAGTTCAATCATTTCTTTTTGAATATTTGAATCATCAAGAAGTGAGCCAACAATAGCTACAGGTTTTCCTGCTTTATGTATTGTATCAACTAAATGTTTATTTAATATAGATCGTGTATGTGGTCCAAGAAATAAAGCAACTATATTATGTTCATATGAATAATTATCATTAAGACGACCTTGCTTATAATCTTGAGATATGGGGTGAGGGTGGGTGTGGGTGTGGGTGCCAATGTGAATGTCAGTGTGGCTGAGTGTCAGTGTGCTTCGTCTTTTCACATACACACACGCCCACACCCACATCTCATACGCACACCCGCAACCAATATTGTATTCAATTCTATATTTCACTTAACTATGAATGAAGGAAAGAGAAAGCAGGAGAAGCAGAAAAGAAGCTACAAAAATAAAACTGATGTAATAGTTACTCAGGAAGGGAGTTATAGGGCTGTTGAAACTTCTGAAAAGAAGTTTGTTTTCTTAACGTTGTATCATATTCTTTGAAAGGATTATACAATTTTCCAATTTCAGATACAATAACTAGACATTATACACTTATCAATTAAATTCGACGAGCTGTGCAAAGTTATTCCTATCTTTCACAAGAAATGGTTTATTGAAAAAAATTGTTCCACTACTAGTTCGTTTCTGAGTTTTGAATTCTGACTCAAAAACGGACAACGGTTAAGAAATAAGCAGCTCAATTTTTCTTGGTTTTTCAGCATAATATTTCATTTTTGAATGCTCTCAAAGAAAGACAAAAGAAAAAACTAAAACCAAAGCAGTAGAAAACCAAAAATTGCAAAAGTTAAAATAGCTTGAAGAGAAGAAAGTATTTTCAAGGTTAAGTGACGAGTTGTCCAAAATTCAGTAGCCTGTTTCGATGATCCTTGCCTATTTCTATTGCATCCAATGATTTCATTTTTACGGTAAAGTCGCATACTTCACGTTCCGAAACATCACAGCTCCCTAGCTATTCTTATTGTCCACTATTCCGATAAGCGTGAAAATTTAAAGTTGAACTTAATCCCCTTTCCAATGTGATTTTTCTCTTCTAGAATAGAAGACAATTTCAAGTACAACTTGTCTGGGCGTGAGTGTAAATCACCTCCATTCACATCCATACCCACACATCCACATCCATACTCACATACCCACACCTACACCTACACCCATACCCACACTCACCCATATCCACCCCCATCCCCACACCCTACACCCTGCTAACCATTTTCCTCGATTCATTCCATCCGAAATACTTAATTCATTATTTACTATGTTTTTATTTGCTTTTGCTCCTTGGAATATTTTGAAATCATAACGTCGACGAATACGATGTTCGATTACATTGGCAAGAAAACCTGTTCGATCTCAATTCTTGTCGTGTTATTTATTACAATTATTAATGATACAAAAATTTTGTCACAATATTTATATGTACGTCAACGGAGTAAATCATGTATATTGGTTACTTATCTAACTGAAAGTTCTATTGAATGATTTTATTTATAAGTTCATATAGGAAATAAAAGCATCAGTAAACACTTGTGAATCAATGATATAAGAACTTATAAATTATATGACCTAATTTTATTTGCACAGATATTGGCATATTCTGATATTGATGATCTATATTTTTTCAGTGCAAAAAAAATCCATTCCAAAATTGACTAGAGTGCTCTATCATTCTGATTGATAAAAAAAAATCGTGATTCTCATATTTTTGACCATGTGTTTATTGTCACTAAATCCATACATTTCGCTGATATGAGAATAAAGAAAATAAAATTCAGGTGGAGCATAATAACATAAGATAAGATATTCATTGCGTTAGTTGGTAACATACACGCAAATATATAATTTATTTTATCTTTTACTGGTATTAACTATGGATTTATTGGTTCGAACTTTAATTGTGTTTGGAATTCTACTATCATTACTGTTAATCCATGTAACAAAAGCTGCTTCAATTCTTACAACATTAGATCATAAAACTATAGACAAAGAGAAGTGTAGCCCACCCGGTGCCATATGTGGTCAAGACCCACCCTGTTGCAATCCAAAATGTAGAGTTAATTGGGGTGGTGCTTGGTGCACGTGAGACAGATTACTCTTGATTCGCAAAATTACACGAAATAAACATGATTGAAATTATTTTCTGTTCTTGATCTTTCACAGTCAATAAATTTTATTTCACTAGAAATAAAAAACATTGAATAGTTTATGTGAAGAACAAATTAGCATGACAACTGGCTATTATTCTATATTTGAATGTATCTCATATTGCGATTGTCAGATGTTTAGAAAAATGTTGAATACGTGACTGTCATACGTCGAAGTAACTTGCTTTTAGTATTCACATTAACATAAAAATATAATTAATATTTCATTTGACTCTGAAAGATGTTACTAGTAATATATATAGTGTGAAAAACAATCTAATAGCAAGGTAGATTACAAAAGTTTCAGCAGTCCTTTTGTATATTGACGATTGCATCGGTATCGAAAACCGAAGACAATTTTCAAAAATATATCATCAGGTATAGAATTAAATGGACTAAATATTAGTATAATAATATTTTTTAGTTATTAAGTAGAGAAATGTTTTATTATAAATTTTTATGTCCAAATATATTGTTAGAAAGAACATTGAAACCAGAAAAACATTGTGTTTTTGTTTTGCCATAACTGCTGATAACAGGATTTTTTTATATTATCAATGAAGACTCAATAAATAATCTATGGATAATTACTAAAAATGAACTTTAAGCGTGTGCAATGTAGTCTTTATCGGATATATCATTCTGAAAATATTAAGGTATGAAGCAAGGGAAAAATAAATGAAAATCTTTTTGTTAAAATTAGTGATTAAATGTAAAAGGGTTGTATCATATGGTGGACACATTGCACAAAAGAATGGAAGAGTTCATTTGATAAATCAAAGTCTGCTCTATAAAATAAATGCCCTAGATTTTCAAGTTCTGAAGTTATATGCTTGAAACTTATTTTTTTACTTAAATAGTAATAGAGTATTAATTAAATTTTAATTAGTGTTAAAAGAACTCTGTTATAAAGATTAATTGCAAAACAATAATATACAGTGTTATTTAGTTTTCAATACTTCTTTTGAACAATATACGTATTTAAAGATAAAAATTTGTAACAACATAGTTCTCTAGCTATTAGTTAATAAAAATAACTATACTAAAAGTTTAGCTCGTTTAATTCAATATTGAATGGCATATTTTTAAATATTGTCTGCTTTTTAGTAACGATATAATCGTCAAAATACTAAGACTGTCTCAAAGTTTTATTTTCTTGAAAAAAATTGAAGATCTTTCTTTTTCTTCACACTACAATCCATTAGATCAAGAAATATATCTTTTATTTTCTTTCTTTTCAAAGAAAACACGACAATAAAAATTTTTTTTAACATTGGTGATTCGTTTTAGTATTGAAGTATAGAAGTACAAACTTGGACAGTTTTCGCTTCATTGACCGTAACAAGCATCTTAACAACATGTCCACTCTATAGCGCCACAAAATGTGACAGATGCTGATATATCATTAAAGAACGTATATCAATAATGTCTCATCATACTACATGCACTACTTCGTTATTGCATTTCTAGGAAATTAAATAGAAAACAGATGGCAAAAGAATGTGTCCCAATGTAGACAAAATAAAACAATCACTCTGTGATTAGTAAGAGGAACTGTATTGTATTTCACATTTTAGTTCGGTCAGAATTATGCTAACCGATGATTCAAACAAGAGAGATAAAATTAAATATTGGATACGGATATTACAAATGTATAACGAAGTAAAATTCATATAAGATATAATTTTTTTTTGTTTCTTATTTTGTCGTTTTTGTTCAATCGATACATAATAACTATAACTTTCTGTTTTTTTCGGATTGTTTCAAAAAACGCATAAAGACTCACGTTTTTTGTTGATTTTTTTTCTACTTTGCCATTTTCTTAATTCATTTTCTCTTCTCTTACTTTTTAATCTAAGAGGTTATTCGTCGAGATATGGGATAGAATTTTTTCCTGGTTACAAATATTTTTTTTCCGCAAAGAAATTCCGTTTTAAAGAGAGAGATTGCTTTCATGAAGTTCCAGCGTTGTAGAAAATCGCTAGTATCACAATTCATCGTAAAATCCTAGTCTTGTCCTCAGTTAGTCGTTTCATGCATTTAACTCAAGAAAGATTGAAATCTATGTCAATACATAATGAGTATGCTTATACTTTCCGTTTGTTTTCTTCTTTCTAGAATGATACAGAATTTTTTCGTAAATATCCTAGCTTTAGCTCGACATATAATTATATTTTACTTTCGTGAGGACATGATGATAATCAATGCTTAGTTATGACCACAAATTTGTAAAGAAGCTTGACAGTTATCTCTAGAATAAGAGTTTTAGAAGTGTTTTTCTAAGCATATATTTAGCTATATAGAGATTTAAAATTTTTTCTTTCTGCATTCGATATCAGTATCATTTTAAATATAATCGAGGATAATATTATTAAGCTGATTAGAAAAGTTTGTATGAAGAATTAAAACCATTGGATAATTAAAAATATGTTTGGCAACAATTTTATAAAGTTCTTATTCAAGAGAAACTGTCGATCTTCTTTACAAATATGTCGTTACGACTAAGTACTGAGTATCAACATATTCTTACGAAGGTAAAATATAATTACATGTTGAATTAAAACTGGAGTGTTCAAGGAAAAATTGTGTGTCGTTATAGCAAGAAAAGAACGAATGAAAAATATTGTTAATAACATATAACTATAATACAAAGCAAAAGATTTTATTTTCGAAAATTGTCAAAAGAAATTGTGTATAATTCAATATATCGTTTATTTCTTTGAATGCTTTTAGACGCTCAAAATTTTATTATATTGTTCCGTAAAAATATTGGACGTTGTTGATCATTCAAAATTCAAATAACAAAAATCTGTATTTTTAAAAAAAATTTAAAGTGACATGTTCGTCTGATTGGGTATAGATTTCACAAAAACATCATTCTTAATGAATTACGTAGACACATCAACATACTCTGATATTTGATCATCAGTTTTTTTCTATCACAAAATTGTTATTGAAGAAACAATTTCATAGTCAAAAGAATATAAATAACGATT
The DNA here is from genome assembly GCA_905250075.1 of Rotaria sp. Silwood1. Taxonomy (NCBI): domain Eukaryota; kingdom Metazoa; phylum Rotifera; class Eurotatoria; order Philodinida; family Philodinidae; genus Rotaria; species Rotaria sp. Silwood1. The sequence goes on along the minus strand of CAJNOP010000007.1, from coordinate 4,695,718 downwards.
TATATTATGGAAAATTAAAGCAGTTCATCAGTCAATAATATTTGAAATAAAAGTAATACAAAATTTTTGTATTCATTTTAATTTTAGCATTAAATCGCAACGAAATATCGTAAAGACTTCTTGAAGATCAAGAGAAGTTGTCAGAAACTATAGATTTTACATAAGAAACAAAATTTATTGACTTCTCCATCAAATAATATTTTTCGGAATAGAGCATAGGCTCTCCATGAGGGATTCAAACAATAAACTGTCTTTATTTTGTAAACACCGAACTAATCATTTTGAAACACAATCTCAAAGGAGCATTGAAGTATAGAGATAAAAACTTCGATTCTTTGATAGGGTGTATATCAATAATGTTTCGCTATAATATATAAACTACTTTCTAATTACATCTCTGTAGAAAGATAGTGAGGAAATGTGGGTTTGGGTATTGTAGTTCTCTTGAGTTAACCACATTCACACTCCACAACCAAATCGACTTCGCCAGCGACACCCACACCCAGATTTTGGTTATGAAAATGACGATTTGATCAAGCCTAATATCATATTCTGAATCAGAATAAAAAACGAAGTCGACTTATGCGTGCTTCAAGTATTGTTGAGAGATATTTTTCATCGAAAAATTCATCCGTACTCTCTATCTCGGTGATTGGGTCACAAAACCAATTCTATCTAAAAATTAATTTTGCCAGTGACAAACAATCTCTCGAATTGTATAACGATAGAAGAATACAAACTGAAAGGTATTCAACACTAAAAATAGTAGTTTCCGGAAGCTTGTTTTTGACCCAATTGTCGTGAGAAACAGTAGGGATAAATTTCTCCGATGAAGAAAAATGTCTCAAACATATTTGAAACACACATAAGTCGGCTTCGTTGTTTTATGTTGATTCAGAATACGGTATTAGGTTTCATCCAATCTTCATATTTGTAACTGAAATCTGTTAAATATCAAGTTAAAGACACAAAGTTACGTCGTTTCTTCACTAGTTTGTTTTCAATACAAATAGTTTATTTTGATGATGAAAGTATTTATTAATATAAGCTTTGTAGTTCTAGAACATTCCCAAATATGTTATTGCTCGACAAAGGAATCTCGTTTTCTTTTATTTTATCTTTGCTTTTTAATAATAAATGAAACACCTAAACGCTTTCTTTAAAGCTAAAGGATTCATTAATCTTCATTGAATATATGATAATGTCTTTCTTTCTCTATCTTTATATGATAAAGTAACACTCCTAGGTCGACTAAATTGACATATAACCCAGTTTACATAAGCTACCACTGAGCTTGCCTTTAATCGAAGTTTTTAGGTGTTGTTTTCTTTAAAGTATGTTGTATAAGGAAGAGTTTTAAGGATTTTGGCAGACACCATTAAAAAATATTGTTACCTTCTCGAGATATTACAGTGTTTCTCAGAACGCAAGTACCAAAAAGCCACATATTTTGTGACTTTGCATGACAAACTTATTTCAGTAATTTTGAAGTATATTATGAACGCTACTAAGCTACGCATGACTTAGCTTATGATCTTGTAGAATTATGAATGGACTTCTATTCAAACGATACTTAAAACTGATTCATTTTCTATAAAAATATCCTTAAGTTTGTTTAGAAATTATTAGAAGGTTTTCATCATGTGGAAAAAAATTCTAGTAATTACCAATCAGTACATAGCTTTCTATCAATTTTCATAAAAAGTCCTTTGAAGATGACGATGACTATTAGAAAACTCGCCCCCTCTTCCGAAAATATAAAAAAATTGATATTTTCAAAGAATTTTTATAAGTATTCATAAAGAGTTATTCGCTAATTTAAATTGGATAGCATTTATTTCGCTTGATGAAACTTTTTTATTAACTTTGAAACGAAAGTCAGTATATTTTCCATGGTAAACGGGTCATTTTTGAGTATCTTTCAATTAATCTTCCAAACCTATTTGACGAGATATTATACTAGTTATTGCATAACTTGATGGTGCTCAATGTATTGGGTTGATGCAAAATTAACGACCGTTTCCATTAATTCTAAATTTATTCAACAATACAACACCAAAGTACACTCAAAACATGTTTAAATGATCATTCTGGAGCATAATCGCCATCTACTTCAATAACTGCTTCCCATTTGCTTGACAAACGATCGATTCCACGTGCAAAAAAGTGACGATCCTTGGATGCAATCCACGCTTTGACGTCAGCGACAAGATCGTCAAAATCATCGTAGACTTTGCCCGTCTGCCAATTTTTGACCGAACGATTGACGTGATAGTCTGTAGGAGCTTCAGTGGGAGAATATGGTGGGTGCTCAAGCAGTTCCCATCCTTTGTCGCTGACGTCAAAGCGTGGATTGCATCCAAGGATCGTCACTTTTTTTGCAGGTGGAATCGATCGTTTGCCAAGCAAATGGGAAGCAGTTATTGAAGTAGATGGCGATTATGCTCTAGAATGATCATTTAAACATGTTTTGAGTGTATTTTGGTATTGTATTGTTGAATAAATTTAGAATCAATGAAAACGGTCGTTAATTTTGCATCAACCCAATATATTTCAAAATCGTGATTTTGTGAAAGATCTATTGAATGATATGGACTGCTCAGAGAGTCTAAGTTCTTTTCTACAGTGAATGCTCGATGAATTTTCGCTGGTATATATCTATGATAATAAGCCAAAAATGATGTGATTTTTTTAGGTAGTGTTTTCAGAAATATTTTTTCAAACAATTTGCGTCATAATTCTTAAAACTGTTATTTCTACAGCATACTTCGCCATCAGATAGGTGTAACTTTTTGAATCTTTCTTCATCAATATGAAAAAAAGCAAGCATAAATAGAGCAATATGGTGGATGTAAAAGAAAACATTTTCTACTGAATTATCTAGAACTAGATTTTTTTTTCTTTCAACTCACTGCAAACAAGAATGAGCTACTTTGTTCGTGACATCTTTAATAATGATATGTCGATAAATCTTTTAGTTCGTTAAAACCTTTTCATAGCTTACAGATGACATAAAAAGTATTTTTTGTGAGAAATGTTACTTACAAGAGAAACTATCGCATTTATCCATTGGCGCATTTAAATATGATCTCAAAACGTACATCACTAATTATAGACTAGTAGCTCACGATTCTCTCATCTGATTTATACTTCGTGAAATCTTTGTTCAAGCACAATTCTGCTTTTCTCAAACATGCTGAATTCACACAACAGCTCGAACAATAGTATGCTATCGATGAATTCTAATCAAGAACAGTTTTATTTGATACAATTCTGGATTTTTCTTATTTTAATTATTCCGGCAATGATTTGTTTATTGTTTGGTCTATACCATTTCCTTCTGGATCGAAATCTTCGGCAATCTTTGCATAACCATATAATAATTGTTATTCTAATTATTAATTTTGTTTACCAATCAACAGACATGGTCTGTTTTATTCATTATTTCCGCTGTTTCAAAACATTCTCACCAACAACAATTTTTCGTCTCATTTGGGGATATATAGATTGGGCAGTTTTTGCTCTTCAATATATTCTATATGCTTGGGTCACAATCGAAAGACATATCCTTATTTTTCATCATCAACTATTATCTACTAAAAAAAAACGTCTATTGTTTCATTATCTTCCTCCAGTTATATTAACTACGTACTGTCTACTTTATTATGCCATCATATTTTTTGCCTCAACGTGTAACAATAATTTTGAGAATATGTTGACACCAAATTATATGCCTTGTGCTTTTACAAACAATGCACTCAAAATGTATGAAATAATAGTTCACACAATATTGCCTACGTTTACAATTGTTATTTCCAGTTTTGTTCTTCTAATACGTACTTTCTGGCAAAAATACCGTATGAAACAACAATTTCAATGGCGAAGATATAGCCTAATGACAGTCCAAGTGTTACCGATTTCATTTATCTTTCTGATTTTCCCATTTCCTTATGTGATTGTAGTTTCTCTCCAATTATGCGGCTTATCAGCCACCATAGGCGCCGGATTTTTATCAATAGCAAGGTTCTCATCTTATTATGCTTTACTACTTTTCCCAACAGTTGCAGTGGGATTATTAGCAGAGCTAAGACAAAAATTCAAAAATTTACTATTTCGACGACAAGAACATACGGTTGCTCCAATAGCGATGATTACATGACAAGCGATATAAAAACGTGTAGTTATTGAATGGAAAGCTGTTGTACATCATTAACTATTGTTTTTCGATTGAAATACATTTATTTTCAACCCGCAATAAATAAAATATGTTCCAAACATAATGTCATGAGTTTTTTTCTTCAAGGCGAAGAACACCAATGCTGAGTAAAACAATTATGAAATTCAATTGTATTGTTTTGAAAAAAATCAAGACAGATAGGTGTGGATGTATGGGTATGCGTGTGAGTGTGAGGCTGTGGATGTGGATGCGGATGCGGGTGTGGGGTATGAGTGTGGGTGGGAGTGGGGTGTAAGTGCGAGATGTTGGTATGTGTGTGGGTATGAGTTCTCTTGTCATCAACACCCAAACCCTTACAAAAATCCGTCATCGATTAGCAGAGCTAGGTATCATGGCTTGTCAATATACCTCATTGATCAAATTACAATCTTTTTATTGTGCTAATATTGCTGCGACTATCAATTATACAAATACATCCCACACAGTGACGATGAAATCGAATCAAATTCCGCTGTTTTGTCACCAGGCCACCAACGTTGCAACGAACGTCACAATACAATAGTTACCCGTAAAAAAGAGAAGCACTCCTTTCTCGATCAGAACAAAAACAACAACAACAACACTGATATCAATCATATGGGTGAAGACCAAGATATTTATGTGCGGGCAACATAATGAAAGAGAAATGTCAATATGTCTGATAACAGTGGTAATGATAATGGTAAGAAAAATTTTTCTTTATTTACTAATCCTTCCTCAGCTGCGGAAGTTGATGGGGTATCAACCAAATTGGGTAGACATATTGTCGAAGATCGTGGTGTTAATTTGGCTCGTTTGTTGTTAATGTACGACGGCAGCAGACAACATATTGATACTGATTCTCGCGAGCGTTTCTTATACTTGAAGCAATAAAGTGATTCACGATTGTCGTGTTCACTAACTCCTGGGGAATTCGTTGGTGCATTCATTCGATACATGAATAGTATGTGTACGGTTATTTTTTTTTTCACTTTGAACCGGATGTAGATATACAACAATGTAATGAAGGAACTTTCATTTATTGTCATAATTGTTGAAGCTTAAGCTCATTATTAAAGTTGCGGACTCTTCTCTTATACAATAAGGTGGCTATGTAAACGAAGAGAGCGGATGCGATGAGAGGACCAAGATTACAGGAGAATATAATACAAATGATAGCATGACACATCTGTTTTCGGCGTTCTGCCTACTTTTGTCGTTGGTAGTAGGGTTTCACAACTACGAGTTATCTTGTTTTATTGAAGGCGAATCACTCTCTGTGACAATTTATCGTTTTATCTGTTTGAAACTAAAACTTTCATTCATTAGATCGAACTCATGCTTTTCAGCTCATCAAAGGAACTGCAATTGTAAGCTGGCATCGCAGTCGTCCTATATTTCCTATATTTTTCAAGTTAGTCCTATAATAGACTATATTTTGAGCTTTTTTCCTATATTCCTATATTTTTCAAAAAATTAAAGATTATTATGGAAAGAACCATATTTCCTTCAAATAAGTGCCTAGCATGTTGTTTAAATATTATCAGCGGCGTTCATAACATAATATAAAGCACTAAGGGCAATATTTTCTTTAAATTTTTTCCATCTTAATATCACTTTTAAAAAAATAAAATTCAACACAAATGTGTAGATTTACATGTGTTTCGTCAGTAGTTATTGCAATAAACAGTGAAAGAGCACATGCTAATCTATATATTTGTGATGAATTTTATTTCAAGAAAAGTGATATTAACACAAAAGAAAATTTAAAGAAAGTTGCAGCTAGAAAGTGATTCTATTTTGTTTGACAGTACTAGAAACGGTGGTGTTTATTTTCAAGTAGTATCAGAAACGAAGAAAACTTTTACCAATGCATCGACTATCTGTTACTAAACCGATTATTTTGCTGTGCTTTAAATATGTATACATTTTGATTATATAGCTCTGAGACTGTTAGAAACTATAATAGTCTTGACAAAAGATATCGATTGTTTTCTTTACATTAAAAGAAAGCATTTTTGTGATCTTTATCTCAGTCAATTTTATAATATTTTTATGATATGTAGGCAAGGGAGGAAAAACTGACTTTTTGATTTAAATCAAAAATGAAAATCAAAAACATCAGACAAATCAATGAAAATGGTAAAATTTTTAATCTTTATGCTTGAAAATATCAATCGAGAGTGAAACAGTTGAAATCTGACTGTTTTTTGCTTCTTTGGATTTTTCCGATTTTTTAAATTTTTCTGATTTTTCTGATTTTTCTTATTTTCTTCGTTTAAAATCAGTTGGTTTTAAATTAGAAAAATCAAGAGAAAAATAAAAAAGTCAACAAAAATAATCTGATTTCACCTGTTTCCTCCTTGCATGTAACTGTGAAATAGTTGAAGGTTAACCGAACATAAATTATTTCTTTTTGTCTTTGTATAAAATATTGCCATACTACTGTTTTTCATAACAAAGCTGTATTTTTATTTAGGTGAGGCGAGGTACGTTATAAGAACATCACCTACCATTCTGCAGTAGTGATTTTTACATGTCTAGTTGTTTTTATACGAAATATTAGCGTCCTATATATTTCCTATATATCCGAGGACGATCCTATATATTTGAGATCTAACAATTCCTATATATTCCTATATATTTTTGAGGGGCTGCTGCGAACCCAGAGTACAACATATTGATACCTATCAAAATCAAACATCTTGCTGACAAATCTCTTGTCACTTCTGTCAAAACTTGGAGAATATCTCAATAGTAGTATATCGTTATATTAAAGAAAAGATCGACAACAATAAGAGCTTTTCTACTAATGCTGTTATTATCATATATCATAGAATATTACGTTGTTGTTTATCAGTACTTGTCCTAGATATGATTAATCTATTGACTTTGAAATTATCTCTCATATAATTTGATATTGCCAGCTGAGAATGAGATTAAGATTGAGCTATTTTCAAAGCAAATTGAATTAAAGATCGACACATTGTCTGTAGAAGACGTAGAAAAAATCTACTTATTGTTAATACAATTTTGACCTATTCGACGTAGGCCAAAACAAACTAAGAATTCACTATACACTACTGAATAAGACATGATCAATTTGTCAGATATCGATTTTAGTAATAGATGGGACAATAATCTCTACATGTGTTAATGAACGGTCAATGGCTACATCCAGATTTAACACTTGTATTGAATAACATCAATCTGTTTGTTTCTTTATCTATGCACCATGGATCTCCGTTTTTTCATCTTCTCTATTGACAAATCAATGACTTGGATTTCGATCGTAATCAATATTTCAATAGAAAGAAGATAGGAAAAGATGGGATTCTATCACAGTCAAATATATTTTGTATAAATAAAGTGTATTTCGATGTCGAGCTATCATCAAAACATTCATGCAATCAAAATTTATATTTTGAATTAAAATCACAGTCTTGTACGACTATTCAATATGTAGATTCAAAAATAAGGCTGTATGATGAAAAACATTCTATATTATCGGAATGTAATAGATATTCTTCAAACTATACAACATAGGTGATTCTCTATCACGCATGTGAGTTATCTGTCTAATGGGACCTCTTTCGAATGACTTGGCATTTAATCATCATGGATCAGTATTCGTTTATTTTTCATCACAATTTGTTTCTGATCTGAATATAGTTCGTCTCAATAAGACAGGATATATTGGTATCCATATTAAATGTCAATGTAGTAACGATATGAAGATTATACCTTGAGGAATGATATCAATTCTGCTGCAAGGAGAAAAAAAATTCGTGAATCATTCGCTAAAAAAAAATATTTAAATCCACATCATATGGAAGAATTTGAAATCAAAATCTCACTCGATGAGCTTGAAAAGTCGTTGATATTGAAGTTAGCAAACATGCACCAGGAGTTTAGCAATGGTGTTTTTCGAATGACAATATTGAGCAATGAATTATAAATAAAAAAAATATATAGAGCAATAAAACTCAACCAGACGACTTTAAACAATCCATTGAGAAGAACTTTAAAAGAATTCAGAAGTAATTCATGATTTTTTTTTTATTTCTGTAACTCTATTTTCAGTATGATAGTCTATCTTTGAAGATATTAGAGTGTGTCTATTCGTTTGAACATGTGTAAATGAATGGAATGATCATTGATTAGCAAAAATATACTCTTCATTCTTATAGTCACCTATCACATGGATCCATCTTTATCGAGATCCAAATCTCGTCAATTATTTCTTCAAACGTGTTCAGTTCAAATTAAGAATTATAACAGTAAATAATGATTCAGTTCGTTTGCCTTATTTTTTTGTTATCTGTATGAATTAGTAAATAGCAAAGAAATAATATGTTAATCATGGTGAAAGAGCACAATAGAAGTAGTATTAATCTTTAAAATAGATGTAAATGATTGTTCTATGTTATTTTGAAATAAACCTTCTGCGTAAAAATTCGAACATATTTAAGAATATTTTTATGCAAAATAAAACCAGACACAGAATATTTTATCCCAAAATAAATAATTGTTTTTTAACATTGAAAAACTTCTTCTTAGCGAATCTGCTAATCTTAGTTGAGATTTTGACAATATTTAACTATTCATGAAATAAGAAATAGATTTGCTTGTTGTTATATAAAGTAAGTCATTTCTATTTATTATTTATACAAGAGGAAATTAGTATGTTAAATAGAAAATAATTATTGAAATAAACAAATAATATTCTTTTTCATGTCTACATAGTAGCTTTTTATCGTAACTATAAGTTTATTATATAAACGATCGATCGAATGTTCGAAAGCAAAAAAAGAAAGAAGAACGAAAAACTACATAGATGTCTCTTTTTTTATACTAACGTTCTTTTATTTGTAGTTGTATAGGGAGACTCGATTTATTTGTCGTCTCTTATCTCATCTGACAAACATAATTCGCGTAACATACAAAAAAAAAATAAACGAAGAGAACGAGATTTTTTTTTTGACATTGTTTTTTTGTATAGAAAATAAGGAAAATTGGTAGTACGTTATTGAAAATAAAACAATGACGACAAAAAAAATTCTATTTGTATTAACATCTCATGATAAACTTCTAAATGGTCATCCAACAGGATGGTATTTACCAGAAGTATGTTAAACATAATTTAATTAATATAATAACTAAAATAATATTATGTATATAGGCTGCTCATCCATATTATGTATTAGAAGATCATTTTACAATTGAATGGGCAAGTCCAAAAGGAGGAAAAGCTCCATTAGATCCATCATCTTTAGAACAGTTTAAAGATGATGTTGAATGTAAAAAGTTTTTATCTGATAATAAAGCTAAACAAGGTTATGAAAATACAAAAAAATTAAATGAAATAAATGCTAATGATTATATAGCTTTAATTTATGTTGGTGGTCATGGACCTTGTTTTGATTTAGCTGAAGATAAAACAAATATTCAATTAGCTGAACAATTTTGGAAACAAGGAAAAATTCTTTCGGCTGTTTGTCATGGACCTGCTGCTTTAGGTTAAGGAAATTATTTAACAAAAAACAAAAAAAAAAAGAAATAATTTTCTTTTTTTAGTTAATGTAAAAGATGAAAATGGTAAATCAATATTTTTTGGACGAAAAGCAACATCATTTAGTAATGAAGAAGAAGAACAAGTTAAATTAACAAATGCTATTCCTTTTCTTGTTGAGACACGTATTAAACAACTTGGAGCTCATTATGAAAAAAATGATAAACCATGGGGACCTCATGTCACTGTTGATGGACAACGTTTGTTTTACTTCTTTTTTTTTGTATTTTTAGGATTTTCAATATTTTTATTTTTTTTTTTTAGTTATTCTTGGCGCAAATCCAGCATCTGCTCATGATTTTGGTTTGGCTATACTTAATGCTATCAACAAGAAATAAATTTATTCGAATTTAAACACTTTAAGTTATAGTCGTTTTAGTTTCTATTTAAAAAAAAACAGGACTTCTTTTTATCATTTACAAAAACAAGCATTCGAACTATATTGTTTTTTTTATTTTTCTATATCAATATTAGTAGTAATGAGACGTCATTTGAATATAATATATCATCAAATATATTCTCCATATGATCACAGAAAATGGTTCATTTTATAATAAAGTTCGATTCTTATTGACATAATATATTTTCATCAATTTACTGTTTCACCTATACGATATTTTCGATAGATGATTAACTGAGAATATGAGTAAATTTTTATACGTATATTTGAATGGATGATGCATATTATATTCAATCAATCATTTTACTATTTAGACGTCGAATAAATAGTTTAATTGGTTTTTTTTTCCTACAAAAATCTATTCTTATTCTTATTCGACTATGTAATTACGAAATTTTTTTGCAAGTATTATTTTTAAATCGAAAGATTTCACTTTATGATACCAATTTGATTTATAGTCATTGAAATAATCATAAAAAGTCAACCTTAGTCTAAATAAGTTGTGTTTATGATGACAATTAATAAAAACAATTTAATTCAATTCGGAGACATATTGAATAAATTGTTTCGATCATATTACATGAATCATATCGTTAAGATAATATTCGAAAAAACAAAAGAAAAAATTTTATTGAAAAAACTTCGAAAGTAAATAATTGAAATATTTCTAAATGCGAGAAAAACAACAAGTCTTTTTGACTAAACTTGTAAAAAGAGATAAAACTTAATAATAAGTTTCTCTTTCAATCCAACCACCTGGATTTTTTCGAATCATATATTTTCGAACTTCATCATAAATCAAAATTAAGAAAAAATACGGTATTGGTACAAGCCACCAAAGAAATCTAAACAAATATATTATAATTTACAAATTAAATTAAATCTTGATTTATTATTACTTAAGTGGATATGTATTAAGAGCTGTATCTAAGTATGGAGTATAAGATATAATTGCAGCTAAAACAGTTTCAAACACTAAACCAAAATTTAACATCCAATTACTAAAATAAATATAATTATCATTGAAGTTTTTTTTTTTTTTTTTTTTTTGTTATTATTTCTTATGTTAAAAAAAAATAAATGACTAACTTCATTCCTTGTTGAAAAATTGAATTTCTTCGTGTTTTACAAACAATTAATACAGCCCATTGACAAATAACAATAGTAACAAAAAAAGCTGTATGACATGTATATTCAAGTTGTTTTCGTTGTTCAAATGTCTAAAGAAAAAAAGAATAAACAAGAAAAAATTTTTTGACAATAAATGAAACCCATTCTTGTCCATATGAATCTTCTAAATCATTTATTTCAGGTGATTCCCATGATTTTCTAAGACCCAAAAGACGTGATGGTAAAAATCCATTTTCTGCCATTATAACAAGATAGGAAAAAAATCCAGCACCTGCTTGAATCAATCCTATTTGTCCATAAGCCATTGATATAAGACTAAAGAAAATAAATAATGTTTTTTTTTTTCTTCTGTTTAAATCGAAATTACCGTTGATTAACAAGTCGATCATGTTTTGGATCTCTTGGTCGTCTTTTCATAATATCAGTTTCACCCTTTTCATAAGCTAATGATATAGCTGGAATCATATCTGTACCCAAATCAATACATAATATTGTTATTGTTCCTAATGCTAATGGAGTATCAGTTGTTAAATAAATTAAAAATGGAGTTATTTCAGGAATATTTGATGTTAATGTATATGCAATAGATTTTTTTAAATTATCAAATATTAAACGACCTTCTTCAACACCAGTTACTATTGAAGCAAAATTATCATCTAATAATATCATATCAGCTGCTTGTTTGCTCACATCAGAACCAGCAATACCTTTAATAAATGATATAATTATAATGAAAAAGAAAATAGAATGAAATGAAACCCATAGCTACTCCAATATCTGCTTTTTTCAATGCCGGTGAATCATTAACTCCATCTCCAGTGACTGCAACAATCGCACCTTGTCTTTGACATCCTAATTAATATAAAAATAAATTCTTTTTCTTCTTTTTTTTTAAAAATTCTAATCAAAAAAACAAATCTAACCTTCAACAATAATAAGTTTTTGTTGTGGTGATGTTCTTGCAAAAACAATTTCCGAATGATTTTTTAAAAGATGATCTAATTGTGATGATGTCATATGTTTTAAATCATCTCCATGAACAACACAAGCTTTCGCATCACGTGAATTAACATGTTCAATAGGTACATTTAATCTTTGAGATATATCTTCAACTGTTTCGGATTCTTCAGATATTATTCCAACAGCTCGTGCAATAGCTTTTGCTGTTATTGGATGATCACCTGTTATCATAATTACTTTTATTCCAGCTGAACGACATTTTGAAACACTAATTAGAAATAATAAATAAATATATTTATTTAAATAATATTATTCAAATGAAAAAAAGAAAAATGAAAACAAACGCTTCTGGAACAGCTGCTCTTGGTGGATCAATCATTGACATAAGACCAAGAAAACGAAGATTTTCAACTGGAAAATTCATTTTTTCCGCATCAAATTGATAACCTTTTGGATATTTATTTGTTGGTAAACGTAAATCACAAAAACCTATAACACGTTCACCTAAACTTCCTAATTCTGTATTTGCTATTTGAAATTCATTTCGCCAAACTAATTTAAAAAGAAAAAACAAAATTAAAACAAACAAAATAAATACAATAATAAAATCTTACAATTATTCATTCGAATATCTTGTCCATCAATAAAAATAGTTGAACATTTTTCAAGAATTGTTTCTGGTGCACCTTTCATAACTAATAAATAATAAAGACGAAGATTATTTGGATCATTTCTACTACGCATTTCATGTATTGATAATTGATATTTATTTGTTGGATTAAATGGAATTTCTAATACTTTACGATTTGATTCACGATAATTAATTACATTACCTATCTATATAATCAATATTAAATAAATAATTATTATTTATTTATTTATTTATTTACTGATAATTCAACACATTTAAGTAAAGCTGATTCGGATGCATCTCCAGTACATTCACGTTGTAAAACTGGTTTTGATAAATTTTCCGGATCTTGTTTAAAATCAGCTCTATTACATAACATTGCACAACGAGATAAGGCTAACCAACTAGTAGAATTTCGATCATATGTTGCATCTTAAATTTAAAAAAAATAATAAATCAAAATGAAAAAATAAAAAATGACAAGAAAACTTACTTTGTTGATGTTCACTTGTATCAGCTTCAACAATTCTTGTGTCAAACCACATATGTGCAACAGTCATTCGATTTTGTGTTAATGTTCCTGTTTTATCCGAACAAATAGTTGATGTTGATCCAAGTGTTTCGACAGCTTCTAAATTTTTAATTAAACAATTTTTTTTTGCCATTCGTTTAGCTGTTAATGCAAGACATGCCTTTAAAAAAAAACATAAGAAAAACATGAAAATTTTTGTTTTAAATAAAAATAAATAACGTACAGTAACAGTAGCTAAAAGTCCTTCAGGTACATTAGCAACAATAATTCCAATAAGAAAGATAACAGCATCAATTATTGAATATCCAAGAATAATTCCAATTATAAAAAATGAAATACCAAGAAATATAGCAACACCAGTTATTATATGAGTAAAATGAGCTATTTCTTTTGATATTGGAGTTTCACTTGTTGATAAACCCGATGCTAAATTGGCTATTCTACCCATAGCTGAACGATCACCTGTACGAATAACAATACCTTTAGCTGTACCTATGAACACATTAGTTTGTTTTTTTTTTAATTATAAACAAATAAATTATTAAATATTTCAAATAAAACAAACCTTCAACAGCAAATGTACTTAAAAAAGCTAAATTTTTTGTTTCTAATGGATTTTCATGTGTCATATCCTTTATACGAATTTGCGGTTCAGATTCTCCAGTTAATGAAGAATTATCAACTTTAAATCCATTAGCTTCTAATATTCTTATATCCGCTATTTAATAGAAATATTTAAAAAAAAACAAAAGAAAGAAACTAAACAAAAATATGAAACAAACCAGGTACTCTATCACCAAATTTAATATCAATTATATCGCCAACAACTAATTCTTCTGATCTAACACTTTTTCTTTCTCCATTTCGAATAACAATTGCTTGCTAATATTAATTATATAAACATAAGAGTTAATTGTTAAACAATACTTACTTGTGGAACTCTGGAAGAAATAAATAAATCTTTATTTATTTTAATTAAAACTTGTCTTACAGATTTTTGAATGAATCCATTATTCTTGAACTTTTAGCTTCTTGATAATAAGAAAAACAACCTGTTATTACAACAACAACAGTTAATGCAAAACCAAGCCATAACTAAATCAATTTTGTTTTTATTTTTAAAATTAAACTAACAAATTATTATATTAATACAAACATTATCATTAGGTGCTTCATCATAATGTGTAGCTACTGTTATACCATGTGCAATAAAACAGAGTACTGCACCAATCCAAAGAAGAAAAGCAAAACCACCAAACATTTGTTTACAAAATTTCATCCATTCGGGTATGGTTTTTGATGGAGTTAACGCATTTGGACCATCACGATTAAAAACTTCTCTCACTTTACTTTCTGTTAAACCCTAAGAATTCATTAATACAATCATTTCATATAAATTAAACATTTTTTTTTAATATATCTTACCATTTTAGGATCGGTATCATATCGTTGAAGAAGTTCTTCCATATTCAATCGATGATCATCCTAAATTAAAGTTATATAAACATATTGCAAAAAACAAACTCTTAAACATCCACAATGTATCGAACATGTTAATTCAATTTGTTTTTTATCAATATATCAACGAACATCGAAAAACAACTTATCAAATAATATTTATTCGGAAAATAATCAAGTCTAAAACTGATGCGATAAAACAAACATATAATCTTATAGATCTCTGATCACGAAATTATCTTTCATATTCAGATTCTATCATTTATTTATTTATCCTTTTGACTTTTGTTTTTAATTGATTACTTGTTCATTATTCTCAACGATCAACAATATGTCAAGAGAGATGAATCGTATAATAGAATTACTAATTAGGAATTCTATTGTGAACAAAGTGACTCGAAATGATTCAATATAATCATTTTATATTCAAAAAATGGAAGAAAAAAAGAACGACGAGATATACTATATTAAAAAAAGCTTATTTAATATTATCTTAAAAAGAAAATCAAATATCATCTTCACTTCGTTTCATAGTCAAATTTATTTTATATTCTATTGCAAATAGGACATATATAGAACATTTTCGGTAAGTTTTTGAGTATAGTCTAAATGAAAAATTCTCATAAATCTGAAAATAATTCTTTCATATCGAACAAAAGTCATTCGACAAATGTTAATCGTCATATTCTCAGTGTATTTAAACTAAATATAGATTCCACATAGTTTATTTTTCCTATCTCGATTTCAATATAGATAGACTGTTGATTTTGATTTCATTTTTAATAATTTATATATATAAATTTCTTTGTCAAACTAATCAGTCAGCTGTCGTTTCATAAATGTCGATAACTTAAATTTAATCATAAAAAGAATAATTTGTCTTTTAATGTTCATCTATCGAATTATTTTATATGAAATATTCTCAATAAAACTTTAATAAATTTTGAAATAAAAATTCGACAATAAACATAAAAATTGATTTATTTAAGTGTTAATAAAATATAGTAGATAATAAATCTATATAGATATTCGTATATATATTATTAAGATAAAAGATAAATATAATATGTATAGATGAATAAAAATGTATTTACTTACAATATTTAATTCTTTTTTAAGATCATCCATATAAACTTGTTTCTGATCTGTTTTGACTTTCTTTTTTTTTGTTGTTTTTGTTGTATGATTTCCATCATTAAGATTTGTTAGTGGTTGTCCTTCATCACCTTGCAAACTCTATTATGATTAAAAATAATAAACTATAAATAAAATATTGAAATAATTATATATCATACCATGATTAAATAGTTCTATGAGTAATTTAAATGTAATATATATATGTTTATATATAAGTACTCCCGTGTAAATATTAAACCAATGCGTCAAAAAAAGAAAATAAATGGTCACGTTTACCTTTCTGAATTCATCATTTTTTACTCGAGAATATTTCACGGCTGAGTAGTCAGCATATTTATACATTATTTTACAAAAGATAAAACCATGTGAACATATGCTATACTAAATATGGCCAGTCTTTTGCCGTTCTGTATTGTTTTTTTACAGGTAGACATTCATGTTATATATATATATATTGACATGATTAATATCGATTTTTTTTTTCTTCTGATCGAATATTTTCTATATATTAAAAATACAGAATTTAATTTTTATATAAATAGAAAAGAATTTATTAATTGAAATTAGAAATAAAAAAAAAAAAACTTATTTGAAAATCTATTCAACTCAATAAATGATTGATACACAGGTTATCTTGTTTTATTTCAATGATGATCGATGGCTTGGTGGTCTAGTGGTATGATTCTCGCTTAGGGTGCGAGAGGTCCCGGGTTCAATCCCCGGCCAAGCCCAGTTAATAAATTTTTTTCTTTTTTTTTTTTTCTTTGTTTTATTGTTATATTCAATCGATTAATTACAACTTTATTCTACTGTTGCAAAAAACAAACATTTTTAAATTTAGAACAGTTTAAAAAACAAAATAAATATATTTAGTTTATTTAAAAAAAAAAAAAAAAGGCACACATAATTATATAGAGAGAAATGAAGAAAATAAACTGACCAGCAGCATAAACTGTTAATAGACATAAATTTTAAAATCATATTTTCCAAAGAATAAGATGTGAAAGAGCATCATCTTTTCCTAATGTTTCATCATTATTATTATAATCTTCAAAACCATCTCCAATAGTAATAACAAATGTTTTAATTGTTGTACCTTCTTCTGTTGTTGAAATAAAATTTTTATCAATTGAAATAATAAATCTAACAGGTCCAGCATGACCATATGATAAACCTTTTAATTGAATAGAATTTGATGTTAATTTATTATTTGTACTTGTTGATAATGAATCAATTAATTGTGGAATTGTTAAATTGAGAATAACACCAGAACTTGTTCCAATCCATAATGTTTCTTTACAAACATAAAGTGTACTTACATATAGACAACCTAATTTATGAGCACGAATTATATCATCACATGCTAAAAACAACAAAATTATTTTTATTTTTATTTTTAAAATTCAAAAATGAATTAACTTTGTAATTTTTGTGTAACTGCCGTTCTTATACTTGTTTCAAGTAAACAAACAAAATGTGTTGCATGATAAAGACGAATTTCATGTGAACCTTGTGATGCAATCCATACATGATGCATTGATGATCCACCTGCTGCTATACTTGATACATGACGATGACAATCATCAACAATAAATGAATGCTTTTATTAAAATAAATTCAATTGTTTTAATTTAATATTAAATAAATATATTTATTTACTTCAACATTTAATGAATTTGGACAAACAACATATATTTTATCTCGTATAGCACACCATAATCTACCAGCTACTAATGTTAATATTGATATACGATCACTATTTTCATCATTATTAAATTCTCCATTTCCATTATCAGATTTTTTAGAATTTTCTTCAATTGATTTAATTATTGGACAATCAAAATCCCAACGATCATCTTAAAATCGACAACAAAAAAAAAAAAACAAATTATTTTTTTTAACAAAAAAACAAATAAATACAAATTACTTATATCTCTAGTAAAAATACATAATTGTCCATAATTTAAAGCAAGAAATACTTTATTATCGGTATATCTAATAAAATAAAATAAAATAAAATAATATTGTTTTTTTTTTTTTTTTTTTAAATAAAATAAACAAACAAAATTGAATGAATTGAAGAATTTAATTGTTTACATATTCGACTTTTTCGTCCAAATGTTTTTACTGTTTGTGAACATTCACATATAAATAAACTAAACGATATAAAAAATAAATATCAAATCGATTAAAAAAACTAAAAACTAAAACAAACCCTCCATCTCGTGTTCCTAACCATATTGTAGCTTGTCTTGTTTCTGAATGTTCATTATTTAAATTACTTTCAGATAAATTTGATGATGATTCATTTAATGATAAATTCTCCTCATTATTTATCACATCATCATCATCACTTGAATCAATTTCAAGTAATGAATCAATAGTTCTTGCTTTGCTATAAGTATTTAATTGTTCTTGAAAAACTGAATTACGTTTATCGTGACCACGATGATGATGATGATGATGATGATTATGATCATGATCATCCTCTTGTTTAGTTATATTTACTGATGATCGACGAGTTTTATTTGATGGAATATATCCAATACAATTTATTCCTGATAATGGAATTTTATTCGAACTTTTTAATGTTGCATTAGATTCAATATTAATTAAATATATATCACCATCAGTATAACATAAAAATAAATCATCTGAATAAGAACGAGCAACACCACATGAAAACTAAATAATAAAAGATTTTTTTTTTATTATTTATCTATTAAATAAAATAAAACGAACTTGACTTCCTGGTCGAGTATATGGAAGAGTAAGAACATGTTGAAAAATAACTTTTCTTTTACCAGCAGCAGTTTCAACTGAAAATAAAATAAATTAAAAAAAAACAAAAAATGATTTAATTAAATAGAAAACATACAAAGAATTCTTTTCGCTTCAAGAAAACTTTTTTCCCATATTATTTTATCTTCTGATGATGCAAATATAACATCAATTGTTTCTGTACGTTCTCTATAGAAAATAAATAAATATTAATTAAAATAAAAAAAAGTCTTTATTTAATTTTTAAAATACGTTGTATGTATAATTAATTGAATATTATTTGATTTTTGTTGTATATTATCAGATAGAATAAATGGATCTGGAGTTGTGCTTCGAATATTTGTTGTAGATATTGTTTCATCAATTAATTGTTTATTTATATTATTAAGAGTTTCTTTTAGTAAATCATCTAATTGCTATTTAAATAATAATTTAAGAAATTTTATTTAAGAAAATAAATTAAAATAATAATAATAATAATAACCTGATGAGGTACAGTCATTGTTTTAGCTAAATTCGTCATTTGTCCAAGAATAATAACATCTTCTTCAAGATTTCGATGTTTTTCTGAAGTTGTACTTGATATTGAATTTGATTTTAATAATGATGGAGGAGTTGACACAGACGATTTTCGTTTTTTTAAATGATCTTTTTTTTTTTCAAATAAAAAACAAATATTTTTTTTTTTTCAACATTGAACTAATATTGATTAATCTTGAAAAAAAAAATTCTTAATTTTTTTTATTTCATGAAAAGAAAATAGTTTAAAAAGTAATCAATTCTCATAGATATTCTTCTTCAACTTTTTTCCAAGACTTTATTAATAACACATTAAATTAATATAAATATACCAAAAAAAAAAAAAAAAAAACCTTCTTCGTTGAAAAAAATCAAGTTAATTTATACTGTTCTTTTAATTTATTTTTTTTTGTATGGAAAATATCAACAATTCATCTTACATTTATTTAACAAAAATCTTATATATAAATAGATCTGAATATGAAGTATCACTTAAGAAAAATCAGTAAAAAAAAACTAGCTTTCTCTATTTGCTGTTCTATTAAATCTTTCTCTAGTATTATATGAACTATTGACTAACATTTGAGAATTTTATAAATAACTAGAAATATTTTTCTTCATGCTTTATTAACAGTACAATATGATTATGTCTATTTGAGAAAATCTAATACCAGAACTCTTTTCTTTTTTGATTTAACTTTAAATTAAACATTTTGATCTTTTAAAAAGATAATTAGATCTTTAACAAATGATTAGAATACATTAATCCATATAGTTATCTTAAATGAATTGAAAAACAAGAGACAAGAGAAAGATAATTTATAGGATAAACACTCAGATTAGAACTAAATTTGAAAAATGACTTAAAAGTTGGTTTTAAACGATTTCTTCAATATACGTCGGACAGAAAAAAAAATGTAGACGTATAAACGAATATGTTCTATACATATTTATCCATGTAATTCAGTCGCATTAATGTACATAATTAAACAACTAAGATCTATCCTGATAAAATATATCTTCTATGAACTATATATCAAATAAATGAAATCAAAAATTAGTTTCAATTATAAAAATATCATCGATTTCTTATTTAAAACATTAAAAAAAAAGAATCGATTGAATTAAAAATCGAATTTAATTTAATAAAACTAACCTGCAGCAAGATCAACACTTTCAAGTGAAATTTTCATTATTAATTTATGTTTTGCATTATCAATATATTGTTTTCCAGATGGAGAATTTCTTAATAAATAAAATACAATTCTATAAAAATAAATAAATAAAATTTAAACATACACAATAACTGAATTAGTTGTTTTTTTAGTTAAAGTTCCACTTCTTCGTTTACAAATTGTTATTATAATAAGATCATTAAATAAAAAAATACATCGATCTTTTTTTAATCCTAATGGTGATTGAAGTGTAACAACATCATGACGAATATAATAACGATCAGCATTAACTAACTAAAAACAAAAACAAAAACATAATAATAATGAAAATCTAGTATTTCTAGTTTTTCTAAATAAGAAAAATTCGTACATCAGTTAAATTTTCAATCATATCTTGAACAACTTCTAATGAATTATTAGTAACAGTTAAGTCAGTTGAACCAACTTCTTTTTGTACTTGATCAATTTTTTCAGCTAATGAATGAATTTCTGATTGTGCTTTAAGCAATAATTGATAATCAGGATGATTTGGATTTGTACATTTAAGAAAATCTTTTATATATAATTCATATCTTGGAATTCGTTGCACCGGTTGAATTATTAAATCTCTCAATGTTAATTTACCATGATGATCACGTGCTTGTTGTTCAAGAAATTTATTAAATGATGAAAAATCTCGACATAAACGAATTGCTATTTGAGCCGTTTTATAATTATTAACAAAACTTGTATAAGTTTCAATAACTGATGTTCGAGTGAACTATTTTGTTTTTTTTTTTAAAATAAAATTAGAATATTTTTTTTTGAAAATAAATTTTATTTACCATTTGTAAAACAATATCTCCAACTGTTTGTTTATTATCCCACTGATTCAACTTTTGAGAGAGCGATAATAAAAATGCCTATAAATATAATATTATATTTGAATATTATCAATAGATATTGACAAAACTTTAACATAATTCATTTATTCGATAATATATTTGGTATTTCATCTAACTATATTTTCAAGGTCAAATAATTAGTGAAAAATCAAATATTGGTATTATCTTTTAAATCTATGTGTCTCAATAATTATAAATTTTAATTCTTTAAAGTTTTGATAAATTGAGAAAAAATTCTATGAGTTTTAATTAATTTAAATATAATTATATTTTATTTTAGATCTAATCATAACAAATATATTTAACAAAGTCGAAATTTCTCTTCTTGACTACGTAGTATAAAAGTCAGAATGAAGACAAGCCTAGTTGTTTGAGTACGTTATTATGGTAGAAAAAAAATAGTCAATGTCATTGTAACCGAGAAAATACTAGTATCACACAAATAGTATATCTCGCTTTTTTTATCTGTCATATATACTTTTTTGCTGATGATTTTCAATTATCAAAAAAATAACTGACCGATTTATGCTTTTCTCTTATGTGTCATCGGTTATTTTTGTTAAAAAAATTCAAATTATTAACAAGCAAAGATTTAATAAAAATTTGAAAAGTTTTTTATGACTTCAAGTCAAAACTAAGATGAAAATAAACCAATAAGTTTAGCTGCAGACATGTTTAGCTATCTGATATAGATAATATTCTAGATAATAATTGAGAAAACCTATTGAAATAACTAAACTATCTGAGAAATAAATGTTGAACGTATGAAATGTGAATATATAGTTTGATAATACCGTATGATGAATATGAATTTCTGGTATTTTATAAAAAATATCATTAATAAGATCATTGGAAACAATATCTTTATCTTTCATTGGTAAATAATATTTCTATAAATAAAATACAAAATTAATTTCAGTAAATAAAAATAAAATGAAAATAAATTAACCGTAACAAGATTTTTAAGTGCTTCAACATAAGATTTTTCTGTATCATACATTTGCATAGCAATTGCTTTACGTTTGGCCTAAAATAATAAAATGATAATTATCTATTTAACTTGACAAAAAGAAAAAAAAAAAAGGAACGGAACTTGACGACAATGATATTCATATTCTAGTTCACTCTGATGACATCTTATCGCATAAAAATTGTCATTTGAATTAAATATTTCATTATTTGATGTAGAAGTTAATTTACAATTAAAAGTTGATGCTTTCGATTTATTTTTTTCCGACATAAGGTATAGATATATATTATAGATTTGTTCTCTTATCGGAAAAACAGATAAAAGAAAGAAAGATGCGAAGGCGGTGAATCGTTCTGCTTCTTCTTCGTTTTTTTTCTTCTTCTCATCTAATATCATAGAATTAGTTCTAATAGTTATATGTCATTATGAATAAATAAGAATAAAAAACAAAGAAATGCATACCTCATTTTTGTCATCAATATTTGTAGTAGACGTGCCTGTTGTATTAACATTTAATGTACTAGTTAAACTACTTGCACTTGTTGATAATGGTGAATTATGTTTTGTATTAAGAACATTTGATATAACTGATTGATTTGAAGAAGTTAATTCAGGTGTTGATTGAAATGTTGTTGTACTAACAGAAGATATTTTATTAGAATCAGTATCAATATCATCTGGTGTTGTAAATGTATAACTTCTCATAACTCCACTTCGACTATTACGAGGATTAAATGATACATTTGATAAAGATGAATTTTCACTATTATCCACTAAATCAAAATGACCAATTGGTTCCTAAATTAAATTAAATTTAATTTTAATAAGAAAAAAAATAACAACAACATATATTGAATAAATAAAACCTGATATTTTCTATGAACAATAACAGGTGTAAAAGTAGGTAGTTGTTTGGGTGGTAAAATTCTTGATGGTGATGGTGATGGTGATAAAGTTTGATGATGATGATCAAGTTCTGGTACATATTGTGTTTGTTTTAATGAATTACGTTGATTTAATTCATTGATTAGATCAAGAAGTGGTCGATGATTAAATGTTTCTTCTTTATCATCAAATTGTGGTTGTTCATTAAGATTTTCTCGAATAAAATTTGATATCATTGATGAATAAGTTGGAGATTGTGGTTCTGGTTTATCAAGATATTTATTATCATTTGTTGGTGAACTAACACTAACACGAACACTTTGAATACAACTATTTGATGCTAAAAAAATTAATTTTTTTTTTTTGTTTCTAATCAATTAAAATAATTTGTTTTTGATTACTTAATGATTTTGGTGGTTGTTCAAATTGAGTTTGTTGTGGTGAAGTTAATTGAGTTTCATTTGAATTTGATGATTTTGTTTTTGTACAAATCGTATCTTTTTGTGTTGTTTTAACTTGTACTTTTCTATTATAAGTATTTGTTTTAACTTCTAAAGTGACTTTTTTTTGACGATCTTTTAAAGGAAGTTTTTCAATATTTGACTTTATTTCTGATGCATTTGTTGTTGTTATTGAATGTCGTCGTCTTTCGTTCGTAGAAACTAATGGAACCGTTGATTCAATGGGTGGAGAAGAACATTGAGATTCAGATCGTAACGTTCTTATTGTTGACATACTTTTTATTTTATCCAACGAATGTTTATTTGATAAGAATTGTTGACAACTATTAACAGGAATAATTTTTATTTTAGGATAAAAACTAAAATAAATATTTGTTTATTTAAATAAAATTATAAAAAAATAAATTACTTTTTTTTAGATATATAAACAATCGGAATATGAAATGATCTTTTATTATATTCTTGTTGATTATTTACATTCAAAAAAATATCTTGTTTATCGTTGTTCGATGATTGATGATTACAAAAATTGTTTTTGAATGATGATGAAAATAATTTTTGAATAGGATTTGATAATATTTTTTGATTACATTCCTTTTCTTGAACTTTTTCATGTGATTTACATGATAATTCAAGTAATTTTTCAGTTAAATATTCTAAACGATGATAAGCAACTTTGCAATTTAACGATAAATAATTATATTCATTGTTATTTGGACAAAATAACAATGTTTGTCCAGAATAATCTTGATAAGAATTATAAAAAGGTCTATTATAATATTGATCTGTTCGATATTTTGAGAAATTCTCTTGAGAATAATCAAAATTAATTTTTTGACATTGATAATTCGATAGATGATCCTTTTAATAAACAAATTTCAACAACAAAAATAAAAAAATTAATATTAATTTGCAAACAAAAAAAGAAATGTTTCTAAGAAGAAAAAGACAATAGAAATAATTGTATTAGTTGATGTACCATCAATAAATAGATATAGAATAGAGAATCTTCATCAGTATAACTAGCATAAGAAAAAAAGAAAGAAAACATGTATCTGTCTCTCTTTCTGATGATTCGTTCTTTTAGCCATCAAAGATTAACAAATGTCGATACATATGCTAACCGAACAGGATTATAGCTTATCCAAAAGCATTGTCAAAAAACGGACGATTGACGAAGAAGGACATAACATGATTCTTTTCTTCTTGATGCCATTTAGAAAAAGACTTACTCTTGTTCCTATTCTATCGAACGATATATATATGTCCGTTGTCGATTAATGAGCTGAGAGAGAAGAAACAAGAAATTGCCGGTGGTATCGGTATGCTCTTTTGTTTTGCTCTTCATCAGTATTGACGATGTCATCAATGACTCTTCTCATTAACAACAAATTTATTCACAAGGAAAAATCATCCAAATAAACAATAATACACATACTAACTTTGTTTTTTCCTTACGATTAATCAAAGATTTCTTTTTTCTTTTTCGAAATTTTTATTTCAATTCAAAAAAAAATCCTTAATAATTCATGTTATAATACTAAATTTAATATTGTTTTGTTTCTAAGATCCTATACTAAACTAAATAAGGAAACAGAAGATAAAAAATGAGTGGGAATACGAAAGAAGAAGAAGAAGAAGAAGAAGAAGAAGACAAGAAAGTTTTTTTTTTGTCTGTTATTTTTTGTGTCGATTGACGCACATAGTTTGACGACAGTAGAAATGAGTCAAACCCTTGATATATGTCTCCCAAGAATATGATTAACGAGTACAAAAAAGACTTAGTTATTTACAAAAAAAAACATTTTTTCAACTTACTGATAAATTTCCATAAGAGTTTTGATTTATCATATTAAAAGATTTTTCAATATCTTTATTTGATGAAAATAATTTTGGTGAAGTTTGAATCGATTCTAATTGAATATTTTGATCATAATTTGAATTTATTGAAGAAGATAAACCATCATTTTCTATTTGATTATCATATATATTATCCAATAAAAGAGATTTTTCATCCATAAAATATCTTATTTATTTTGTTCAATAAATCTATTTAAATAATAAAAATAATAATTAAGTCGAAACAAGAAATACATATCCTATCATGATAATCATCTTTACTATTCAAGAGAGAAAAAAAACAACAACAACGCATTGTTGGCAAGTGTCGATGCATCCATATATTATCTAATACCACATCAACAGACAAATGTCACAAATATTTATTATTTTATTATATTAAAGTTATACATAGGAAGTTAGCTCTTACCATACACTTATATTACCAAATAACTGACAGAAAAAAAAGTTACCGTTACTAGAGAATACAGTAACGGTAAGTTTATAATTATCTAATAAATTATCAAAAAACAAATATTAGACAGCTGGTGACGGAAACTATTTATAAGAGTAACTGATAACCACTAGAAAAAAAAAACAAGTTATCATTACATTCTATAATGAATAAAAGTTTTTCCATTTATCTTTCCTTCGTTATTACAATAATAGTTAGGTTTTTCGTTATTAGTTACTTGCTTAAGTAACCGTCATCTACTACTCTTTATCTAAATAAACACTGCTGTTATTTTTCATAAATCTATAACAAAACAACTTCTTCATATTATTTACGTAAAATATTGTTTATTTTAAGAATTGACAATGTTTTTCTTTTTAGAGATAATGATAAGGATAAATCGAATAGTTTCATCTTCGGACGTCATGATATATGTCTGTATATTTGAGTATTATTTCTCCATTATAGATCGAACATATGCTAAATAGTTCATGTAATTTGAATAAAGCTAATCGAAGATCAATTTTTGACGGACAGGAAGCCTTATACATTTTTCGAACTTGATTTTATTATAAAAATAAAACAATAAGTCAAATTAACAGAAGACTACAGTTAAACTTACAATATTGAACTTGAAACTATTTATTAGAAAATTTTAAATATTTTTCGTCAAGCTAAATATAGAAATAAACATAGTTGATATCAAACTAAAATGAAAGTCTAAGAAATTTTTCAGATTATTTATTATTGTCTATAAAACATAGTTTTGTTCTATTTGAGATACTTTTTAATGTACGAGCAAAATTCTTTTTTAGTTCAAAATCTAACTATTGTCAATTAAAACAATTTACTTCTATTAGAATTTAAATCTCATCTATAGAAAACAAGAATTTTTATTTTATTTCAAGAGAATTTTATTTTAAATTGAACTTCATTTTTCATTGAACA
This sequence comes from Rotaria sp. Silwood1, assembly GCA_905250075.1. Lineage (NCBI taxonomy): Eukaryota > Metazoa > Rotifera > Eurotatoria > Philodinida > Philodinidae > Rotaria > Rotaria sp. Silwood1. The sequence goes on along the minus strand of CAJNOP010000007.1, from coordinate 4,668,786 downwards.
AAATGGAAATTCTAACTTTGTTTGGGCTAATGCATAGTTTCATCGAATTCAATTTTGACATTAACGTTTACATTGTATTAAACAATCGAAACAAGAAAAAAAAGTATTTTTTTGCCAAGAGACAATAATCGAACTTTTCACTCATTCTTCTCATTTAGAATAAATCATTATTGTAAATACTTGGATTTGGTTTTATGTCTGATCGATCATTTTCGACGTTAATATATATATATATATGAGTAAAATGAGTTGATGCATATCTGAAGACCTTCTCGAAAAATGAACTTCGAAGTTTCATAACTTGTTTTTCTTTTCTACTTTTAGACGTATCTTGAGAGAAGAAATATTGACGTGTAGCTTGAATTATTCTCTACACAATCTATATAAAAGTCTTTAAAAAATTCATTCATCATCTATATTTCTAGAAAGTTAATTACTTGTTTAGAATAGTCACTAATTTACTCTATATGTGTATATTCTTGATATTTTTTATTCTAAAAGGTCGAAAATAATGATGTTTGCACATATATGTGTAAGTTCTCGAGGGTGAAATTTGACTAAAGTAAAAAAAAAATAGTGTTAGTTATGCTTTAATTATAGAAAGATATCGTCTTAATCATGGAAATAATTGAAAAAAAAATCTATTTTTCCATAGTATTTATTCTAAAGTCTTGCATAGATCATAGTTTCAGGCCTAGATGTACATATATCGAGGTATGAACAAAAATAAAGTTTGTTTTCTGTTATTCTATTAAATTCGTTTAATACTCCTAAGAATATTTCCAATGTTGTAATCATAGGTATTGAATAATGATCAAATGTCACAAAATAAAATTCTGAAAAAAATAAAAACTTTTCATAAGTCAATATTTCAATAATAAACTAATGATTTTCTTTAAAATTTAAGTAACATTTTTCATTATTTTAATTTAATTTTTGTTTTTATTTACTTCGAAATGATATCGTTCGTTATATTTCTGTAATAATAGCTTTCAAAATAGTTCAATGATAATTATTCAATATCCGGTAGTTAAATGCAAAAAATAAAATAAAATATTTTTCATTCTTCATATTGTTGATTAAAGTTCTCGCGTAATACAATATGGTTTTTCTCTTATTATCTCTATAAGAATTAATATCATTAAGTGAAACTGATTATTCTTTAGAGAAAATAAAGGATAGTGACGCATAAGAACCATTTTTTGTTTTGGTTTATTTATGATTTATTGCATGTGGAATTCCACAAGGAATCATTTGCCAACAAAATAAATCTATTACAGAAAATTCTAGACATAGTTTTATTCAAAACATTGACATTCATATCTGTATTATAAATATATGATTCATAGATAGAATTATCAGAAATTTATATTCCTCCTAAATAAGACATTTTCAATTGAAAATTATTACAAATCAATGTCCATTCTATAGTGATGGACATATTTGATGAGTGACACTACATCTTAATAGGTCGTGTAATTATAAGAGTATATATATATTGTAAATTTTCAATAGATAGTATTTTTCTATTACAGCTTTTTAATGTGTATATTCATCAGAGACTCCGTTTTTTTTTTAATTATATTTTTGAATTTTATCTTCAAACTATCTTCATTTAAATGTTTCATATATAGCAGCTTGTACGAAAAGTTTTAGACTATATTAGGATCATTTTTCAGAGACGGATGTGGAAACCGCTAGGCAAAATCTCGTCATTTGAGTTATTGATGTTTACGATGCTTGAGGCTAAAATTTCTTGTAAAGTGCTTATAATTCTGGAAAGAAGGCCGAAAAGCATCTTTTCTTTTAACCCTTTACGGCCGGCTACCAGAAGATAGCAAGCAAAAGTTTCTCCTTCTATATATTCTTTGTTTCTTAGATGTGGAGGTTACCGAAATCTATCTTGTAGTTAAAAGAACTGATACTGAGCCGAATGCCAACATGTTGCCTTTTGGCAACAACCGGTCGCAAGGATACAAAAAGTTGGGAAAAGTGAATTATTTTACCTCGATGGAAGTCCAATAATTTGCTCTTGATTTTAGTCCAGATTGTCAAACAAAAGCATACTTTGTTTATCTGCCTACCTCTTGCAGCCTCAATGTGCAATATATTGCCAAAATACTCAAAAACTTTCTGAAATAGTGCAAATTTCACCTATTTTCCCTAGGGAAGCCCATGAATTTAGTAAGATTTTAACAAGACTAATAATGTTTTATAGTAGTCTGAATAGAAATACTATGATGTACTGTAAATCTTGTTAGAATCTCGCTGAATTTGTGAGCTTCTCTGGGGAAAATAGGTGAAATATGCACTATCTCAGAAAGTTATTGAGTATTATGGGAATATATCGCACATTGAGGCTGTAAGAGGTGGGCAGATAAACAAAGTATGCTTTTGTTTGATAATCTGGACTAAAACTAACAGCAAATTATTGAACTTCCATCAAGGAAAAATAAATCAATATTCCCAACTTTTTGTACTCTTGCAGCCGGATGTTGCCAAAAGGCAACATTCTTGTACTCTATTCTTCGAGTAAACTGAATGATTCATCTTATTGATATAATAGATAATGGATCTGGAGAGGAAAACTAACCACTAGTAACTGACTACTTTTCATTATATTTTCACTTTGGACATTATCATCTTTGTTTGAAATTCTCAAAATGAAAATGCTTTATTGAAATAATCATGTTTGTTTTTTTATCATTGATTGATCCTCTTTGTAAATCATCTGTTAAATTCTTATTAGTATTATCCGATAATGTACTTGAACGCATTGAACGAAAAACTTGTATATCAAGATGGTATAATTTAATGGTTACATTTATTATTGGTTTTATGTATATAAATAAGAGTATATCTCATAGGACTAGATTATGAGTTTTTAATTGAAAGTTTTTTAGCAGTGCAGTTTGTTTTTATTATATTTACATGAATTACAGATTGATGTTTAGAAATGTATATCTATTCTATTTTCCATGAATATCCAGAAATTATTATTATTGATATAATTAATAAAAAAAACAATATGAATATTATTGTTATTATTATGATGAAAAACTTATTGTTAGTATAAAATTTTATTATTAGTACAAAAACTTCATTAATATTGTGCTCTCCAGCATGATTACTTGTTATTGGAGTATATCATTTTTATTACAATCATCTCTATCGTAATGTACTTAACAATTAGATAGAATAGATATACATTTCTAAAAATGAATTTGTAATACATACAAATATAATAAAAACAAACTGTGTTGCTAAAAAACTTTCTACTATTGGTTTTGTTTTTGTTCTTGACCAATAACGAAAAAATAAATATGCATCTTTAACAAAAACAAAATAACTTTCTGTAGTATAATGTAAATTTCTTAATATAATTGCATCCATTATAAATGATATTGAAAATGAATCAAATTTAATTTGTATTGAATCTTTAAAACAATCGACGTAATATACAGTAGCTCCGAAAATTATCCGACTAGGTATATTTTCAATTTTTTTCTGCTACTGTAAACGCTAACAATGATCCAAATAGTGATTTCACTAGAAAATTTTTTTTTCCAATAATAATTTATAATAATAAAAGTGGTTGCTAGTTTTCCAATGATAGGATCTCTAGAAAATGAAAACCAAAGTTTTTCAGCTCCTAGAATTTGTGAATTTAAATTTTTTCCAACTACCGAGTATCATAGAGTAGAGAATTCTGTACAAAATGAGACGTTTCTCAGCTCTCTGCGATCTTTTTTTAGATGAGGTACACGGAGTGCACAGAAGGCATAGAAATTCCTTTTACACAGAAAATGGCAAAAAAAAATGAATCTTTTGCGTTCTGTGCACTCCGTGTACCTCATCTAAAAAAAGATTGCAGAGAGCTGAGAAACGTCTCATTTTGTACAGAATTCTCTACTCTATGATACTCGGTAGTTGGAAAAAATTTAAATTCACAAATTCTAGGAGCTGAAAAACTTTGGTTTTCATTTTCTAGAGATCCTATCATTGGAAAACAAGCAACCACTTTTATTATTATTAATTATTATTGGAAAAAAAAATTTTCTAGTGAAATCACTATTTGGATCATTGTTAGCGTTTACAGTAGCAGAAAAAAATTGAAAATATACCTAGTCGAATAATTTTGATAGCCACTGTATAAAATAATGTAATACCTTGTGTACGCGAATGATATAATATAAGATAAAGTATCCATATTATTGTTAATAAATAAACAATAACAAGTAATCGAATTCGTTCAAGATGTGAACCAATATAATCAATAATTCCATTTGATTTCATTTCTAATGTTGATGGTGTTGTTGGGTTTAAAATCGAATTAGTTAAATTATATGATTCGTAATAATTCATTGGAAATGTTAAACGTGAAAGTTGTTCCATTGTGATTTTAATTTTTTTTAAGTTTGTAATTGAAATTTATATTATTGATGCATTTATCATATAGATTTCTATTGAAACGATTGAATCAACGGAAGACTTAAATCTATTTTCGATTATAAAAAATATGGTATACTGTCAAGAGGTTAAAAGACATTTCTTTCTTCCAATTAATAGTAGATGCACGTCTCACCAATGACACCAGAGCTTTTACATTTTAGGACCCCAAATAATCAACTTTCTCACCCTTACCCACACTTTCGTGCTTGTGTTGTGACCAATCATATGCCTGAGGTCCTAAAGTGTAAAAGAATCTCACATCGATTACATATGATGATGATGAAGAGGATTCTAAACGACGTAATATTTTGTCAATTACAACGTGTACCACAATCATATAAATATGCTTAACATGTGCTGGATAAATAAATTTTGTTAAAAGAGTAGTATTCTGTTTTATAATAAAATCATCTTGAATAGATTCACTACGTGCTCAATATGGTCATTTTCATGATTGTTGGTCAAAATGTATATGAAAAATTAGAATTAGCATTATCATGTGGTTTTCCAAATGAGTTAACATTTACAGTAAATACTTTACTATTATTACTATCAATAACAAATACGACAACATCATTTCATTTACGTAAATGTTCAGGTTTATTAGATATACTTTTTCGTCATATTGGTTTATTTTAATCTAATAATAATTTAATAAATGATCATTGTTTAAAAATTTTATATGATAATGAATGGTCAAAACATTTAAATTATCATATGGAAAAGTTTTGAATTGATTCATGTTCACCAGATATTATTAGAAAATTATTAAATATTAATAGTAAAAAACCCTAAACATAAATATATAATAATTTTAATTGAAATAAAAATCAAAAACAGCAACAACTTTGTATTGAACAAATTTTAATGATAATATGATATCTTTCATTTGTTCGTACGAAGGCAATTTATTTACTTGATACAATTCACTGATCATCATCACTAACTTACATGTTTTTGTTCTTAATGTCATATTGTGAAAAAAATTGAATTTCAAAAATATGCTCATGATATATAGACTCATTTAGCATTTTATATGCATTTATTTTCAATCGCTAATGATGAAAAACGTTTAATTCGACGATTATTACCTGATATGTTAGATGGTAATGAAGAAAATGGACAACAAGATCGTTTTAAAATTATGCCTGTACTTGAAATTATTGCTAATTTAGCATATGTAGAAAATTATGATGGAATTTATTTAATCGATTCTATTGATATTATTATCCAAACATTAACTCATATATGGGATATATTTATATAAGTATATACATAAGAATACTTATATCAATTACCAGAATTAGGTAGGTAACTTTTATTTTTAACTACTGACTAAATCTGAATATTCAAATGATTTATAAAAGCAAGTTAACATAGAGATGCAATGATGATAACGATTACCGATCAGGACATGCACGCATATAGTAACGACAAAGATAGAGAACGTAGGATAGAACTGTGGTGATCTTGGAAAGGGACATATTCAAGCGTCCGATCGTCTGATGGAAGTATGCCATTGTGTATGTGAGTATATAAAGGGTCAGTATGAGTATACAATAGGAGTGAAAAAAAAATGAGTGTTAGTACATTCGAAATTGTACCGGACGATATTCTTTGTGAAATTTGTGTTTATTTGTCTCCAGTTGATATTCTTCCATCATTATTTTCATTGACCAAACGTTTATCAAGAATTTTATCACATGAATATTTATGGCACATTCATATCGGTAATACAACAATGTCATTATTGATGTTTAATGAACAATGCCAAAATATTTTGAAATTAATCGGAGGTCCCATTGTCTCATTAGGTCTAACATTAACCAATGTTATTGGTGGGTGGTCACTCGTTTCATCTTAGCTTCAGTATCATCAGATAACATTGCTTCAATGTCTACATCTGGTTGACATTAAACCACATGAATTTGATAAATGATTGCGTAATCATGTGGTAAAACGCTTACATACTTTATTAGTTGATGTGACGCCATTTAATTCATTCAACTTTCTTCAAATTGAAGGAGTTTATCTAGTTAAGGTAGAAAAAGAACTACTATTTACTGTGGAATTCGAATCTTTTTTCAGTTAACAAAAAACTTAATGAACTAACGATTGATAAAATCTAATTATTTTTAATTTAATAATAAGTGTGTTCAAGAATACCTCATCTAGAAATTTGTCAACTTCCCTTTTTTCATAATGATAGCAATTTTGATCAAGTCGGAAATAATTCATTGGTATATCAAATGACTTTACCGAATTTATTAAATACAAATCATCTTCGTACATTGACCATTGGTATACACACGTTACGTTTTCTTGAGCGTTTACTGTTATGTATACCATTTATTGAGAATCTTTCTTTTGGCATAGAAGATCAAAATATTAATGAGAATGATGCACATGATACGATCTTGTAAGTAACAATTATTATTTATAAAATTGTCAATTACATGAATCCTTTTAGATTGCCTACTACTATTGATGCTCATCTTTGATACTTATCTCGTCTACGTATGAATTGTATGAATAGCATAAGTTTTCATCGAATTATTGCATTTTTATCATCCGTGCTCGGTCAACTTTGTCATTAAAGTTAGAAGCACTTACATTAATTTCTGGTCCCTTGATTATATCAGGTGATATTATTCACCAATTGTGTATCGATTGTCTTCAACCAATGGCGACTTATAGTCTTGATCTATTATTATACATTTCGAATGACTTTGCAGAAAAAATAATTTACAATTCATTTTTTAAAGTTTCATTTATTCGTCGACAGCGTCCGCAAGTGTTCATTCACGAACTTGATGATCAAGATATCGGTCCTACATATCATTGTTTTATGGTGTATACTTTACCATGTAATGATATAACTCTTTCATCATACATATTCTCTACAGGTCTTAAAAAGTATGTGAAAAATATTTATTTATATGAAAGATTAATGGGAATCTATGTTCGCTTTCTATTTAGGTCTTGTAAAATGCCGATTAATCCAGTAGATCTACTTCCACGCGCTAATACAATTTCTCTGCGCGGTTATAAGAAGACTAATTGTGTTCGAAATCTCGGTAACTGTAAAAGTTCTTTATCATCATTAGTTCCGTGATCATTAGTAACAAATATATCAATCAATGATAGTGATGTTCTTACTCTGGCCACATTGGAATCAATATTACGGATGGCTTCTAACGTATACACATTAGAAGTGTTTGATGACAAAGGAATTTTACTTCGCCCAATATTAAATAATAATCATAATCTCGCAACTCTAATCAATCAACAAGAAAGAATTTCTATTTTTATTTTAAAACAAAAATTTCAATGAAATTATTTTTTCTGCAAATTTTGTTCGAACTAATGTTCAAATATTCTTTCGAAAAAATGTTTTCTTAAAATTTAATATAGAAAGAGAAAGATTATTATAAAGATTTTAATTTATTAGATAACTAAAAAAATATTTTCATTTTGTTGAGACAAATTATATTTTCTACTAATTAGATAAAATCATTTGAGATCTACAATGAAACATTGACATTGCAAATGCTCAACGAATTTGTACATTATTGTCGAATCGATTACCTAACTTGAACAAACTTTCATTTACTATTTTTGATGCATATGATCGAGGGCAATGGAAACCCTCTTGTATTATTGACGAGAAAAACAAATCTACAAAACGTATTGTTAATCTTATTTATCTGCTTGTTGATCAATTTCAAAAACTTGTTTCGCTACGTATCAGATTTTGCGATACGAATGTTTCTGACACGCCTTGTTTTCTACATTTAATCCGACGACAACTGCATCAATATCCACTTAGTCGACCATTTCGATTACGAGTTTCTACAAAGACGATTGAAATCTGGCTTTAATAACATATTGGTTATGTTAGAAAATTCTTTTATTGTGAATTTGTTATATGTACTCAAGAATAAAATAAAAACATGTTGAATTGGATTTTTTCATATTTTAATGTTTGAAAAACTCCACTGTTGTCTTTTCGTAATGCATAGATTGAAAATTTGAAATTAAACTAAATTTTCTTGCTTCAACTTAACATACAGTCAATATTGGACTATAAGGTCAACGTTTATGATAATTACATCTAGAATCAAAATCTTTTCTCCAGCCATGTTATCTAGTCCTCTGGTGGATGCTCAGAAATTAAAAGTAATTGAGATATGGAGACGAGCCCAGAATATTATTGAATTAGACATTAAGAAAAAATAAAACAGCATGTCTAATATAAAAACTGTTTGTTGCACCGCACATTATCCATATGTTGATAATAGTATTCTTTTAAGAAACCTTTCAGCTGTGTTCAATAGTTATATACGAAACTTATGCGCCGTACTTCCAGGTAGGATCTTGGAATGGATAAATGTCAGCTTATCATTAGTATTAAAATTAATAGTAATACTTATTCGATGAACATTAAATATTAAGAATAAAGGCTTCGGCACTAATAGCAATCCAGTTAAGTAACCCTATATTGTTTCCATTAAAGTAGTAGTATTTTTAATTTTAATACACGTGCTAAATGTGGCTTTTGGAGGGATACATTGACATGCTATTCGTAGCAGTTTAGGCCCTATAATCACCGCTTTTGATGTCACAGACATCATCTGTGACGCTAGAAACGCCTCCCGAAATGCTACAATATGTAGTGAATAGATATCTGATTGTTGGAGAATAGGAATCTAAACAAATAGTACAGCTACTTGCACCTTGCCCGAAATTGTGGCAAGCGGTAGTGTTGGTTGCGAAATGGATGTTGATGTGGCTGTCGATTTTCTCTTTCATCATACGCACACCCAAACCCACCCATTTTTCTGACCGTCGAAGAAGGTGAACCGTTATGTGGGTAGTTTGGTTTAAAGTTTCATAACTTTTTTATTTTTTGGGACAAGCAATATTAAATGTAGCATGAAATATGTTCTCTACATAACCATATAAAAGTCTTCAAAAAATCCTTTTAGAAATTCATTCATCATCTATATTGTTAGTCTTCATTGCTTGTTTAGAATAATCATTATTTACTGACGATTCATAGACCATGAAACAGTGTTGGAAAAATGTCTGTCCTGGCTGGACGAAAACCCCCTTACGGACACAATTGTTCAGTTCCCGCAGGATGATATCGAGATATTGAAGGAATTTCCCGAGTCCTTCTGAAATTTTTCTGATCTGTTATTCACCGGTGGGTGTTTCTTCCTCAATCTATTTTGTGTTTTTTTTTTTTTTTTTTTTTCTCTCTTCTCTTTTTTTTTTTTTTTTTTTTTTTTTTTCTATCTTTTATTTTTTTTTTTTGTGTTTCGTCTCTCGCGTATACCATATTGTACAATGTCAACTATCCAATCATTCTTCCGTAACTCTGTACGATGTTAATATTTCCTCGTTTTTCTTTGTCCTGGTTTCTTCTTTTTCTATCTTGTTCCTTATTAATATTTTCTGGTGTAAAATGTCGAAAATAATGATGTTTGCGTGTATTGAGTGTATATTCTCGATAGTAAGTTTGATTAAAGTGCGAGTTACTCTTTTATTATAGATACAAATAATCTTAGTAAAAAACATAGTTGAATAAAAATGAATTTTTTTATTTGATTTATCATGAAATGTAACATAGATCAGAGTTTGAGGCATACGTGTACATGTAGAAGGATATAAACAAATGTGCTTTTCATTTATCTAACGCGGGTTTCGATGGATTAACAGCAGCATTATCCTTCGATAAAACGTTTCATTCTAACCAAAATATAACCAAAAAAGAAATGATACTTTTTTATTGTCAGACAATCATATATTTATTTCACTTGAGTGAAAATTATATGAGTAAATCATTATTTTTTTCATACTTTTTGAAACAATAATTTGATATATGAACAGAGATAAGAATATTAAATTTGCCTAGAAATTTGTTTCACAGTTCCAAGAATATATCTAAAGTTCTGATCATTGATATTGAACAACAATAAATTTCCGAAAAAATGAGGATCTTTCATAAATTGACATTCGAAAAAGGAACTAATCCTTTTAATTAAAATTTCAGTTATTCGTTATTGACTTTATAGGTTAAAATTGTTTTGAATTAGTCTTAATTTGATTTAAAGTTACTTTGATTCACGATATGAATGTTCGTAAATGGTTTAAAAGTTTACAAAGTTTTCATAATGTGAATATCATTCTTGTTTTTCAACAATGAGAGAATTCAACAAACATTGAAAGAAATAATATTTAATAATAAAAAAGAAATATTGAATATGTAATAATTAAGTGTCAGAAAATACACATATTTTCGTTGTTCTCTTATCAAACTTGATGTTCTTAGTGGTTTGACTTTTCACAATAACTATATGAGAAAATAAATTATTATTCAAAAATTAATTCTTTATATTGTTGATAAAGGTTTTCGCTTAGTTCAATATAATTTTTCACAATTAATATTGATTGTTTTTTTCGAGAATGATTTTCCTCTTACTTTCTTTCAAATAATGAATCTGATTAAATGAAACAGAATATTCCTAATAGAGAGGTAAAGGACAGTGGCGCATAAGAGCTATCTTTAGTTTTGCTTCATTAATGAACTGTTGAATATAGAATTCCTTAAGAAATTGTCTGTCAACAAAATAAAGCTATTTCTCAAAGAACTAGAAATACTTTTGCTAAAAAAACTTGCCATTTACTTCTGTATTTTCAATGAATGATTCATACATACAGGGATCAAACATCTATGTTTTTCTTAAATGAGTTATCTCGAATAAAAAATAATGGGAAACAGCTGACCACTCCATTAGGATGTAGACATACTCGATGATCGACACTGCCTTCTAATACATCGTATGATCATCAAGAGTATTTACTTATAGAAATAGATTAGTTTCTTCGCAAAGAATCATTGCATATACTATTTCGAGATATTGCAAAAAAAAATAATTTTCGAGTTCAAGATTTGATCTTACACATTTCGAAAAGATCATCGATGCTTAAAAACTCCAATTTCTTTTCGTAACTCATATCACATGTCATCGTTTGACTAGCACCATGATAACTTTGCTAATCAAACAATAAACTCAAGTTCAAGTTTGTTCTTCTAAGTGGCGATAGAGAAAACATACACAAATCAAATGAATGCACACATATTTATAATAGTAACAGTTGATGTTTTCAGGCGATAAGAAAAATTGTAAAAAAAGGCTTAATGACTGATATGTTGAGTTGTGAGCATATAAAATTAAGAATCAGTCAATAACATTATTTTATCTATACATATTATTCAAAATCTTAAATAACTTTTGTATAAAGTAATTAGAAAGCTATACATTCCGATATTTTTAACGAGGTTTAAGAGATTATTCGAGTTTTAAACATTTTATATTTCAATTTTGGTGCAAAAATATTAGAATGATGTTCGAAATGATTGTTAGAAGATAATTTTCTTATTATATAATTTGAATTCCATGTACTTAACACTCGTTAAGCTGACGTGAATAAATAAATAATTTTATATTATTATAATTTTCTCTTTAATATTCAAATGAAACAAAAAAAAGTAAATTAATAAACGAATAATTTTCTAGTGTAAGTTGTATGATGATGATGATTTAATAAATAAAATAAATTAATCGATATATGAATGTTCTTTATTAAAATATAAAAGACATTGAAGAAAATAAGTTTATTAAGAATTTATCTTTCTAAGAAGCAAACAAGTTCAACTAATTTAGCCAAATTTGTATTTGATGCTGCAGATATATTATCTATATAAGCAAAAAATAATAAATTTGAAATAAAAATCTTGAAATTAAACGAACCATTACGTTTAGGAAGAACATAAATTCCTCCGGAATCAATTTGCCAACCACGTTCATTACAAATTTGTTGAATCATTTTTGTATTAAGACCAAAAATTTTTTGAAGATCATCAAATGATATTGATTTATATGCAAGTTCAATTAATTCAACATTTTGTATTGTTACTCGAGCTTAAATTAATATAAAAATATAATTTAAAAACAAAAAAAAATGTTTAAATGAAACAAACAAATTAATTGTTGAATATATTTATTCATTTGAGCTGATATATCATATAATGAACTATTTTCAAGTGCTATTTGACATAATCTATAAAAATCTTCATATTGTTTTAAATTAAGTGATGATACCAATGATGCTATATATTGAAATTCTTTATCCTATTTAATTTAAAATAATACTTTATTTTATTTTATTTTTATTTCATACTGTTTTCATATTAACTGGAAGATTTTCCCATAAGAATTTTGCTTCATTACTAAATTAATTCAATCAAATATTTATTAAGTAAAAAATCAATTTAAATAAACTTACATTTTTGATAAACATAAATAAGTTATCATTAATTCTTTATAAACATCTATTGGAATACTATCAATTGGACTCTATTTTTTTTTATTAGAAAAACAATTAGAAAAACAAAAAACTAGATAACAGCAAATATTAACTCACTGTTAAAAGACGATTTTGTAATTGTGATAAATGTTCTCGATGTTGTTGAAACATTGTTGCTAATGATTCAGTCATATCGTTTCAGATAGTATAATATAAAATAATAATCTCATTCACTTAGTTTTAGGCAAAACAACACAAGGAAGAAATCAAACCAATCATAAAACATTTTTAGATATATCAGAGACATCTATATTATTTCATTATTCAAGGAAAAAAAAGAAATTCGAGAACATTACAGAGATAATATCATACTAACAATAGGTTGGACATTTCTATACTAGTAATTTAAGTACTAAATTAGCAGAACTTTTTTTCTATGCACAAATCAGAATAGAAATTTTTATTATTAGAACCAAAAATGAATGATTTAACTTATTTCTTTTTAATGCTAAAATTAGAATCATACATGGAGAAATAGGAGTTTTTTGTTCTCACATTGTACAAATCAGTTTAAAACAATTTATCTCAATAGACACTTAAAGAAAACGTGTGTATTTGAAAAACATATTCAAAAACTTGCGTCTACTTACAGAATATTTTTCAACTCATTGTATCTTATTCATGAAGATGCAAGCTCTTTCAAATATTTAGAAGTGTTGTGAATCAATGCAAAACAATAGCACATATATTTTAAAAGCTGCTTTTTTTTGCAAGACTATGCGTGATTCTTATCCTTCAAAATAGTTACATGCAACAATTTTGACTGTTTATGCAAGATATATGACTTGCATGATAATACTAAAATGTTATTGGCGTATACTTGCAAGATGACTTGTATTTTGCTAAATTTTGCACGTCAATACAAAAAGTTCTTATTTACAAAAACTATTACTTAACTAATTTTTCGTTGGCATACAAATTTCTGCCATTGAATTGTGTGCATGCTGCTACTTGTTTAAGATTTTGAATTCATCTATAGTTATGAGTATTCATGTTCACACATGTCTAGTAGTTATCAAATAATCATTAAATCTACCAATTTTAATTGCGTTTCTAATATAAGTAGATGGTCAACTGATAAAGAAGTTTGCCTTATAAACGAAGTATGAATCCATGGATCTTATATCTGAAAAAAAAAACTCCTGCGTGCTCATGTATATCTACAGCATGTGCTTTGTTTTCTGACCATTCTAAAATTGCCTTGCATGTACGTGTGCGGATACTCTACAAAAGTATTCGTATATGCTCGCACGCAGCGGTGGTGTTAAGCGTGTACATGCACAAAATTTCATAGATGTAAAGGCGAATATAGTTTACTGTATGAAGCGTTTCCACTCATGATATACCATAGTGCAACATGTAGTATTCTAAAAGTCATTAAACAAAGAAAATTTTGAATATTTTCAACGCACATCAATCAAATGAGATGATTTCTTTTTATGAGGACAGAGAACAGCTAACTCAAATGCATAAAACCAGCAGACTTTTGTTCACTATAGTACTAAACAACGTACGTACGTTTTAAAGTCATAGCTATTATATCGATATTATAGGATATTCTTTTACATATCTTGTCAAACACTATAAGTAATTTATATATATTTGTGTGTTTAGTGTTTGAAACAAAAGTGAAACTTAGTGAGCGACTTCATTATTAGTAGAAAATCACATAGTATAACTCTCTGTGAATGATAAATAAATCTTCATTAAAACTCTTTAGTGGTAAAGTGAACAAATATTTGTTCATTCATGAATGAAAGCTTGAAACTGTTCTCTACCCTCACAAAAATAAATCAACTAATGTGATCAAAGTGCATTTAAAATATTCAAGTTTTTCTTTGTTTAATGACTTTTTGGACACCTTATATATGTACACGCATTTTCTAAGTTTCATGTTTAACTATGTATATAAGAAAAGTGGCAGTGTCATTATAAAGATGAGAATAAACACATTGGTGTGCCGACATGGACTTTGTTTCAAAAATAAAATTCGATTTAAGTTCATCTCTAAGCTTATTCAATTGATCCTAATAATTATCTCTTATGTTTGTATGAGCTTCCACATCGGTTATTTGTTGAATGCGTAAAACTATTGAATAAATGGAGATGTCTACGCTTCTCTAATAAGATCAATTTAAACTCCGAATGGAAAAAAATTAGTAAAGTTTTGTTGTTTTTTTTTGTATGTACTTGATGAAAATAGTGCTAACCAAATGTGTTTGATATAATGCAAAGTTATTTGGAGAGACAAAAATTTATTTTTTCGAATCTATTACATTTATTTAAAGTGTTGAATTTATCCTATTATTAGTATATGACACATTCTACCTATATTAAAACAAAGCTAAAGAAACAATCATTCAAAATCGTTCAATTTCACAGTAAAATGAATTCTGAAATTTATGTTAGAAAGATCTAAAATAAAACTTGTGTAAACTTTTAAGGGTTCCTATGTCAACAATAGTGAGATAAACAGTTGAGTAAATACATTTAGATCATTTTTCATTTATATGTCTATGAAAGAAGAACAAAAAAATAATTGTATAATAATTGTCAAATAGGATTAGAGATTTGTCATTAATAATGTACAAAAAAAAAACAAGAACTGTTCACTGTAAAACATAAAATAGTGAAGAAAGACAAATTAACAATAGTGTTGTATAAATATCAAATGAAAATGAAATAATTCCATAAGTATTTAGAGATTAAGTTGTTGTCGATTTACTGAAAAATAAGCACCAATTGCATTATGAAATAATATTAATTGTTGTTTCATTACTTGAATCTAAGAAAAGAAAAATTTCTTTTTAGAAAAATTTCTTTTTAATAAAAACTACGAACTCGATTTTCATCAAGTAATTTTAATTTAATAATAACATTATCTTTGCATTTTTCATAACATTGTTTAAAATGTTGATATTGTTGTTGAATATATTCATCTGTAGAAGATATTTGTTCACCTGATTTATTTCGAGCTAATAATGCTTCATAATCATATCGATATGCATCATATTCAATTCTATATTTATTTAATAGAATTTATCATAAATAAGTCAATATAAAACAAAAAACAAACCTTGCATTTTCATATGTTTTTATTGTAGCTAATGTATCTTCAATTGTTTTATTCGTTAATGTTTGCAATTTATCAATAAATATATTTATTGCATCTAAATTAGAACTTTTTTGTTTTTTCATTTGAAAATAATGTAGAAAACAAAAAAAAAAAGATTCTCTTACGTAAAAGTGTATCACCATTGAGTGCTAATGTTTTTTGACATTGACTATTTCGTACAAGTTGATCTATAAGATCATCTGATGATCCAGATATTCGTTGTAGTTCACTGAAAGATTCACCTAAAATTAAATTTTCATTCTTTTTCTTTATTATTAAAACAAATAAATTAAAAATAACCAAGAGAACGTTGTGTTTGAAGAAGACCAGAAAAATAAATGCTCATTTGACGAGCTTCATTTAATATATTCTCATAATGACGTTTCGTTTCACGAAGAAGCTAAAATATTTTTTTTTTATTATTTCGAATTTAAGTTTTTAATTATTATTAATAAAAAAAAAATCAAACTTGAATATTTTGTTCAAGTTCAATATCTTGTGTAGGAACAACATGTCCTAGTCGTTCTTGAAATAATTGTCGAGTATATTTTAATGTTTTTGAACTCCATTGACGTAATGTAGTTAATGTTCGACTTAAATTAAGGGTTGTACGTTGAGGAAAAGATAAAATACGACCCTCTAATCAAATATATATTAGTTTAATGTTAAAATTAATAAATAATATATCTAACCTGGAGTTTCACATGAATCTAATAGACTAACGTAACTAGTCGGAGAACTTGTCGAGTCATTTGTTGAATTAGTATGTGTGTTTAAAGTTGAACTCAACATTGAAGAACTATCTACATTTGAAATGGAACTCGACATTCTGATATTCTGATATTCAGCCAAATAAAAAGTGATTGATATTCACGCGATATCACAGAACAGAAAAGAAACTCAATGGAGAAATGAATTTAGTCAATCATACATTAAATAATATCGTCTCGCGGATATATCTGACATCTACTATATATTTTCGAGCAATATCAATTAGATAAACAGTTGATTATTATTCATTGACTTCAACATCAGTTCTATAGGTATATAAACACAGTCAACAACAGTATTCGGATGGTCATAAATTGTTTTTGTCTTTCTAAGAGTTTCTTATAGGATGAAAAGATATCTCTTGTTTTCTTTTCTGTTCTCTAGAAAGATAAGAAATCTAGATTGATATTTGAAATCTAGGATACATATTTGAAAATGTTTGCAACATTGTTTACTTTGCATGTACTTCTGAACAGATAAAACATGAAATTTCTTAACAAACGTTTTTGAATGTTTGTTTAAAATAAAATAAAATGAATCTTTTTTTGATTAGTCACCTAATGTCATTATAAGAAATGTATCTAATTTCCACACATTGTTTTTATTAATTTATTTTTTCCATACGAATAAATATTTATTTTTGAAAACAGAACTTTGTATTACATAGTTCTAAACGATCTCTACTAATTTGGCTTAAATACAAAGGTTTTTGTTGCTCAATCTTTCAGTTCGGCAGCATGTTCAATAAAGCTAGTTTCTTTCAGAATGACGATATTTTCTTCATTGTTAACTTCCTGTCAAAAAAGTCATCTTAGAAATCTCATCCATAATCAAGACGAGTTCATTTTTGAAACATTCTTCGAAATTAAATTCATCTTTCTAGTTAAAGTTTAAATAACATGTGATACTTGATGATTTAGCTGAATTTATGCATCTGAATACTGTCCAACGATCTATTTTCGTTGTAGTGATTCAGATAGGATATTCTCATTCAACAACAATTGTTATTAAACGCTTATAGATAGTTCTGAAAAAACATTTGATAAGCAATCGAAATACGATGAAGGCAACTTTCAAAGTGCCTTATTAAACTGTGAGAAAAATCAGAAAGAAAACAATGGCAAAAATCAATGAGAAGTAGATGCATTTTATATAATTATTTCATGAGACCTGTAACAACATGCACATCTATTGTTTGACACAAATATAAATAGACGTATATAGAGAATTGAACAGCACATATTTCAAAGAAAAAAGTCAATATTGAATGTTTTGTCTGTTTAGATATATATATTAAGTAAAACATGTTAGTAACATTTTTGAACACTCTCTATTTGATGTATAAATATCATACAACAATATGGAAAAGTTCAGCAATTATTGTTTCACACAGATCACAAAACATAGTATATAGAAAAAAAATTGAATTTTTTAAAACTAATATATCATCTATTCTAATTTATATTAACAGCTCTCATTAAGTTACGTCTTTCAATTATCTATCGATAAAATAGAAAAATGCTCAAAAATTATCGTTTGATAAAAGCCACAATATTTTTTTTCTTACAACTGTGTAAATTAATAAATACAAAAAACATTCAATAAAAGACTTATTTTCGCTATCAGTACCATTTGAACAAATTTTCAATAATTTGTTGAGGATAATGGAGATAATTTCAAGAAGAAAGAATTTGATTATTTAAATTAATTCAAGTCAATCATTCACTATTTACTTTCACTGTGGACACTAACATTTTCTATTATTAATATGAATTAATTCGCCAGCAAGAGATAAGAACTGCTTGTTTCATATGATTTAATCATAGAAAAGTCTAAAATGACCAAAAAATATATCTAAGTAATTCTTTATCGTCAATGTATTTTCATTAATGTTTTAAAAAATCTAATAAGTTAAATGATACTTTTCTTAGCATTAAATTCCGTTTGAAACTGTTCATAAAATAGATATGTGAATAATGGTATGAAAAAAAAACAACATTTAGTATTTGTATGTCGAATAAAACTTTTCTTTTACAATGTCAATTGACTATTGTTATTTTGCTTGTCCTTGAACACTGTTTAAGTGACAATAATAATTATTAAAGCGTTATTTTTTTATTGTAACTTTGTTATGCACTTGATCTATATTTAGTGTTAAGTTGTTTTTCTTTTATATTCACAAAAATGTTATTATGAATCAACAGATATATATTGAAAAAAATGCTCACATTTGATGAAAATAATAAAACAGATGTGACATCGAAAGTTTCTGATCACATATCAAATAGAACATAATGTAAAAAACCTATTGAAAAATGTCCACAAGCAATTAATTGAAAAAAAAAGGAGAGAAACGCAGCAGCTGCTTGCGGTACTCGTCGAATCATTTTTGTTCTATGTCTTCTATTATATCTAAAGTATGACATGTAATGCAGGACAATGAAAACAGTCTACGTTATTGTGATAGCACTAAACCGAAACTTTTTTCTCATAACAATTTGTTGAGGTAATCATGACAGAGGAAAAAAAATAATATTTTTCTTAATAGAAATTTACAATTAGATAAAAACATTTGAAATGAATAGTTCCAGCAGTGATACAATTTTTTCACATGCTAAATTTACTTATTTATTCGATAATGATCAACTTTTACCAACAGCACAAACAACTCTTCTTAAAATTGAACCTTGTTTTAATGTTATTGCAATCGAAGATGAAGTTACTAAACATTTTTACCAAAATAAATTACCAGCCATTTCAAAGACATATGATACAATTCAATATATTAAACAACAAACACTAAATGAATCAGATAGTTTAGAAAATGAATATTCTCCTAAATTGATTGTAAGTCATACTCAATAGAAAAAAATTTTTTTTTTCATTATTAGTTTGTTCTTTTAGAAAGAAAGAGAAACAACTCATAAGATTATTGATGCTAAACATATTGCTCCTAATCAATTAACATATTCTTCATCTATGAAGTCTACTTTAAAAAGATCTCATAAAAAAGAAGAAGCAAGATTAATACCAAAAATAGATAAATTATCGATATCTCGTTCTTCTTCTTCTACATCATCTTCAAAAAAGAAACAAACACCTTCTACACGTCTTGATTTTAATCAAGTTCGACATCTTGCTGAAGTAACAGCTAAACAATCTTCTTCATTACATCCTTTTTATTGTCGTTCTCTTTTCGATCAAACAATTAATATATTTGACCCGAATAATTCGTATTATATAGCAACAAATAATTATCGTCCATTTCGATGTCAATATTATATGAAACCCTATCGAGAAGAAGCTAATACTCCAACGAATATGAGTAAACAAAGATCAAGATCACTTTCATACAATCGTCTTGCACAACAATCAGACAAAACTTTTCGTTCACATACTTTTTCAAATCAATATGCTCGACCATCAAAAAGACAATTCAATAGAAAACAACACATTTCATGGTCACCTGAAAGAGAATGTATTGATCGAGGAAGAGATTATACTAGCATAAAAGCAAATAAAAGGCAAATGTCTATTTTCATTTTTTCCTTTAATTGATTTTTCATTTAGAAAGGAAAAATCTTCCAGAAAAACAAATTCTTCTTCATTATCAACACGTTCTCCTCTTTCATTAATCAAACCTTGCCAACGAAATTCGTCTTCAAGAATACCTGTTCTTGTTCGTCATCGAATTTCTCGATCATCTCAATCTCCTTCTCCTCCTTTATTGATCGATTCATATCATACTCCTTCCGCTAGTGAATGTTCTCTCACAACTGGTACTTCAATATCACAACAAAGTCACAAGAAAGGAGAGGAAGAGAGTATTTTAAAATCTCATTTGCCTGATCTAGGATATCAACATCAGAAAGAACATGATGAAACTATGCAACGATATGATCGATTATTAGAAAAGATGCGAGCTACCGATGAACAACTTCAGTCATTATCTCGATCGTGCATAAACAATCAGCCACAAAGAAAATCTGTCAGTAAAAATTCTTTTTTTTATCAACAAGTTTTAGAAAATTATAGAAGAGAATTTTTCATTGGTTAATTTCAGGTTAAAATGGATCAAAAATCGAATTTATCATTGAATAAAATAACTAGTAATAGGAAATATTTTTCACCAATCATCCTTCAAGTCTGTCTTATTATTTTGGTTATCTTCAATTTACTTGTTTATTTCTTTTATGATATAAATGCTTGGTGGAACGAATATGTTGTTCCTGCGGTAATTATTGAACAACATAATGAAGATACATTGAACTTTTGAAAATATTTATTTTATTTTAAATAGAAGTAGGTCAGAGCAAGAAAAAAAACGACTATATATTCGTTGTTCTTCAATTTTTTGAAGCTTTTCTTTTAGTTTCTTTAATGAATTATGAAGAAGAACTCTATGTTGTTTTTTTTATGATACATACTTCTATATTACATTTGGAGAGATCATCTTTGAGCTCTATTATTTGTATATATTTTCTCTTTGTAAATACAAATAGAATAAACTGGTTCATCCTACCTCACTTAATTTTATAAAATATGATTTTATTTCGATTCAAAAAATTGAAATTAATAAAGACATCAGTTCGAATTACAATATTATTTTTGATTTCAATTTTGTTTTAGAATATTAATAAATTCCGTCATCGAACAACAATAGCTTTTGAAACTATACTTTGTAAGTTTTTACAAATCTACACAGAATAGAATTCATAAATCGCTGTGAAAATGCTGCTTCTGTGACGCATACTCTATGATGAATACATAATCTGTTAAGAAAAGACAAAATCGTCGACAAAAAAGGTCGTCTATTGTCATACTCGCCCTTTGCATAGATTTGTAATTTAGATGTTTTTGCAATGGCTAGAAAAACGTTAAACTAGATTTGAAAGGAACAATCAATTTTCTTCTTGGTTTTCTCATCTAAATTCATGATTGATAGAGTACTTTTCTTGCTAACATCTAATTATCTTTATGTATCGGCTCTGAATAAACGTACTCTAAAGATAGTGTAGACTATGCGTATCAATATATATGAATACAGACGATAAAAAGAAACAATAAGAAACTGAAAGATATGTATATAACTGGAATAATGCATGATCTTATTTGTTAACACAGATTGTAAGAGACATAAGATTTCAGTCACTTGAGAGAATGAGATGATCTATTTCATTTATTTGTTATTTTCAAGCTAAACTTGGCATTGTCTTTAATTGATATAGCAGAAAGTACACTCAGCAAGATCGAGCGCACAATCCAGTCGCTTTGAGCAATTATTACTATTGATGTTTAGCTTGCAAAACTTTATTTTATATATATGAAATATTTTTAGTTGATGATATCTTTTTATTTTATAGAAACAGGATTTTCTCGTCACATAGAAAAAAGGATTACTTAACACAAAAAAAAACTCTTCATACATCACATTAATAGTGGCAAAGACAGAAAAAATTCTAAGGACATGCTCAAATACTATTGGAAATTAAAAAGTAAAAATTTTATTCGCCTTTAATACATAGTTCTCGAAGAAGCTCAAAAGTTTTCGGAGGGGACTCAAAGATTCTTGGAGGCAGCTGAGCTCCCTCTATCATTATCCATTAACACAAAAACCATCGATTGCACATCAACAAAAAAATCATTATGTTTTTTATAAACATTAAAAATATTTTTCATAGAAGAAACGGCTTATATTATCTTTTATTTGGTACTAATCTGTTTGAATATTATTTATGGTGTCTTTTTCAAGAAAAAGTAGCTTACGCACCGACACTAAATTCAAAAAACCTGCATTGATGATGCAAAGATCACACATGTTTCATCATCAGACTATAAGAACATGAAACAAATCATATAAATAAATGCATGCATATGAATAGAACAAAATCACAACATTTTTGTACTTGAAATATAACTAAGTCATTGGCATTACATTGATTGCTTCTCCTTGCTTAGTTTTATTTTCTAAATTTTCCATTGTATATGTCTTCCGTATTGTGTCAAGAATATTTTTTTCACTTCTTCTTTATTGACTTGAAAACGAAACATATCAGTAACTAAAATCGTGAAATCCGAAATAAATAAAGAATTACGTATTAGCAAATAATAGCCATATTCATCTGTCAATTCTAAATGAAATATTTTCTTTTTGACGACTCATGTCTTCAATTCTACTTTCTTCTATCTATTGGATAGCCAATGAATAAAACAAAAGAAAAACTTATCAGATATTTATTCGTTTCACTGATTTATAAATTCACGTTGCTTTATATTGAGTTGTAACATAAGTTTTGAGAATTCTTTTCTGTTCAATCAAAAGTTTATTTTTGCAACAAAGATATGCACTATCAATCAACAACATAATCACCATTAGTTTCGATAATTTTCGCCCATCTTGCTGGCAATCGTTCAATCTAATGTTTGTAGAAACTAGCCTGTTGTCATTCGAAAAAGAAGCTGAGGTCAAATTGAATCTCATGAAAGT
This sequence comes from Rotaria sp. Silwood1, assembly GCA_905250075.1. NCBI lineage: Eukaryota > Metazoa > Rotifera > Eurotatoria > Philodinida > Philodinidae > Rotaria > Rotaria sp. Silwood1. Next base: position 4,645,525 of record CAJNOP010000007.1, on the reverse strand, counting down.
CTTCGTATTGGTGGTCGTGCAAATGGCTCCGAAGGACTCTTAACAAATGATAATTGGATGATGCAAGATTTAGTGAGTACGATACATACTCAAAAACTTCCCATCCCAGTTGTCTAATTTTATTTTAAGTCAACTTTGTAACATGTAGTCTTGCATTGTCATGCAGAAGAATGACATTATTCCGATTTGCGAAGACCAATCGCTTTTGAAGTAGAGTCTTATGCAAGTACTGGAACTATTGAGAGCAAACACCGGCAATAATAGTTTGATTGATATCTAAGAGGTTGAAATAGTTGACATGCTTCATATCCCAACAAGTGTAGAACATTATCTTCTTTGAATGTAAATCTGCTTTTGCGTCCGGTAATGATTTCCAACCAGAATTGAGCCACCGCTTTCTAAAACGAAAGTTGATGTAACAAACCCATTTTTCATCTCCATCAATGATTTTTTTCAAAAATGGATCATGGTTCTGTCAGGATAACAACAAACTACAAATCGATACTCATTAAGCCAAGTTGTTTGTGGACCGTTGCCGTGAAATCCAGTTTCGGTACCTATGGACCTTGTCTAGAGCGTGAAGATGACGATTCACTGTCATAGAATAACAATTGAGTTGCGCGACCTATTCACGGGTTGTTGGACATAGACTAACATGGAGTCGAGTCTCCAACGGTAATACATGGATTCGTCGGTGATGTGTGGGTTGGTGTGGCTGTGAGTGTTGGTGCGGTGAAGAGAAGATTCTGAATCATACTCACAAACCCACCCACACCAACATCCTTTTTCCACGTTTGTTTCATCACTGTTACTGTATGGTTACAATTATAGCCAAAATCTAGACTAATTGTTTGTTCTTTATGTGGACACTAATGGTATTTCATGATTTTCTCATTCCGAAACATCAAAATCTTTGAATGAATTCTGATTAATGATTATGTTTTTGACTCTGTTCAGAACGACAAAACTAGGTTGATTTCCTTACTTTCATATAGCTAAAATTCTGATTTTCATGAATAAATTCGAAAAAGTCGTAGATAACATTTAGCTCATCTTTACAATTGCCTCTTAACAATTACTACTTACGAGATAAGGATCATCATTTTGATATAATTTTATTTTTTATACGAAAAGAGCATTCTGCGTTTTTAATCCTTTCCCTTAGGTTACTTTTGTGAACCATTCATCGTTGCCGTAAGATAAAACTTTGATTCTAATTAATTGTTTTATACATTTCAAACATATTTCTAGCTTTTTATCACTTTAGAAGGAAAAAATCATTATAATGATATAAACCACATCAATTTTCATCAATATTTTATATAGTAGATGAGAAAGAGAGCATAGCTGATACCATTTTAAACAGAACTCAATCTTTAATTGATTTTCTCTTGATTGAAACTAATGTAAAAGATTTATATATCTCTAGTTACTTTTACTCAACAAAATGTTTTCTAGAGAAAACAAAATAATATGAGGTATTAAATTATATTTTAATACGAAAAGTGGGCAGTCTGTAAAAATTCACAAGATAATGGAGAAGTGGATATTAATGATCTTTATTCTTCTCACATTGCTTACTCTAGATTTGCTATGTAAATTTGTTTTACGAATATCGTATATTTCCATGTACACATTCTCATTAAGTTCGTCATCAGGCAGCGAAAATTCTCGAGGAACTTTTGGTTTAAAATCAACTGATAACTGCCACACAAATTACAGAATTCTGCGGAAGACAGCATCAAATAATTATTTCAAAAAAACTTTTGGGTTTCTGATATCACTATGGTTATAGTCATAATCCTTATGGTGTTACACTCTTTTCATCCCTTTTCTATGGCATTCATATGTGCCACGATCATTTCGTAGTTTCTTTATGTAACCTCACGTTGTAGCGATACATATATGTACATAACTTATCTTCTTATTTTCGTTCTCTATTTCTCCCTTTCATTCTACCTCTGACTTGTATCGCTTCATACACATACAACATTCAACTCTTTCCCTTATAATAAAAAATTAGAAACCTATTTTGACCTAAACGTTTTGTATATAAAACAATATCTGATATAGATGCCCCATTGACCACCTATGCAGTTCTAATGCTCCTTCGACACAACAGTAGTTTACTAAATGATAAACCTAACACTAATAAACAGATCTGAATACTGTCACACATCGCTTCAAAAAACGAAAATTCCAAGCAAAACGTTGATATTGATAGATTATCATACATACATTTCTCGATAAACACATGTACCATAACAAGAGAATACTGAGATAATCTCTTTGTGGTGACGAGAATCATTAGCTCAACGTAGGATTTATTTTTCTATAACGAAGTACGGCTATCTGTTATGCAGATCTCTAAACTTTCCCAGTGAAAACTTTGCAACCTCTAAAAGATTTATCCAAGTACAAACCATGCCTTTGTTTTTTACTACAAATACCATGCTACTGTGATCATCTTCAGCAACCACCAACACTAGGCGCACTTTCTCTATTAACTATCATTTTTCTTCTACTACTAACAGTTTCTAATCTTTCCAGAATCATTTTTCTAATACATTGCATCACTATTCTCATACAATTTCATTTTTTCCCTACTGAATAAATATGTCGAAACAGCTATCAAGAAGTTTGTGAAGCTTAGCATTTTTCTTCAACTGACAGTAATTTTCCATCTTTCGAAAATCACTTTTCCTACACATTTCTTCATTATTCTCATAGGTTCATTTTTCCTATGGTAAATCAGTACGTCTATACAGCTTTACAAAAGTTTATACAGCTACACAGAAGTATATTCAGCAAAGCATTTTTCTCGTAGTAACAGAATTTTTTCATCTTTCAAATATCATTTTTTTCCATAGATTTTTTGTTTATTCGTAGAGGATTTTATTTTCCGTGACTAACTAATTAATGGATGTCGCATTAAAAATTGATGGTATGGTGACTTTTTTTTTAACATGAATACTCTATGTCGAATAATGTGTTGATGCACTTGATCTTAGGGATGACCATTTTTGACTCAAGGGCCATTTTTCCGCTGGAAGTAAGCATTTATGTCACCGATCAATTCAAGGTCCAACCCTCGCTAGTTTATGATGTTATCAAGACTACGGTGGCTTATTCGTTTAATTAGATTATTATTATTTAGCTTTTCATGCTAATATTTCGATTTAAAATGTTTATACAAAATGTTTATGATATATGTTTATATTTTCAAGATTTAAATTGAAATTTAGTAATTATATGAGAAACAACATCGAAGCTAATGATGACCACCATTTTAACGAACTGAAAAGGTCGAAAATTCCTTCTCTACATATGGATATGTCTATACTTTGCATTCGTCTTGATTAGTGTCAAACTACTTTTTATTTCTTTGTTCTTGTCTCAATAATCACTATAAAGATGTTCTTGAGTAGATAAATAAGTCATGTCTACTACAGTATCTGCATTATGATCATACTAGAATTCACAGAGAAAACGATTTCATTCGAGTATATTAATATACTCTAGCCTTAATCTGTTTGTATGGCTGAAGGTAATGTGGACGGCGGTGGGTTGATCGATGCCATAATCGTTGCCAATTGGTTCAAGCGTGATGTATCCAAACGATTTTTTTGTTGATGTGAGCAATGATACCGTATGATGCAGTATAAGAACAAAACACAGGTAAGAATAATTGCAGTGACTAGAATGTAAGCGAACCAATTTTGCTGCATATCCTTGATCCATCTGGATGGTGCACCAAGTAGATCACTACCATCCCGAAGAATTGTATTGGCTGTTTTCAGTCCGTCTGAATTCAAATCTTGATCAGAACCATTGGTCCAGTGAAACACATTATTATGGTTTCCTTTCACCTCCAAGGACGAGTATAGAATTCTTTTGTTTGACGCGATATTCAGATCGATCAGTTGACGACGTGATCGATTATATCGATCATGTGATGTGTGCAATATTGTCATTTTTGTGTCTATCAATCTTGATACGTGAGAGTGTATCTTCTTCGTTGCTAGCCGAACAATACAATGATTTCAATATGATAGCAGAATCTTTTATGAGAGGAAAAACTGGTCACAAAAATAACAAAAAAAAACCTGGATTTTCCATGTAACTAAGTCTTCATAGATTGTAAACATTCTTGAGTCATGGCATCAACATTTTCCTACTTTGTCATCGAACTCGTTTGTCATTCATTATTGACAGAAAGAGAAAAGCGTTCCAGTTATGATTGATGATTTTTTTCATAAACAAGAAAACGATGATGTATCTGTGACATTCTACTCTTTCCTTCTTGCACATATCGACTATATGATAAGAAGGAGAACGCAAGGGAAAATACCACAGATTAGATACACCATTGTAACGGCATTTATTCTCGAGTAAAACAGAAAAAAAAGATAACATCATATGACTTATGCAAACCGGATTAATGTCAAACGGAAAAATCCAATGAAGAGTCAATGTCTGTTTCGGTCATTAATTGAATATGACCGGCATGAACATATGGTGATCGTTTATTGGTTTGTTGGCGAAAAGAGAGCATCGATAAATGATCAATTTCGTATGTTATTTTTCGAATACTCCTGTTCACTTGTCGAATATCATGTTCAATATTCTTGACAGTGATCCAATGTTGTTTCTTATGATACATCGCATACAAATACAAGGCGAGAGAAATGACAACAACGGTTAACAATGTCGTAATGATGACACAACTCAAATAAATATCAAGTATCATTGTGCGATTTTCTGTATTGATATATTTCACTATATCTTGGAAAACAGTTGTAAAATTGAACTGTACACCATTGACCAACAAAACATAATTATTGTTTCCAAACACATCAATCGATATAATATGAGTTTTCGACGACTTTATACCCATGATAGTAGATTTGCAACAGATCGAATAGCACATACGCGCAGAGAAAAAGCGAGAGACAAAGAAAAACAAACTAGAAGAGGGAAAAAAATAGAGACTGTACTTCCATTGTGTGTCAATGTACAGTGTTTCATCTTCCGTACTGCTTCGGAATCTAAGGTCTTTCCCCAAAACCAATCGAATTCGATCTGGTTTTTCTATCGGTCGAATTGCCCACTGGAATGTGCCGGAAAAGATACGATCGGATCTTGTCGAATACGACTCTTTGGCCCTATCGGATAGACAGATCTTTTCATCGAAAACACACAACATGGAAGGTTTGACAGGCAGCATTCAAATTCAGGCGAATTTTCGTTTTTAGCAACCATACCCCTTGTCGGACAACAATGCGATCTGATACATCACAACCTAAACTACGGAAGGTCCAGGTTATCAATGTGACGATGACTTTGAGCGTACTTGTTCATTTCATATCTTCACCTACCTACAGACACCAAGCATTCACTCTTAACAGATAAGGAGAGTCGATTGATGTTTTTGCTCATTTTCCATATATTTCACAAGTAGAACAGGTCTTATTCATCGGTCATACACTCAAGAGATACAGAGTTTATTTTCTTCATGATGTTCCCTAATCTTGAGTCCTCTATAAGGCGTCTTTCATTAGCTATTCAGCAAGTGATCAAAAACGTCATCGCGGGTGTGGGTGGATGTGGGAGTGAAGGTGCCGGTGTTGATTAGAAAAAGAATCACACTCAGACCAATACCCACACCCACGCGCATGACATAATCAATTCTGCAAAACACTAGAAAATGTGGGCCTGTTATTCCCGATTGCTAAGATCTGTAATGGAGAGGGTGCGGAAAAAAGGATCCGCGAACCTTACACTTAAAAGTTACATTCACTATTTTCTTCAAAAATATATGCGAATTCCACTAAAGTCCATTTTTGATATTTTGTAACGGTGGATATTTTCTGAATAACTTAGCTCGAAGTAAAAAAAATCTAAGAAATCTTTACTGGTAGAAGATCAAAATAGTCTCTATTTATAATAAAAGTTTCAAAGATTTTACTTTTATCATTGAAAATAGATAGACATTATAATGTAGCAGAAATGAATATTCGTAACGCAGAGCCACATCGATATACGGAAAAAGAATTAATTTGACAAGGAATTGCAGAGATAATAAAGCAGTCAAATATGCTTACCATTCTAAAGATTGTAGAAGTTAAAAATGAAATAATATTAAACAGTAAACTCACCTAAAATTGTCTTTGATATTTTTATGCAACGATCTCTTCATTAAATAAAATATTGTTGATTTGTTTTAATTTATCGAAGATCTCTGAATCAAAAAGATGTTTTAATTGATCCAATGTAGAATGTCCACTTTTACGATGATGACGAAGAAAATTCTCCATAGCAGAATGAGATGTATTATAACAAGAATGTTGTGGTGTTAATTTCTCAGGTAATATAGGTATACATCTATCAATATGATTAACAAATGTAATACGAACATCAGAAAGTATCAATGGTCCATCAGTTAAATCAATAGCTATATCTAATGGCATTGATGGTATTGATGAAAGTTCGATAAAATCAGTTCCATATCCAGCAATTTGTTTTCTTGTTGTAATTAAAATATTATGCCATCTATCTGAACCATGTTTTCTTTGTCCTAAATCAAAAAAATGATGTTGAGTGGATGAATAAACAATAGAAAACGGAAATATTAATCGAATTGATCCATATTTTGATTGTAACTGTGAAGAAGATGGTGTACACCAAAATAAAGGTACTCCTCCATATGTTCTATTAAATCGACCAGATATTTTGATTTTATTTTGATTAATCCATTGAAATAATTGTTCAATATCTGTATCATGTTGAACAAAATCAAATGAAATATTTTTAAAATAATTTAAATCATAACTCACCATGCTTGTTTTATTCAAAATCTCAATCCAAAGTGTTGATGAATAAGATTGTTTTTTAAAACGATTTTCACATTCGTTTAATAATGATATTAAATCAATTCCTGTCCATTTTTCACATTTTTTTTCTTCTTCTAATATTAAATTTGGTCGAGAAAGATAAATTAAATGAGAAATAATATTCATATAATCATTTAATATAAATCTTGTTTCATTTCTTAGAGAAGCAGTTTCAAGTGCTAAAGCGAGTTGAATTTTATGACCAATATAGACTTTTGGAAGATTTTTAACTGCAATCAAAAGATCTACACAATATGATTTGATTTTCGGCGAACATTGGTTAGAAACACAATGCACTGTAAATTTTTGAAGTGCTGATAAAAATTTAATTTCTTCTAATGTGTTCATAGACATTGGAATGTATTTTGTCAAAAGAGAAGTCAATGATAAATCTAGACTTCAACTGATTTTGAGTTCCTTTTATTTTTGTTATTGCACAACTTTTTTCTTATCATGTGTCATTATTATGAAATTAAAGAAAAAAGCTATGCACCAATGAAAAAATTTTCTGAATAAATGTTATTTATCATGATTAAGTAAATAGAAATTTCAAGTTTTTTATTCAATTTGGCAATTCTAGCTCTTCAAATTTCTTTCTAACCAATATTCATTTTCATATTTCTGTTGTGATCGTTGTCGATGATTCAATTCTATTTGTTGTATGATTGATAGCGTGCTCGGCATACAAAAATATTTATCGTATATTTTTTTTCAAATTAAAAAATTAAGCTTTTTTCTGGAGCAAATTTAGTCACTTTCTATAAATGAGTTTTTTCTTGTAATTTTTAAAGATGATGTGTCTTGAAGAATATCAGTGAGATAACGAAAAATTCTTCCATATCAATCAGTTCTAGACTGTGTTTAAGAAAGAATTTCAGATGAGCTTACAAAAAAAAAAATTCTTGATTTTATTAGTTATAATGTTATAGAATCTTGTTCGATGCATGAAAAATAATCAAGTTTAGTTTGAAAAATATTTTCATGTTTACAATAAAAGTGAACTTTTATTTTTCATTGTCTATATGTCAATGTCGCTTTCGAGCTTCAATAGGATCAATCCATTGCGTTATATCCCAAGGTGCGAGAGAATATGATGGTGGTCCTAAAAAAATCATATATTTTAATGATGATAATGATGATGATGCAACGCGATGGAATTACTTGAACGTGAGAAGTTTACAGGGTGATATGGTGAAGGACTATAACCATATCTTGGACGATGTCTATTTCAAATTAAATTAATTCTTTTTATACGTATAGTGAAGAAAAAAAGGATGCATTTACTGATTTAGATGCTGAGCATGAAACATTAGACTTGCAGTTGTCGGATAGTTGTTCATTGTTTTATATAGCAACGAATTTTAACAATGGAATATTCCTTCAATTGAAAGAGAAGAGATTTAAGTAAATTTTGAAATCGTTCGAAATAGATTTTCTTCAGATTCAAGATCTAGAAATAAAAGAAAATATTTTTTGTCGAAACAAAAGTACCAAATAATCATAACAATGCAAATAGAAATAGATCTTATATAAAAATCGTGATAAATGATTGGTCAAATGTATTTTTTCAATAAATACAAAACGTCATAAAAGCAAAATATAAAAAATATAAAGAACGATTTGCAAATATTTCAATTACATATTTATATTTTATTTGGTCAATCAATCAAGCGTGACATTATTCATAATTTGTTTTCATTTTTCATTTATTTATCTTTTATTCATCAAAACTAATATAGAAACAATCTGATTCACATCATTACTATGATCGTTATCATTTTCATTAGATGCTCCATTCATGTTTTTGTGCGCTTCGTCTTGAAACTCGCATTATTTCAAATTTACTTCCTTTCTTTATTAAATATTTTGTTCAATAATAAGTTTGTTGACTTGTACAATTTTTGACACATATACTGTTTTTACTTATCATGTCTAGTATGTTTTGTATAACCTAGTTACTGTAATGAATCTTACATTTCCAATTCTCCTTTACACAATAATACAAGAAACAGGTTGGTTAAAAAATTACCAAATAATGAATGAAAATTTCTTGGATTTCATTGGAAAAGTATTGGATTACTTAGATAGTCATTCTTTCCTTTTATCTCACCAATGCAACTAATACACTCTTTATCTTCAGTAATTATTATGAAATTCTGAAGTGATGTTTGAATGTACTTGATGATTTTAATATGCTACATCGTCATATTTAGGTGTAAGTGATACTGAAAATTTTCTACAAGCAATAGGAACATTTTTTCAGCATCAGTTATTAATTTAATGGATGATATTTCTAGGATATGGGAGAGTAGATGTCAGTAGAGATGGGTACAGGCGAGGAGAAGACCCACACTCTCACTGAACTTGATCAATGGTTATATGAGAATGACTCCGTACTTATTCAAGCACTTTCATAAACAGTTGAACTTATGTCCAAGTGGTTGAGTAATTTACACTTCTGCTAGGAGCAAGCATCTCATTGATGATAGACATCCAGAATCATCAATCGGAAAGAATTCTATTCCAAAGTCAAGTATTCATGAGAAAGACAAACTTCATGGTGGAAAGCTCGAAAAAACGTGAATCTTGTCTTAGTCTCTGCTTGGACTTGCACTAAACGTTGTCGGGTGTGGGTGTGGTTGTGTTCTTAATTGGACCCACACACCCCACCCACACCCCACACCCCACCCACATCCCACACACCCCAACCACACCCCACATCCCACACACCCCAACCACACCCCACACACCCATACACTCTGGTACCTAGTCATCTCACAGAAAATAATTTATACAAACATTTCTTTACGAAAAGACTGATTTGTTTGGTTACGACAGTCCGAATTTTGTGTTACGAGAGCCCTGTAACTACAACTATACATTCACTACTTGTACAGTGCGACAGCCCTGTAGTAACGGTTACGACAGCTCTGTATTGTCACTCATATTTCTTCAGTAAAGTATATTACGACAACCCTGTAAAATGCATTACGAAACCCCTGTAATTGAGATTGCTGATGTTCTAAAATATACATATAAAACACTGAATACGATCACCCTGTCAAATTCGTTACGATAATCCGTATTTTTTGTTGCGAAAGCCCTGATTTGTGTCGTTACGAAAACCCTACAATTGACGAAATCAGGGATTTCGTAACGGACCATAATTTCCGAAAGCTCTGTCAAAAAATCGTGACGAGTTGCAACGTTCTCAACTATACTTGTTGTTATTAGAATGTCTTATTTTCTAATTTTTTTTAATATTTAATGTTTCGCTCACATTTAAAATAGCTTTAATATATGAATGTTCAATCGTCTTTATGAACTGAAACAATGAGCATATGGAAAGTATACTAATTATTAATAGTTTTTATCCACATAGTTTTCATGTAATAAAACAATCAATTTTAAACTGGTGCAACTATTTCAATGATCACGATAAACAATATTTTTTTGGTATTTTATAATGTTCTTCATCTGTAATTCTTGACGTTTTTGCTTTTATGTTATTTAAACAGGACAGTCTTTATTCGATTTATGATAACAATTGACATGAAATTTATTTTTTTTATTTTTTCCTTTTTCGTATTTCAACAGAAAAGTCCTTTTTGGGATTTTTTCATTGATTTTCAAACTCCAATTAGGCACCTGTTTTATTATTGATTCATTAAGTCGAGAAAAAAAAATGGAAGAAAAGAAGAATAAAAGAATTTAGTAATATGATCCAACCAATAAACGAATATAATCGATCTATCGAGGGATATACAGAAAAGACAAGACAACGAAGTCAGAGTGAACGAACGAATAATAGATTAGATAGATTGTTTTACTATCTTGTTAGAAATCATTTCAGAAGATGTCTCCATATAAATTTGCATAATATTTATTTGTCTCATTTAAATAAATAAAATGTTATTTATTGTTGGTCTCATTCAGTTGTTTGTCGGTCTTATTGTTGTTATATATAAGACGAAAGATTTCTCTTTTACTTTTCAATCGATACTTTTTAAACAATATTTTATTATTCTAGGTAACCAATTTGATTAAACCCCCCCTCATAATAAAAGACCCCCCCATATTAGAAGACCCCCCGTTTTAGAAGACCCCTCCAGAGGAGTCACTTCATAGAAATTTCTTTTTTTCACCAGCAAAAATTTACAAAATTTACAAAAGTTCGCTGGACCATAATAGAAGACCCGGGGTCTTTTATTGTAGGGGGGGGTTTAGTCATTCTTTATGTTGAACATTAGTTCTTGTTCTACAAGTCAATAATCAATTACCCACTGCTAACCGTCGTACTTTCGAGATCTTTATCAAGTAAGAAAAAAGAATCTGCTCCTGATTCATTTAATCTAAAAATGTTTCGTTCGAAATTATTAATCAAAACATGCTCTTGACGCATAAACATCATGTTCAAACAAAATATGTCGATTTAATTGTTCAATGAAGCCTGTAAGTTGATTTTATTATTTAAATAACACATGATACAGAAGAAAGACGTAGATAGATATACTTGAACCGACGCATAAGACCATATTTCACTTCCAAGGAGAACGAAAATAATATTGCGAGTATTGACATATATCCTAAAAATCAATTTCCCGATAAATGACCTGATTCAGAACCGATTTTCTGAACATGCTCATTATTTGTAATATTAGAAAATTTCATAAAAAAATCAATCTGCAAAATGTATATAAATTTTTCTCGACCTCCTTTAGATATTTGTCATTCTTTTTCTTTCAAGATAATCTCAGCAATGTTAGAAGAGATAGCGAACAACGATCATAAATTGAAAAATAGTCTTTCTTGTTCATTATATTTCTGTCTGCGAAGATGCGGAATCATATATCTAATTCAAGATGTTCTTTAATTTATTTTTGGGTGAATATACTCATGTTGATGTATCTGAATATATTTCTAAATGAACATCATCATGAACATCACCAGATAAAGTAAATTTCTTTCTCTTATCTTTCAGGTAAATTTTTTTAATGTATAGGAAGAATAAATTTAAAAAATTCTTCATAAGCAAAATAAGTTTTTATTTGTATTTAAGATTGTCAATCATTTTCAAATGATACAGAATAACAAATAAAAGATAAAGATTTATTTCTTAATTGACTTAAACGTGCATCATCAAGCATAATCGAAATAAAATCAATTAAATTCTACGAATTATTTCAATCTATTATACATAATAATTATGATGCATTTCATATGTTCTTTCAGATATAATGTCGAGTTAGACACCTTCAACTTTATCAAACTTTATCAATCTCATTTTTTCTGGAAAAATTAAAGAATCAACTGAAAAACTTCTTCTTATTGGTCATTGGAGCATCATAAAAGATGGGATACCATGTGATAGATAAGCATCGGAATGTAATAATTGTTTTTTCTTTTAATTCTATTTTTTTTCATTATTATTTTAAATAGAAAATCGAAAAATTTATTCTCGATCATGATCAACCATTTGTTTTCGAGATAAATTATTACGACGAAACGTGAATGATTCAAACTCAACATTATTTTACACCACAAAACAATAACATTAATTTTTCGGCAAGATACTAATGTAAAATATCTTCAATATCTTTTTTATATATTTAGGTATAAGGGAATAACAATTTATTTCAAACGCAAATTAAAAAGTATTTAAATAATCATAGTCAAACTTAATATATTTCATTCGAGTCAATTTATGTAAAGAAAAAAATTTTTCTTATAGATCATTAATTAATGAAAATGAAGTTCCAAAAGAAGTATCGAACAAACTGAAAAAGATTATAAAATCTCGTCGAACAACAGAAAAACGACGACAATCAAAAACAACAACTATGGAATCGAAATCGAATATTGATAGCGACAATTTGGATGATAATAATGAATAAGTAAAGAACTCATTCGTCAAACTATCCAATCAACATTAATTTCACTTTTGCTTTGTCTATTTTAGTCCACTACTTGATCTAACACCAACAACAATCATGCTACCAAGTATTAGTCAAAGAAAATTGGATAATGATGATGAGTAAGTAAAGAATTCATTCTTGAAACTGTTCAAGCAATATTAATTTCATTTTTGCTTTGTCTATTTTAGTCAACCACTCGATTTATCAAAAAAATTAATTTAAAAAGAAAGATTTTTGACAAGAAAAAAAAGAGGGTGTTGGTGGGGTGTGTGGGTGTGGGTGTGTGGGTCGAATTAAGAAGAACACAACCATACCTCACGCTCACACCCACCCTATTGTCATGCTTCATAGCTGTTGAATATCAATTAAAATATCTTGATCTAAATGGATGTTTTCCTGACTGAATGTGATGAAAAAAACATCTTGTTGGATGAAATCGACTGTGATTGTATGAGATGAGGAACTCACGTCACTAATGAGCTGCCCATGTATTCCAGATATCTTCTTGATAAGACAGCGAAGTTCTATCGTATATGGACTCTTTTGAACATACTGGGAAGTAGTGCTTGCTGGTGACATGAGTCCACCCTGATTGAAGTTATAATGTGGTGCAACTGTTGTTGGAATAACAAATCGAATAATCGATGCATTGAAAAGATCTAATTCTGTGACATAGGCAATCGTGAGAGTACATTCAGTTGTAGGAGGTAATGCGCCAACATTGATGACGAGATTGCCTTGTGACTTTTTGTCTTGCTCCAACCAATAAGCACCATGGCCTTGTTGTAATGCTGCAACGTAATCATGCTGTGCTTCTGTTTCTTCTTTTAGTTGAGCAACAATCTCTCGATCGTTAATACGAGCTACAAATGCATATACAGCTGCTTGTTCTTCGGTGGGAAAGCAGTAGATAGCTTCAAATGGTACATTTTCATCATTACGAAATACCTGTGTGATAGTAACGTCGGCAGCAAACGATCGAATCGCCACATCAACATGCACTTTCTTGAGAGATACATAAAGCTGTGAGTCTATAGTATCATCCACTAGATTTATGTCTCTTTTGATTTGTAATTTTTGACTGTGTGTTTGCACGAATAAGAAAACACAAGTGTATAAGACGAAGAAAAAGCAGTAGTTGGTTATTAATTGCCAAACTATGTCTATAAAATTTATTTATCCAGAGATAACTGATTCCTCAACATCACGAGTCCTAGGCATAAGAATTTTCTAAGTAACATAAAAAAATTAGTCAAATTTTTTAAAAACTATTTCCTGATAGAAAAATAACAGGATGCAATACTCATCTGATTACTTCTAGTTAGGATAGAGATATTGACGTAGATTTGAGTAAAACTACGATACGTTTTAATTATTTGTCAATAGGTTCGATTTTTAAGTTCAAAAGACGATCTTCGTTGAAAAGCTGATAAGTGTAGGATAAATGATTAGAATTTATACAGTTCCGGTCGAGTTGAATGATGACTAGAATGTCGAACGAAAATTAAGGTTGTCCCGTATAATAACTAGGAAAAAAACCAGTTTCATATATGACTTTCCAACAATTGCAAATTTTACTTTGTTTCAGCAAATAATAGATCCAAAACTGCGAAAATTGATCAAACTCAAATGAAAACCTGATCACAACTGAATACAATCAGTTGTAATTCAAATTTCTTTTCAAATACTTTGAATACAACATAAGTGGAGATTCGCAATAGCAATGACTAAGCTCAAAACTATTATAGCAGCCATTATGTTCACATAATTATACATTTAAGCTTCATGTTACAAGAACTGTAGTACCTGATTCATGATATATTTAGACTTGTAGTGAAAAATTTCAATGATTCTTTAAAAAAGAGAAGTTTATATGTATATATTATTGTGTGTATTCATTAATACAGTGTAACTAGTGAATGGTCAGACATGCTAGTGCAAGCACTCTACGATTATAAAGTATGGTCATTGTGAAAAATTTCTTCTGAAGAATCTCCTATCAATTGTTAACAGTACATAAATAAATTGCATATGTAATGGTGATTCGGAGAAGTATCTAAAAAAAACGAATAGATGGCAATCGAAGGTAGCATGCAACGTTTGTAGCGTATATGTTTTGTCAACAGAAGTCTCCTAAGACTATCGATCTCTATTCTCTACTCTGACGTAAGGAAGATTGAGACTATAAGTCTTCGAATCTGACTGACTCAAATACAACAATGAAAGTCATTATTCGGGCACGGATACGAGTGAGAATGAGTCGGAATCTGCATGCTTTAAGTCATACCGATTACTGGCAAAACAGTTGTCGCTTCTATACGATTATCGATGTATCTCTAAAATGCAATTTCTCTCATGTTGAATTCATGCGGAAACATTTTAATTATCACCTCTGCAATAATAAATGACAAGTGAATAAATGCAAAAATTTGCACAGAAAAAATCTACAGAATACTTGGAATAATAAACAAAATTAGTCAACATTGGAAACATCCAATTATTCATGATTATTCATTTTGAAAGGAAGAAAATTTTCGCTGAAAATAGTTCCTTATCAGTTCAGAAGAGAAAAACTGCATTGATGCAATGATGAATGGCAAGGTAAAAGTAAATAAAAATCAATCATACTTTTCTAAAGCATAAAATGGCTAAGGACGTTTGACGAAATGAATTAACTACAGTTCTGGCGCCCAACAGTAGGATGTGGGTGTAGATGTGGGTGTGGGTGTAGGGGTACGTATGGGATGCGGGTGTAAATGTGGGTGTGAGTATGAAACTAAGGAGAATATCACGCACACACAAACCGACGCACACCAACACCCATCCACATCCACACCCACACCTGATCCACAACAATCTAGCTTTCATGCATTTCTTGATTCTAAATTCGTTTCAGTCACGTTATCATCATCCAAAAATGTTTTTTTGATGCAGTCAATTATTTTTCTCAGCAAGAAGCACTAGAGCTCAAGGAGTAGATGTGGACATAAGCCGAACTATTGGTAAATGTGATCCAGGTCGCTCATAATCTTCAAATTAAAATGGGTCAAACTGGATGTGGGTGTGATTGTGGAGTATGGGATCTCGCTGGTGTAGGTCTAAGTAAGGATCTACTCTTCAACGACATTCGCACCCATACACAACAGGTCCGAAGTCTTGAGACTTCATTCAAAATTGCTTGGATTTGAAATTAAACTTGGATTTGATATCTTAGATTTAAATTTGGATTCTTCGAATTTCGTCTGCAATAGTTTGGATCTGAATTCAGTTTTGTCTTAAATGACCTACATCCCAATCTATTTCTGTTGCTTTTGAAAGTCAATAGCCCAAACTTCAAGCCAGAATCCGAATCTAAATCAAAATCCAAGTATCAAGAATTTGATTGCAAACCCTACATTTATTCTGGATTTGTTGCACCATTGTTTGGCCGTCAATCAGATCTTAATGCAAGCTTTTAAATTGGAATGTGTAAATATTTGAGGCATTCAAATATTGGAACATCACTAGTCAACAAATATTTCTCTTAGAAATGCATTTCTTTCACAAGGCTACTGTTACATGTATATCATATGGTTTGATAGATTTTTAAGATTATGTCGCAAATATAAAAGATTCTTTGTAACTTGTTCATTCACTTGAGGTCATAAATGAACAGTTTAACAGTATCATCTTTAGCAGTCTATATTATTTTTTTGTTCAGCTATAACTTATCAAACACAATTAGAAATGAAATAAATGTTGCCTAAAACATTTACGTCTGTGCACGCAGATTTAATAAATAGCTTCTGTAATAGTTGTAACTGGACAAGTTCTAACAATAAACAGGGAAACAACCTACGAAAATCAACAATCAGATTACTTTTACTTTTCAAATTCGAACAATCTTC
The DNA here is from genome assembly GCA_905250075.1 of Rotaria sp. Silwood1. Taxonomy (NCBI): domain Eukaryota; kingdom Metazoa; phylum Rotifera; class Eurotatoria; order Philodinida; family Philodinidae; genus Rotaria; species Rotaria sp. Silwood1. The sequence continues at coordinate 4,628,830 of CAJNOP010000007.1, read as the reverse complement.
CATGCACCAGCACAGCAAAGAGAACGAAAGACGTATACATAGGTAACAAGCAATACAAAAATGACAGAGAGAATGTGAGAGAGTCAAAAGAACAGAAAAGAATCAAGAATATAAAGTACTAGAACATCAAAAAGTGAGCAGTATCTTGTTTTCCAATAAGCATACATCATACAGATGAGCGCATTGAACTGAGAATAAAAACGTTGATTTACTCTTTCTAAAACATTCTTCAGATTAAAAAGTCTTGACAACTTGAGGGGTCTGAGCTTTGGAAATGATAATTATTTTATTCTTTCATACCTTCAGCCTATCTTTTTGAAATTTGAATCGAATCCAGAAATATTAGCTATTTGACATTTCATAGAGAAGATCATTTTGGACACTAAACTGTTTTTCTTTTTTCAGCAAGATTCTTATTGTATCCAGTGGATAAAGAACTACAAAGAATTATGGCAGTTTTTCTAATGTACCATCTGCAATGGGAACTTTGCTTTTAACAAAAATTGCAACATTTCTGTCAAAGGAGAAATCCAATGTTCGATAGAAGTGTTGAGATTTCAGTAAAGAAAGAAATTTTTTCAGTTGCAATGCAACATTTTTAAAAATCAGCCTTTGCTTCATTAGCTCGTTACTCAGTGAACAAAATAAAAATCTTGGCTGCAACTATTAAGAACAAATATAGGTAAATCTTCAAAACGGCGAACACTATTCTTAGAAGTGTCATATAGGCTAAAAATTTCCGGAGAAAACTTCACATTCGATTCAATATGCCTTTAAAAATGACGTTCGGGTGTTATATCTGGAGATTATGGGTTAAATACATCAAAAGAAGAGTGTAGAAAGAAGTTTGAATCTCTTGTAAACTATTCATATTTTTGGATAAATCAGATCATTTAAGCTTTCCAGATTTTTCTGTCAGAAAACAAATGTTTTGAATAGTTGATGCAATCGTTTAAAAATTGTCTCATTTAGTTGAAAACGAAATCATACTCATTTTTTAGAATTTTCGGCACCTTGATTACAAAAATAATACCAACATTAACGCCTACAGACGAAAATAGGGAATGAAAAATTCGATCAATACAATAATCTGTGGTGTACAGTTATAAAAACCAAATTACTTTTGTTTATCACCTTCAGATAAATCGATATTATTGGGAACATCAAAATAGGCTACTTCTCCCTGTTTCAACATAAGAATACGATCACTATTGGCTATTGTATTCAATCGATGTGCAATCGTCAATATGGTACGATCACGAAACTTGTCAGCAATAACCTCTTGAATCATCCTATCGGTCGTATGATCAACATTTGCTGTAGCCTCATCAATAAGCAATATGTGGCTCCTCTTAAGAATGGCCCGAGCTACACAAACCAATTGGCGTTCACCAGCACTCAAGTTAGTACCCGATTCAGTTACCAGTAGATGGAGTCCATCGGGATGGTTGCGTACTAATTGTTTGAGTTGAACAGCTTCAAGTGCTGTAAGACATTCCTCGTCTGAGAATCGTTCGAATGGATCAATGTTGTAGCGAAGTGTACCACAGAATAGGATCGGTACTTGTGGAATAACGCTTAGATGAGAACGAAGATGATTGAGTGAAAGACGTGCAATATCGATGTCGTCAATGAGAATGGTTCCGTTGATTGCTGACTGATCGACCAGTCGAAAGAGAGCTTGAAGAAGTGATGACTTTCCGGCACCTAAAAGAATCACAAATTTCAATGCTCCAGGTCCTGTGGAAGTACACTGTATATGTTGAAATTCGTCGCTGCTATTCAAGCGTCTCTTATTGCTCAAAAACGCTTTTGTACGAGTTATACATACTTAGAATCGGGTAGTACTGACTCCTGCACTGTTCGTATTAAAGGGAGTACATAATTCGTCCATTATGTGAACTCGTCACAATTAGAAAAGACAAGTACCGGCGGATGAATCATGTTAAACTATTTATAGTTGTTTGAATTGAACGCACAGAATAATCGATTATTTTTTTCAAAAACACAGCACACTTTAGAAATTTCTTCTTGGAAGAAGAACTCTTATGAGGCGCAGACCAATTTTTTGAACTATACAAATCCTATAAGAAGAATTCGTCACTTCTTTGAATCCTCACCAAGGCTATGTTGTAGCGCGTGCTATTATATATTGATATGCAGATTTTCTAAACGATGATCTTTTACAGTGCCCCAACTCGTGAATCTTTTTACATCTATCTCGTCGGATCTCTCAACAGTGGCTGAGAAAGTGCCAGAAAATCAAAACAGATTATACTTAATGAGCTTGATACGCCATAAATATTTCGAATATTGTTCGCTATGATCGCATTCGATCAGATTTCTTTCATAGATATAGTCATGTGATAGGAATAGAAAATCATGTTAGAAGAAGTCTGATTTATATAGAAAAACGTAAACATAAAATAACTATTTTCAATCATGGGCCTTTCATAATAGGAGGACGTGTCAGCATCAATATCTTTCTTCTGTCTATATCTAGCCGTTTTTGACCGCTTTCTTGTTTCCTCATTAGAAATGCTCATCACGTATATTTCCCGAAGTGAAATAATCATACCTGTCCGACCAATAACTCCAATCTTTTCTTTGGATTCAATTCGTAGATTAAGATTTTTGAGCACAGGATCGAGCTCTGGTCGATAGCGAAAAGTATAGTCTTGAAATTCTATAATACCACAAGAAGGCCAATCATCTGCTGGTTGAATGAGTACACCGTTTTCATTACTATTCCGATGGCTTTCTGGTATTAGTTGACCATATTCATGAATACGTTCTGCACTGGTCATGAAATTTTCAGCTTCAGCTGATTGTCGTATACCCCATTGAAACAGACCTGTTAAAGTGATACAATAGCTGATACTGAGTGCTGCTGCCGATGGATCAATTTGATGGCGCAAGGCTACTGCAAGAATTGCAGTAACCAAAGTGAGTAAGGATGTCATAAGATCAAGCCGTAAACCGAACCAACGTGCAGTGGTAAAGACAACGAAGTAAGCTCGTGAATTGGTATCGATTCTTTCCATGAACATATTCAAAAAATCACCCTGAGTATCAAATGCACGAATACTAGTGAGCCCGTCTAATGACGACGAGAACAATGCATAAATTGGACTACGTGTTACACTTTCTAATCGTTTGAGTTCACGACTCGAACGCATATAAAATCTACGAAGCCACAAAACTGTGGGAACCAAAGGAATGAGAATTAGAAGCACCCATGGATTGGCTATTCCAATGACTGTGATAGAGCCTAGAGTCTTTAGTAAATTTTGCATAGTATCCATTAAAGCCATAGGTAACGATTCATCTAACACTTGTTGATCTTTGCTTGCTCGATTCAATATTCGTCCACTTGGATTACTTTCAAAGAAACGTAACGAAGTATACAAGATACCTTTGAGCATTCGATTGTGAAAATGGGTCGAACCACGCAACATGATATAGAAGGTATAGCCGGTACGTATTAGTGCAACGATCAATGTAGCAAATATAACTCCAAGATAGACATAAGCATAAAATGATGATCGTTGTTCCCTTTCATCTTTACCAGACCACAGAGCAAGCCAACTATTTGTAAAATCGTACAGAGCCTCATTACCAAGCATAACAACTATCATAAGAAAAAAACCAAACCAACGTAAAGGTGGTGAAGTGAATAGTTGTAGCCAGACACCCCACTTGGTGGCACCGTCAACTGAGGTCTCACTCTTTACAATAGAATTCATATCAGTTGTAGCAGTGTTAATTGTCCAATCTGTCTCCTTATCGTTCGATGCATCTGTTTCTGATGTATCATTCGATGACTCATTTTCAACAGGTTGTTCAATATGTAATTCATCGATGTGACCATTCATTAAGAGAATCGTTTGATCTGCTTCGGCTAAAAAATGTGTCTGATGTGTCACCAATATTCGAGTCTTTTCACGAAGGAGACTACGAGAACCGATGCATCGATCAAAAATATTCTTTGCCACCTTTGGATCAACAGCTGCGAGTGGATCATCCAGTAAATATAAATCAGCATCAGCATACAGAGCACGAGCGAGTGATATTCGAGATTTTTGTCCTCCACTCAAATTTATACCTTTATCACCAATCATCAATAAATCACCGACTTCACCGAAATTCTGTAGATCGATATTAAGACAACATGCTTGAATTACATTCTTGTAACGTTCTTCATTCATTGGTTTGCCAAGAAGAATATTAGCTCGAATAGTATCAGCAAATATCCATGGCGATTGTGGAGCGTACGAAATAGAATCAGCATATAGTCGTAGTTTCCCACTGACAAGATTGATCTCACCAAGAATGGCAGCTAGTAGGGTTGACTTGCCAGCACCTATGGCACCTTTCACTCCAACTAAGTTACCGCTTCTGATTTTGAGATTGAGAGAAAACAAAGAAGGAATATCTTTCCAAGAAAATGATGCATCATCCATTATGATTGCATAATTTTCCTTTTTGTTTTCTTCTTTTTCACGGTTATTCAGCAGCATATCGAGTTGCATAAACTGATCGATTCTTCTTGCAGAAACACGAGCTTCGCTAAACTTTTCGATTGCGTTCGGCATCGTAAGTGTTACGGGAACTCGAACCATAGAGAAGAAGGCTAGTGTCGCGAAAATATTTTCTGGAAGCAAAGGTCGACCCATTAGCCAACTACCACCGAATGTCGCAAGAGAAATTAAAGATAACGTTGAAAAAGAGAGAGCAGTATTAAGAGTTCTCAAGAAGCTAGATTTGAAAATGTGTGAAAGTTCATGCCGACGTGTTTCACGTACTCGTTTCTCCATTGCTTTTTCCCAATTGTACATTTTAATAATTTGACATCCGTTAACAAGTTCATTGATCGTTTGAACACGCTTGTCTGTATATGTCATTGTGTCCTTTCGATATCGACTGAATTGCCTACTGAAAATGAGCTGTATAGGTACTAATAAAATTAGTACTGCATAGCCGAATAATGTTGGTAAACCGATGTTCCACCAAACAAGGCCAAACGTTACAATAGCTTCTAGAGGTACCAGCAGTAAAGCATGCACGTAATAGCTTAATTCTTCAAATTTACCGGCATCGTTTGCTACTAAATTAATCGTCTGAGCAGCAGTAGTCTTGTAAAGAGCTGCAGTATTTACTGTCAACAAGTGCTTATAGATGGTAGATGACAATGCATTGCGAATGCGCATACCTATTCGTGTATTTCGAAAGAAGATTTGTTGGTTAATAATGGCTTGTAACGCTGTAGAAATACAAAGAACAATAGCAAATAGATAACCACCGTAAGCAGGTAACTGTGATTGACCTTTAATGTAGAGCACAATTTGACGACTAAGCAATGGCTGTGCAACACGAGCAATAACCAATGGAAAAACGAGTAATATGCTTATTAGAAAATCTTTATAAAATATTTGCTTGAATATGTGCCATGTGCCTGGCCATTGAGAACTATACTGATTCACTCTATTTAACAAGAGTGAACATTTGTCGTTGACAGAAAGCTCGCTAAGATCGTTCTCAACAAGCGTGCGTTTATTACCCAAAGAGAGAATAGGCGTTATCCACAAGAATAGTGGTATCTGTACCCATCTCGTCCATGACGATTTAGCCCAATCCAATCGACATGATTGTCGCTGTTTACCTAGATATATATATTTTTATCAAAATGAAATTGTATTATATTCTTCTGTTGGACTAGCTATGCAGAAGTGTGGGACCTATTTTGTCATAAAATAACTTTCCTTCGTTTTTCTTCTGCACTTATGACAGAAGTTCTTCTTTCAAGTAAAAGGTGTATTAAGTCTCTATTTTATTGACTACTTTATGAATGATATAGAATGATAAATTTTACTTATAAGTGTCCGTCTATTCCGAATGAACTGAAATGTGTGTTAACATAGTGAACACTTTTTGCCTTTAGTCAAGCGTGAAATTGAGAAAAGTTCATTTGTAATAATCGCTTTCACCCGTTTTCCAAATTCAATTCCTCTTTCTCTAGATGCCATGTGTGCCTTGATCGAAGACCTTTGAATCCAATTTCGAACACCAAAGCTTTTAAAGTCGATATCAATGTTAATGATACGAGCTTCTCAAGTATAAAGATAGGAATGAACCAAAGAATGTTTAGAAGAAACAAAATATCACAAAATAAAATACGAAGTTATGGACTTATAGTGGAAGAACACTGAGGCGTAAATGAAATACTTCACCATGAAGAGTTCAAAGACCGCGGCTATATTGTTTATTAGAAGAGCTATTTTTCTCAAACGATAAACAGTTCTAAGTTAATATGTATAAAGAAAGTTAATGGCACTATCCAAAAAGCATGATTCTTTGGCCCAATACAAAATGTTCATCTTATTATCAATGAAAAGAAAAATGCTAGATAGTACAATCAATTCCAAGCAAATCTGGTTTATGAAGTGGAACCGAATATATTAGATTTGTAATGAATATATTCTTTTAATGATACTCACTTTCATTCGACGGAGACAGTTTAAATGGATCTAGAGAATTTCCATTCTGCAAGTTCAGTTGTGTTTCTGGAGAAACTCGTGATGTAGAAGAACTATGAATACGCCATTTTGCTGCTCCATCGACATTTGTTACTTTTCTTCCTATCATTGCTCGCTTACTATCAGTTGTTGATACTTATGTGAGTACAGAAATCAATTTATGATCTCTAGTTTTATTGTACAAAATTTTATTACTAGCAATTGCTATTCTTATTGTCGTTTCTTATCTCATTGGCAAAGGACCCTGGTGAAGTAAGTGACTCTACTTATTTTGATAAATAAAGGATAAAGCTTTATAAACCAAATCGAGGCGCACCCAATAATATACAACTAAAGCTTGTCCCTGTGACTCGCTTAACCCTCGACTGTATATTCAGCTCTTGCGGTGGTATATAATTCTTTACAGTCTTCAACAAAGCTAGTATCCAACGTTTCAAAATGGTGAGTAGGTGTGTGCACGTTGATGTTAGTGGGTGTGAGTGTGAGCGAGTGTGGGTGGTGGGTGTGGGTGGGCTGGGTGTGGATGACGTGAGTATTGGGGGGAGGGGGCGATGTGGGTGTAGATAAATAGAAGAATCATACACACCCCCACACCCACACCCGACCATCAACTGTACTTTCAGAAGATAAGTTGGAAGAAATGGTCACTAGAAGCCAGGGTTGCCAGATCATCCGAATTTTTCGGAAATTTCCGAATTTTCTAAGTTTTTCAGACTGCTTTCCGACTTTCCGAATTCATCCGAATTCTTGAGATTTTTCCGAATTTTTCTGAATCGCAATATTTATTAAAAATTTCTTTTTGCATTACAATTTTCGATTGAACTTTTGATAAATTCCATATTGTGCCATTTTTACTATCCTATAATCATTAGATAATTGATTTTATTCTGACAGACAAGAAGAGAAGGGAGAGAAGATGTAATATGATAAGCATTTTTTTTTTCAAATTTCATCTAAGATTTCTCAAAATAGCTTCAATCAATGTTTGGTTTTCGAATAACTCATATGAATGACTAGTATCTCTAGAAAGCGTAATCTAAATAACAATAAGGATATTGTTTTACTTTTTAATGGTTATATTTTAGAAAGATTGTTGAATATTGGTGCAAGAGCAAATGAATGTGTTCAATCTGGTCACTTATGTTCATATTTTTTAAATATTGGCCCAAAGACAGCACCGAGTTTGAAACTAATTGTTGCCTGTGTATTTTATATTCCATGCAGCAGTTCTTTTCTTGAATCAATATTCAGTCACATGACTCACTTATGATCTGATTATCGAAATTGAATGGATATCGAATTGATGAAATCTGAGTTATAAATCAGAAAGAATTCCGATGTACCTTGTGCAAATGTTCCTGACTTTCTTTTACTCAAGAGGAACTATTGAAAAAAATAGCTTAAAATGAAAAGTTTGTTCGAAAAAACGTCTTAGTAAATGAACTTTAGTTTCTTTTTTAATAAATGTTTTGAATTGTAGGTATACATACATGTATAGATAGTTTATTTTGAGTTTTTTTCGTGTATTAACTGTCTCTTCTTGAAAATGATATTTTCTAATAGTACTATATTTAATATATTTGTTTAAATATTGATGAAATATATCTACAGAGAGGATAACCAAATTCAGAAAGCTTTTTTGTACCAAAAAAATCAACTGGAGCGTCAAAAAGCTTAAAAACCACTACTTTCCGAATTTTTTTCCGAATTAGCCAGATATTTTTTCCGAAATTTTCCGAATTCAGGCAAATGAATTCCGATTTTGAAGATTTTGATCTGGCAACCCTGCTAGAAGCCCACGGCTATCTATTCGACAAGGTACTGCTCAAGTCGGTATCAGCAACAGTAGTTACCATGTAGCTATCAAACAATTTCAATTTAAACACTATCGTCCAACTTTGATAGTAGACATTAACGAAGATTATTTAGATCGTCGCAGTGAATTCTGCGAAATATGGCTCGACAAATTTGAGAATGATTCAGATTGAGTTGATTGTATATTCTGGAGCGACGAGGTCAATTTCTGTATGGATACAACAGTTAATCGGCACAATTGCACGTACTGGGCTAGAGAAAATCCGCATTTCAAATATGAAGTACCACACACACAACAAGGGGGCATGGTGGGGTGCGGAATGACTTCCAATGGACTTGTTGGTCGATATGCTTTTAATGATACTGTTATGATATGTTGTTGGTCATGACATCTATTCTTATGTTTATTTCTTTTTCACTTCGTTCTAGTCTTTGTTTGTTTTTCCTTTTACATATATACATTCTTTTTGTTGAATAAACAGGCAGTCAGTTATGCTTCAACATAAAATGAACTCGCACGTCCTTAATATTAAGTGCAAATAAAAGCATAACAGATACTGTTACTGGTTCATTATACAAAGAGATGCTGGTCGAGTATGTATGGTCTCAGCTGAAGTGTAAAAGGTTTCACTTTCAACATGATGGCGCCAGAGCACATTACGCTGTTACTGTTCGAGAGTGGCTTGATGAGAAGTTTTCCAATCGATGGATCGGCAGACGTGGTCCATTCGACTGGTCAGCGTGTTCTCCAGATTTAGCACCGTGCGATTTCTTTCTTTGGGGGTATTTAAAAGACATCATGTTTCGAAAATCGCCTGCTACAATTATGTAATTTAAACAAAAAATTGAAGAGGCCTGCAGACAAGTCACAGAAGAAATGTGTCGCAAAGCATATCGCTCTGTTGTACAACGTTTTGGTGATTACTGGGACAGCGAAGGACAATTTCTTCCATGCTACTGTTGTTGCATTATACAACAACTATATTGTTTAACAAATAAATAAAAGAATATCCCACAATATCGATCTGTAGTCAAGAGAAAAAAAGCGTTTGCGAACTGTTTTGTGATAAACTGATCGGAATTTTGCTAATTGTATGTGCATAAATGAATTGTTCATTTATGAATAAAAACTTGGAGCTGTCCTCTACTTAGAAAAAAAATCAGCTCATTTGGTTGAAGTATGGTGAAAGTATTCAATTTTTTTCTTTGCTTAGTTACTTTATGGACACTCGATATGATTGTTAGGAAGCTAGATATGGAAATTATCTGATTAGCTGAACTCCTGGTCGGAAAGAATCTGATTAATCGCAAGCCCGACATCGAAGACCTCTGATTCGCTGAACTTCCAGCATGAAACAATCTAATTGGTTGAAAGCTCGATATCGAAAATGTCGTAATTGGCTGAATTCCCAGCTTGAAAAAATCTGATTGGTTGAAATAGTAGCCCGAAGAAATCTGATTGACTCAGATTTTGGTCCAAATACATGTGGAAACCTCGGATTTAAATCCGAGAGTTATGTGTACTTCAAAAAGTGAATGAGACAGATGAGTCATCCGAGAATGTGTGAACGTAAAAATTATCCTGGCAAATCTTTTCTATAACAACTTGACTTCTATTGGCTACTGCTCAATCAATAAGATTTAGAGACGAATACAGCTCAGATTTGAAGTTTTCGCCTTGATTCACCCTAAGAAAGTCGTTTTTCCTATAACTTGATTTCTATTGGTTACTGCTCGACCAATAAGATTTCGAGTCAAATGAAGCTCAGATTCGAGTTCTCTGACCCAGAAAACCTCGAAGTGTCATCTCTGCGGTCAAAAGACAGAGCTCTAATTGTGGGTCAATTAGAGCGTGGACAAAAACAGAACCAATTCCCATTTAATTATCTTTGCAATAGGTGAGTTAGTCTTCTTACTTCTTTGTTTTATATACCATTTTGTAGCTCGTGAAATTCTCTATCGAATGGTATATAATAGTCGGGGTTTCATTTCACTATGATAGGAAAAGTTTTTTACGAAAGCGGGGATAGGTCGATTTTCGTATAGGAAGGCGTAGGGAATCGTGACTATTTTTGCAATAACTCAGGAACGGCTCGGTCAATCCTTCTCACCTTCGAACTCAACCGAGATATTGTTGAAACTAAACTATGTAGAAAATTTCATCGCGATCGGACTCTCCTTTTAAAAGTTATCGTGTAAACGGCCGGCCGGACGGACGGACATACTGACCGATTCTAGAGTGTACTCACTTTTTGAGTACACAAAAATTAAGTTATTAATGTTCATTAATTTAATTCTCATTGTGATCAATTACTAATTTTAATCATAATTGGATTTTATGAAGAATTTAAACATAGATTCAATTTGTAAAATAATATCGATTAAAATATTTTTCATTTAAAAATTATTGTTGTATAAGATAAAAATATGTTAATTATAAATTCTTGGAAAAGATAAATTGAAAGTTTTATTAAAAAAAGGTTGATCATTATTTTTAATATCTAATTGATGTATAATTTGATATGTTGATGGTGATTGTTGAGTAAACATTATTGATTTTGTTTGTATATCAACTTTAATTGATGATTCATCTTTAAAATAATATTTTAAATATCTTAAGATTTCAATTCTTGCTGATTGTGGATCATTTTCTTTAATTTGATAAATACTTTCTAATCTTTCATCCCATATTAAGCCATCTGGATATTCAATAGAACCATAATCTTTATTTATCTTATTTAGAAATAAAAATTAATTATTAAAAATTGCAAACAAATAATTACTTTTAATACAATTGTTTCATTAACTTCATTAAATATTCGAAAACGATCAGATGAAGATTGTCTTAATTGTTTTAGTTGAATTCCTTGACCAACTTCCGACAAAGCAAAATCATCTCGTGTTGAACTTTATTTATTACAAAAATAAAAAAAATATTTAAATAAAAATATCTTACTATTTATCAGTTAAACAAGGTAATGTAAGAATACATGGTGATGATTCATTTAAATGAATTCTAACAAATAAAAATTTATTTTTATTTAAATAAATGAAAAACGCACGTTAATGTTGCTAGTTGAGATGAAGGCCACACAATTGGCCAATATGATGTTGATAAAGCTAGACGAAGACGACAACCAGCTGGCAGACATACACAAACACCACTTAATGTTACTTCAATACTTTAAAATAAATTAAAAATTTTTAATCTTTATCAAAATATATTTTTGGTTCCAAACCATACATCATATAGAACGGATTCTCAATAATCAAAAATAATTCAAAAATAGGCAAAGATCAGTACCGTCAACATGATTGTTGACGTTCTATATATTACCGAACTGTGATAAGATACTCTTTTATGGACAAATATTAATAAATGGACGATATTTGAATGGTTCTCTAGAGTATTTTCTAAGATCGAAATATAATTCATTCTTTATTCCTAGATAAGTACATTCGATGATAAAAGACATTCTTTTGTTTTATAGATGATCAACAAGATATTTATTCAACTTCGATTTCTTAGTTAATGCCTCACATACCGACATAAGAGACTGTCCATGTATGAAAACGCTGAACAGTCTCTTATCTCTGAGCATTGTCTTCTCTGAATGAGACCATGTTTATAATTAAATCATGTATTCGAAAGAATATTTATTGTACCTTATCATATATACATATCAACTTTGTATGGGCAGAGTCTTAGAGAAACTCGAATAGAAATATAGAAATTAATCTATATAGAGCAAAAAACAGTGTAAATAATCTAATCATTCTGCATGAATATGACTCGAATACCGTTCTGCGTTATTCGACAGAAACGACCCTAAACTGCACTGTTTTCGTTTGAGTGAAAAACGTTCCAGTCTCTCTGATGATAAATTAAACCCTAAAAATGTCATCGTTTTTGACCGTTATATCCGTTTTCTATGGTGATAATGATAGAATTTAACGCACTTACTTATAAATTTGATTGATATTTAATAATTTGGGATGTTCGTGTGATTGATAATGTGTTAAATTAAGAACACCACGTGCAATAAGAATTGAAGATGAAGTATTTTGATCAATCATACAAAGACGAACACATATTAGACCAACTTGACTTGAAGAACTTATATTAAGTTTAACAGTTGGAAATCCAAATAATTCTTAAGAAAACAAAATCAATTGAATTCATTTTAAATAAAAATCAATACCATAATCATCAGTTAATGGAAGAGAATCAAAACACAATGATCTTCCATCATCTTCTCTTTGATCTATTGGATTTGAAGGATGATGAAGATATCCTAATCCACATAAATTTCCACTTGATATTCCCGTTTGTTGAGGAGATGAAAATGATATTTTATTAGGAAATAAATTATTTGAAATAGGTTCAGTTGTCAAAAATCCAAAAGATAAATAATATTTAATTTGTTTTTGATTTATTTGTTGATTTTCATTTGTAAAATAATCATTTCTTTGTAAATGCTCATTTGGATAAAATGGAATATAATTGAAATGAATCCATTTTCCTTTTCTTTGTTTTACAATTGAATGAAGTTCATCAATATTTGGATTTAATTTATAAATAGATATTATTTCTTTTTTATTATAATCATTATCAATTCCTTTAATATAATAATCAAGCCATTGAACTATTTCTAATAAAAACCCAATTTGTGGTCCAGGATAAGCAATATCTCTTTAAAAAAAAAGAATATCAAATATAAAATATATTTAAAATAATTCTACGCACGGCCATTCATGTCCCCATGGACCTAAAATAGCTCGTTTTGGACATTTTAATTTATTTATTAAACGGAAAACTGTATCAGTATAAAGATCAGCAAAACCACCAATTAATAAAACAGGACATAAAATCTTTGAATAATCTTCACAAACACTTCCTGAACGCCAGTATTCATCTCTAAATGAATAAATTAAATTTTATTTTTTAGTTCCTATTTCTCAAACCGATTTTCATGTTTTATCCAATAAGAATCCAATGGAATTAAATTATTTAATCTTTCTTTCCAAATATTGAATAGATGACTATTTTCATCAATTCCTCCTTGATATGAAGGATGAGGAGGAAGAGATAACCATATTAACATTTGAGTTGACCATGCTAATGCTAAAAACAACATCTATACATTTCAATTGAGATAAATATAATTTGTCAACCTTCTTGTGCTGCTAAACATCCTCCATAATAATGAGTATCATCACTATAACGATCATCTGTTGAATAAGCTGATATTATTCCGTATAAATTCTATAAATAAAAAATGATTTATTTAGTTTAAAAATAATAATAAAATAAAATACATTAGGTTGAAGATAACCAATTTGTAAGCCATTAATTCCTCCCCAAGATTTTCCATACATAACAACCTTTTATTAAAATATAAATAAATAAACAAATAAATCAAATCTAATAAAATAACTTTTCCATTAGACCACTCTTGTTTTTCAATCCATTTAAGAATTTTTAATCCATCAGATTGTTCTTGTTCAGAATATTCATCATCAAATATCCCTTTTATTTTTCTTAAATAATTAAAAATAAAAAATAAAAAAATAAAAGATAAAACCTTGAGAATTTCCAGTTCCACGAATATCAACTCGAATTGAAACATAACCAAATCCTGATAAATATTTTAATCTAATTTCATCTCTGTGAGATCTATTTTAAATATTAAAATTATTTTATTGAAATAATTATTTGAAAACTAACGTAAAATCAGATTTTCTATAGGGTAAATATTGCAATATACTTGCAAATTTTTCTTCTTTCCTCAATTCTTCATTTCTGTCTAAAATAAATTAATTTAAAAAATAAAATTTAAATTAAATAATGAAACTTTTTGGCATCCATATAGTTGCTGCCAATTTAATATTATCTTCAAGTTCTATTGTTATTGATGAATATTTTTCAATAATATATGGATATTCATTACGAATAGATGGATCACAATCATCAACATTAGATGAACGCATTTTTTCAACTTCTGTTTATTTACTTATTTTTTAACTTCTAAAATCGTTCTAAGATATCTTATCTAAAAATAAATTAACCAATGTAGTCAAACTTTTCGTATCTCAATAAGATAGACAGATTGACTTGTGACATCATTATTATTTGCACATCTATTTTAAATGTAACTAATCCGAGAAGACTTTTTTTTATTCCATATTTGTTGTTCTTTGTTAACGTTGATACACGTAATTAATCAAATAAGCAAAGATGAATTCAAGGTTAAAAAGAATAACGGATAAATACTTTATCGAATCGATAAACGAAATAAAAGATGTCTCTATCGCTTTTATTTCAATAGTATATCATTTTATTAAAAAGATTTTTCCAGTTTAGATTTATGCTACAAATAAAATCTGACGTTTTTTATAATGAGAAGAAATACTTAAAAAGTTGTTCAATAGTCTATTTCGAATAAAATTAACATTATTTGTATCATTAACAAGAATATTCGAAGTTTTTCGAGAGCGTCCGTACATCAATAACACCAATCGGGTCATCAATGAATACACCAACAACTAAAATATCAATTCAATGAATTCCAAGGTTGTATGTGCTTGAAACAGTGAACGATTAGATGCATAGAAAGCACTCCAAGAGTTTCAAACTGTCCGGTTCCACAGGAAGTCAACCATATCGTCAGCAGAATTTGTTTTCGTTTTAAGAAATCCAAGGTTTCTCAGAGTGCGATCCGCCGTCCACATGCCGCTAGTGACTGACTGTTTTATATTATTATTATTTTGGTTCAATTTTATTTTAATGAATTCGAAAACTAACGATTACAATTAATTAATTAAGTCTGAATAAGTTAATCATGTTAATTAATGTCTTTTTAGGTGTTTATATTGTATTTTTTTATCCATTGAATTCGATATCGAATTTTTGTACTCGGTGATTTCCCAAGTCGACGACATATAAATTACCGTGTTGATCGAATGACAAACCGAAGGGCATATTGAGTTGGTTTGATGCT
>CAJNOP010000007.1:4525584-4608027 GCA_905250075.1 Rotaria sp. Silwood1 | reverse complement strand
CCCACACCCACCCACACACCCATGCCCACATTCACACCCACACACCCACACCACATCCACACCCACACACCCACACATGCACACAACCACACCTACAGTTTACCGATGCTGACATCCCTACAGGCACACTCTACTTGGGAGTGTTGTGAATTCGTTTTTCTTTCTTGCATTGATTCTAGTTGGCAAATATTTCATGAGTACATCATTCTTTGCTTCCTTTCTGTTATCTTGACGTCATTGTACGTGATTTTTTTATGTACTTCCACTACACACTAAAATAAAATGTGTTGCACTAATGTGTCGTTCACGATAGTGTCGCATACACCACTACAAAAATGTGTCGTATTATAGATGTGTTGTGGTCTGTCCGCTAATCATTCATTCACCGTTTTGTTTCGCGTGCACAGCTATATATAACCGACACAGTTGAACAGACTAAACTTACACATTTTTGAATGCCTTTTCTTCTAGATTATTTCTCGAATAGCCATTATTCGAGCACATGTTCAGAGATCGATAGATGATCCAAAATGGACTGCCTGGAAGCGGTCTGATCGACATCAAATCGACTCGAGATGGAGAGATCTTAAGATCTACCCGTCTTGAATTGTAAGAATAAGTATTAATAATTTATTTTAAGCTGAAAAACAGAATTATTCGCTTCTGTAAAACAAAAAAAAGCAATGAAGAATAGATTCGAATCCACGTGGTCAAAATGTGTCGCATGTGTCGCACTTTTATGTGTTGTGCGCTTGCTGGAAGAAATGTGTCGCAACGAGCTCCTCGTGTCGCACTTGAATGTGTCGTACATTGTGTCGCAAAGTACGACACATGCAACACATTTTATCTTAGTGTGTATGATATATATATATATAAACTTCAGTAGGATCCAGTTTGAAAGTTGAAATTAATTTAAGTTTCAACTTTCCGCCTTCCCATAAGCATAGTCACTGCCGGGGTGTAGGTAGTGGAATGTTGCGAGTTAAAGAGTAGTCTTTCAACTTTATTCCACTTTATGGTGTGGTAGAAGTGTTTGATTTTTATTGGTCTTTTTACATAAATAAAAAAGTTGGCAATCGCTTCTTAAAGCGGGGACAGTTGAATATGCCGCTTATTAAATCCACATTCATACTAAAAGCAATGCTTGGTAAGTTTTGAATGCGATAGAAAGCACATCATTAATGTAACCCTTCGTGATATTTTTATACTACAAAGCACGTTGTAGCGATCAGTCGAATTCTTTTTGTTTCTCGGCATCAGACTCAAAAAGTCATATTTTGGGAGACGATGATGTTGAGAACGGCACATCGTATGGATCTCGTGGCAGGTTTAATGTAGGCTTGAGATCTCTATGTGGTATAAGTTTCGTTCGCCCGAGCTTACAGTCTTGGTAGTATAAGTAAGCCATTGATTTTGTTTTCATTATGTCGATATGAGGATGTCATGCTTGCTGTTGATCTTAGCAATGCTGAACAATCTTTGAGAATAATGATAGTCTATAGATTGGCAGCTGCTGACATCTTTTTATTATTATTTATCAAAACCCTATAGAGGACTAGCATATAATAGTATCTTTAGTTATGATCATGCAAGAGAAGTTTTGTGTCACGATGAGTTCGAGAGCGAAAGTATTGACATCAAACCGATATAGTTTGTATCTAAATACTCCATAGTGTACTCTATTTACTTACCAATAGAGTCCGAAAAAAGACAGCTTGTTGGAGTAGATGTCTGATTCGAATCCGAATGTAAATTCAGAATTTAAGAAAAAAATCGCACCGATGTTAAAATAGCATAGATAAACAAAAGATAAAATGTTATACAAATTATTTGTATTTTTTCTGTTTTCACTTCGTTAATCGCTGTGTACACAGTAGCGAACATGTGTCGTGACTCTCCGGGGAGTGCTTAGCGCCTCCACTCTTCGAGGCAGAAAAATGGCCATTTACCCTGTGGAAAGCCGTTCTGAGCTATTGGGTACTAGGTTCGTAACACAAGAATAAGCTGAGTAGTGTAAAAGTTCTCAGTTGAGTTCGATTATTGGAGAGGTAGCCAGCTTATCATCTATTGAAATTTTCTGAGCTGCTTCACACATCCTCAAAGATGCGACACATATCATCTGAGACACTACGCGTAACCTATGGGGCCCTAATGGTGTGAAATAGTGCCCGGAATGCTGTAGGGATTACTTTAAATACTAAAAGTATCACAGGCATGGTACAGGTATAACTCGGGATGCTAGAGGTATCGTTTAGAGTAGTACAGATGTGATTTAGGAAGCTGTAAATATCAGGAAGAACACTAGAGATGTTAGTTTTCTTAGTACAGCTACTAACCAGAATGCTATAGATATTACCTGAAGTGCTTTAGCGTTCTAAAAAAATCGTTTTCTTGGAAATCTATCAAAATAGTTTTCTAAGCACTCGGAAACCCAAGTAGGTTTCTGGACAACCTAGATGCGTTTCTGAACTTATTTCGGAAACCTTTAAAACGTTTTTTGAAAGGGAAAATGACTTTCCGAACTTCGGAAACGCATTCAGATTTTTCCGAAACCTATTTGAGTTTCCAAACGCTCAGAAATCTATTTTGGTGGGTTTCCGAGAAAACAAATTTTTTTTAGTGATGAATGACTAGTCATGTTGCACCTGTTATCCAGAATGCTACAGGCGAACGTTATCGGAATGCCTGATGAAACACCTGGACCACTTCAACGACCACACGGATGTAGGACCTGTAAGCAAATGGGTAACATGGTCAAGTAGATCCATACAAGCTATAGTCACTAGGCTTCAAAAATAAAAGACTACAATTACTGTGTACACAACGATGGGTATGATTCATGGCTCTTCGAGGGGCGTTTCATGCCAGCACGCCGTGACGCTGAGATAAAATGGCAGTGACACGGGAAAAAGTCGTTTCAAACAGTTGCATACCAAATGTGGAGCATTAAAATCGGCATTAGACTTATTCAAATTAGGGTAATTAAATGCCAAGCTATCTGTAGTAGATTAGGATTATTTTTCCTTGTCACATGTGACATTACACTATGCTTTCATGGACTATAGGAAAAGAATTCCTGAGGTATTCCAAAAGGTGACTAGATTATCCCTGGTGACGCTAGTAGCATCTGGCATATAGCTAGTAAGATCTTTGACAATGAATGAAGCGTCCCAGATGACACTTGTGGCATCTAAGCTGGCGTCGGTTTAACTCCAGGTGATGGGAGCAGCATACCAGCGGACGCTAGTAGTGTCTCAGGAGACGCTGGTAAGATTTCAGACCACTCCAAGCATACCGCGGGCAATTTTAGTAGCATCTTACGTGATGCTCGTAGCAATTTATGTAAGACCGGTAGCAGCTCAGGTGATGCTGGTATAATGCTAAGTAATTGTGTAGGGAATCTCAGATGATACTTGTAGCATCTCGGTCATCGACTCGAGGAATCTCAGATTAGAAAAGTCTTCTTCAGATTCATCTATACAATTCGGAATAAATTCTATGGTTTGCTTTCTTCTACTCTACGATGGGTGTGACTTCGAATTTATAAATTGTAATTCATAGAAAATTTTATATTTTGCTTTGTTGCGGTTTTAACATCGAAGCCGTTTTTTCATTTATTTTCGAAGTATTACTAAAAAGGTGGCTCTTCATTTATATTTGAACTCGAATATGACAAATCATGGAAAGTTCGTCGCAATTCTATTTGCTTGTCGCTAAGACAGCTGTAAATATAGATGACAGTCGATAATGAATTTTTTAGACAATTAATTGATCATTCGATATAGTTTATTAGAAACATGTTGATACACATTGAGAGAGTTCTCTCAGTGATGAATTTCATTATGACTACTTCTTAATTTATTGCTGACTTCCATCAACTGATTGATAGACGGATTACTTTTTCGATTTACAACGAGAAAAGTGCTTAATTTCAGTAAAACGTAAAGGCCTTTTAAAAAACCGTGATTCGCGATAAATCGTAGAAACGGTTTCTCGCTTTTTTATGAAAGTAAATTTTGGTATATGCGACTTTAGTTTATTAGTGATATCTTGGTTATGAAGACAAACAGAAGAATAACAAAAGAAGTAGAAATACAGAGAAGAAACAGTTGGAGAATAAGATAACGAATGTAATATCTGACGACCCTATAATAGAAGCAATACGAATATATACAGAAATGGTCAAAAATATAAGTACAGACAGCTTTTTAGCGTTTTTGTTTTATATATCTTTACTTTTTCCAACTGAAAAGAGGTTATGTGTATAGATATATGCAATCAGTTGCTCTCTATCCGAAACTGAAGTTAGATTTCCTCGTTTCTCATGCAAGATCCAAGAAAAGACATTTTTATGGAGAATTTGTACTTTTTTGTCAATAAAAAACGCTAGTCTAGCTCAAATTTCTTCCACACTAACACTACAATTGAAATAGGACTATTTTCCCCGCAGTTTCACATAATAGAAAAGATACTTTTTACTACAAGACGAAAGATTTTTGAAATCTGAGAGGCATTCTGTTAGCGAGAAAACGGCATGATAGGAGCGAAAGTTTTATTAATTTTGTCATGAAAATCTTGAAAATGAGTTAGTCAGTAATACAAGGCTTTGAATAAAGAATACTTTATGGACTGCTTGATAGATTGTGCTGAAATTATTTTTCTTAATATATTTATCTATGAGATATATTCATAATACAATGTTCAACTCAATAGATTGAGTGCTGTCTATTCTATGGTATTCGCGGAAAAGGAAAAATTGACGAGTTTTGATATATTTGATGCTTTCTATCTCAAAACTGACAAGAGATACAGATCTGAGATTTTTCGTGTATGCGAAACTTGTAGAATTACAGCATAGGTGTGGGCCTATCCTTTACCCATTTCGACACCACATCCACACTGATTTAGGAAAGTTGCTCACGGGCACTTGCTCACTAGGACACCGTCACTTGCATTTACATCCATATCTCTATGCTTCGACATCTTTCAGTCGTATAAATTTCAACTTTCCTATGATAGTTATCATCTGGAAAAACAAACTACTTGGTTAATTCTAATCATTACTGAAATAATTCAATTTTCTTGTTCTGGTGCACTCACAGGAAGCCCAGTATAGTTTGTTGAGCCTATTGTTATTATTGTAGATCATCGCATTGAAATCCAGTGCTATTCTGTTGCCGGCCTACTAATATACTTTCATGACCTATACGGAGATATCTACTCGTGACCATTGCCACCGTCTACAAAATAATTGTGATACACAATCGCTTTTTCCAATAAAGAATAATCTCCAGCGGCGGGCACTGAAAGTATGTCGTGAACTGAAAAAACATGGCATACATTCAAGTAATAGAATGAAAGCTGGTGGTTTTCAGTATACAGGAGTAGGTGACACTGCTCGATGCGATATATGTGGCCTTGAAGTGTCTCGATGGATTAGAGAGATGGATCCATTTTATGTTCATCTCGAACGTAATCCGAATTGTTCATTTGTTCGTTCTGTACAATCAAAAGATCAGTTGACACTTGATCAGGAAGAAAAGCCGGCCAAACGACAGAAGTCACAATTAAACACCGAGCGCTGTAATCGACAGAACAAAGTGGTTGAGCTAGATATTCTTAAACAAGCGCGTCAACGAACATTTTCGCACTGGCCACATGATACAGCGCTAACGAAGGAACAAATGATCAGTGCTGGATTTTTCCAGTGTAATGTTGGAGATCGTGTTATTTGTTTATATTGTAACCTTATTTGTCAGCAATGGGAAGGGAGTATGGATGAACCAGTTGAAGTCCATAAAAAGCTATCGCCGATGTGTCCTTATGTGCGATCAATGCTAACACAAACAGAATCTTCTTCAGTTTTGATTGTAAATGAAATATCAACGGATACTAATGGTAATCAAACAGCTGCATTGAGTAATACCAATCACCTTCGATTCGAACAACTTGTTTATACATCACCATCCCATATTAGTTATAGTAGTATTCCAAGTCGACGAGCAACTTTTGAGACATGGACCGATCAATCATCACCTTGTGTTGATGATTTGGTTACAGCCGGTTTCTTTTATACGGGTGTAAAAAATATTGTCAGATGTTTCTATTGTAACGGATCATTACAGAATTGGGGCAAAAATGATAATCCATTAATTGAACACATAAGGTGGTTTCCACATTGTGCATATGCGAAACAGTTAAGCGGTGACGAGCTGTACAATAAAGTTCAAAAAACGAAAAGGATTCGACAAGGTTGGAGCATTTTTTTCTTCAGAAAACGATAAATTGTATAGAGTTTCTTCGTTTATATACAGAGCATGAAAAGACTAAAATTTTGACAAATCTAACGAATGATAATTCATCTGTTTCCAATCATCAACAATTGCAAACAATCGATGAAAAACTATTGGCACGTTTAGTTGCTGCTCGACTCGATCTACCAATCTCACAAAGGTTACTTGATCAAAATTTTAAGCTATCAATCATAAAACGCTGTTGGGAAGATCAACTTCAATTGAAACGTGAGCGAATAAACATAGATACAAAATACACTCATTACCACATTGATTTATGCGTATTTTTATACTTATTCAGATGATGATTTTGTCAGCGATTGTGATCTATTCATCGCTTGCGTCATTCTTCAAAAACAAATCGAACATATCAATGGAAATAAAGATAAGATCATCGTACCAAGTATTAAAATGAGATTAATTCGTGACCGAGAACAATCTGGTTTGTATAATATAATTTTAAAAAACGATCTATTCAGATATAATCATTCATTTATAGATAATTTAGTCGAAAAACAGCTTGTCTCACCATCACTTTCAACGACGTTAACAAACGATTCAATAATTAAAGCAAATGATACATCAGTACGAGCATCATCTGTAGCGGAGCCAATGAATATTGACATCGTTCATGAACTTCCAAAAGCTGAAGAACCTATTTCAGAAATTAAACCATCAGTAAACAATCCTTGTGTTATGTGTTGGCAAGAAGAGAAGCGTTTGGCTTGTATACCATGTGGTCATTTAGCCGCTTGTGTTAACTGTAGCCAAACACTTCGCATGTGCCCTATATGTCGTAGAGAAATTGAAGCATTTGTGCGTATTTATATTTGAAAGTACTAGGTTGGAAATTTTTTTCCCGATGAGTAACACTATACCAAGGGGGAATCGACGGATTCCGTATTTTCAAGATCCTTGTTAAGGAAATATTCTTCCTTCTGAACTATATAAGAGCATGTTCATTTTCTTTCTCTTTCTCTTATATGTATCTGTTCTTTAGTTCTTCTTGCTCAATTGAAATTGTTCGTTCGTTTCTATTTTCTCACAATCAATAAACATCGATATTGACCTTGCTCTTTTTATTCTTTTTTTTTGTATCGCATAGCTTATAATACGTGATACTGTTATCATTATCTATATATGTATGTACTTCTTCTATTCAGAGCAGAATGATTGCTGGCATTCTCTTCTTCTTAATTCTTTCATGATTTCATTCTCTTCTTCTTTCGTGCTTTCTTCTTCATTATTGAAATAAAATTGAACTCACGTTCAACAAAAATACAAAACCTACATTGGTGACGTGTGTTCCTCTCCCTTATTCATTCGTTAATCATCTTCAACAATAGATTTTTTTCTTCTCATTCATTCTTCAATTATCTTCGTGATTTTGGCAATCATTGTTCATGTCTAAATCACCGTCAATGTCAACAGTTTTTTCAATTCCTGTACTTCATGCTTTTGATTCTCCACAAGTACTTGGCAATCTTATCGTGATCGAATCAGTTTTTATTTTCAAGCAAATCGCATTTCCACTGATGAAGATAAAAAAGCACTTTTTCTTTGGTCTGTTGGTGATACAACATATAATTTACTAGAATCATTGATCTCATCTCGATCATTAACTGGTGAAGATACAAAGTTCATCGATTTAAACAAGTTGTTAGATGCTCATTATGATGCAACAAAAAATAGTATGACGTCCACATATGATTTCTACTCATGTTATCAAAAATCAGGACAAACATTCGCCCAATGGAAAGCTGAATTATGTGATAAACTACGCCATTGTGGATTTACTACATCTGCATTAAAAGTTAAACCACAAGACCATGCACTTCGAGATATGTATGTTATTGGAATTAAAAGTCAAAAAATTCGACAAGCATTACTCTAGGAACAAGATCCTGACTTAGAAACAACAGAAAAAATTACTCAATTAGCTGAGCGCTAAGAAGAAGATGTTCGCCATTTTGGTAATCCAATTAAAAATGATGATCATACAGTAGCAAAGCTTCACAATCCTCAACCAAAACAACAAAAACAACCACAAAATAAATCATTCGTAAAAAATGAATATAAACCATGTCAAACATGTGGTTCAACTAAACATCTTCGATCAAAATGCAAATATCGTGAGTTTACTTGTAACTTTTGCAAGAAAACCGGTCATTTAGAAAAAGTATATCGACAAAAGAAAAACGAAAAACCTTCTGCAAAACATATTGCAACGATTTATAAATTGATCTGTTTCAATCAAGCATAACAATCCATTAAACATCCATCAACAATTGCATTAAGGGTCAACAGTTATGATTTTACCTTTGAACTTGATACCGAAACATTTAATGCAATTATTAGTGTGGAGAATAGGTACGAACTAAAATCACCGACCATTCATCCATCTAATTTGAAATTAAAATGTTACAGTGGTAATACTCTTAAAATTAAAAGTGAATGCAATGTTAAAGTACAATACGAAAACCAAAATTATAATTTATCTATGATTATTATTTATGGTGCAAGTCTACCTCTTCTTGGTCTTCAATGGTTTAACATAATGCAACTCGACTTAAATCAACTCATTCATGCACAAAATTTTGTTAAATATTCAATTCACAAGATTTATACCTTCTCAAAACTTCAAGCAACATTACAAAAATACAAAGATGTATTACACAAAGAACTTGGACATTGTACTAAAGTTCAAGCTCATATTCAACTTAAACCTGATGCAATACCGAAGTTTTTCAAACCACGACCAATACCATTTGCATATCTTCAAGGAATAAAAGAAGAAATTCAACGGAACGTTGAAGCTGGTATTATTCAACGTATTGATACTTCTCCTTGGGCAGTACCAATAGTTTCTGTGAAAAAACCAAATGGTGAAATTCGAACATGTGCTGATTTCAAGTTGACAATTAATCCTCAAATATTAATTGATTAACATCCAATTCCATCGATTGAAGAACTTCTTGCACGACTTAATAAGAGTAGTGTCACATATCCAAGATTTTGGAGATGCCACCACATCTCCCGTAGGAGATGCCGCGTCTCCAGCGGGAGACGCAACACCCACACTCGAGAGATATGGTCATTCACCACTGGAGATGTAAGATCTCCTTTAGAGATGCGCATCCCCCACACCCACACCCGCATCTCTCGCGCGAGATGCGGCATCTCCCGCGGAAGACGTGGTGGCATCTCCAAAATCTTGGATATGTGACACTGCTGAATTTTTCTGACAAACGCAAGTTGTTAAACCATTTACGTAAGAAAAATACTCCGTGGAAATGAAGTCAAGAATGCCAAAAAGCATTCAACAATCTACTGCAAGAAGTTGTCAATACAACAACATTAGCACATTTTGATGCTCAATTACCAATTATCTTAGCAACTGATGCTTCACATTATGGCATTGGAGCTGTAATTATGCATCGATATCCTGATGGTTCCGAACGACCAATTGTACATGCTTCTAAAACTTTAACTGCTGCTGAACGTAATTATAGTCAAATTGAAAAAGAAGCACTTTCAATTATTTATGGTGTTAAAAAGTTTCATCAATATCTAGCTGATAGATCATTTGAACTCAATACTGATCATCAACCTCTTTTGGCGATTTTCAATCCAACTAAAGGTATTCCAGTTGCAACAGCAAATCGACTTCAAAAGTGGGCAATTTATCTTATGGGATATAATTATAATATTCGTTATAAACCCACTCGATCGCATGCTAATGCCGATGCATTATCACGATTACCAGTCGGATACGAAAATTCTTTTACTGATAATGATGCTGAACCAATTAATTATATTCAAACACAACTTATTGAACAATGGCCACTAAAGCCAACTGAAATTGCACTAGCGACTACACACGATAATATACTTAAATTGGTAAGAGATTTTACTCTCACCAAATGACCTTCTTCATTTTCTAGGTCGAAGAATCCTGAATTAGTCTTGTACTTTAACAATCGTCATTCATTGTCGGTTATAAATGGTTATATTTTAAAAGATACTCAAGTGATTATTCCGAAACAATTGCATAATCGAGCACTTCATATGTTACATCGTGCTCATCTTGGTACAATTAAAATGAAACAATTAGCCAAAGCTCATTGCTGGTGGCCAAAAATGGATAAAGATATTCTAGATGTTACAATAGTCCTGTACAATATGTGCACAATTACAACCATTACCTAAACCACAATTCAAATCATGGGAAGAACCAAAACAAGTATGGTCTCGTTTACATATGGATTTTGCTGGGCCAATTTGCAATTCAAAATGGCTGATACTAATTGATGCAAAATCAAAATTTCCAATTGTAGCTGATACGAAAAACGATACAACAGCAAAAAGCCTTTGTGATGCTTTAGAACAAGTTATCGATTGGTTCGGTCCTTCAGAAACATTAGTTTCCGATAATGGTCCACCATTTAATAGTTATGAAATGAACCAATTCTATGAGAAATATGATATTAATCATATCACAACAACTCCGTATCATCCAGCAAGTAATGGCTTAACAGAACGATTCTTTCGTTCATTCAAAGAAGGAATGTTAAAAGAACAACAAATGGGACAAACAAATAAACTTATTGCATTAAGAAATGTATTAAGAAGTTATCGCTGGACTCCACACACTGCAACTGGTTCTTCTCTGGCAAACATGTTGTTACAACATCAAATCAGAACTGAATTAGACATAATGAAACCTAATGAATCAATTACACCACGACAACAAACAAGATATGCTGTTGGACAGTTAGTTTGGACATTGAAGCATCAACTTAACAAACGACCTCAATGGCAACAGGCAATCATTACAAAAAATATCAGTTCAATGATTTACAAGATTCAATTACGTGATGGACAACGTTACAAACATCATCAAAATCAACTTCGTCCTTGTTATTCTTCAAATACTCAATCGTCTGAAATAGGCAGTCTACCTGATATTTTATTAAATACTAAATCGCAATCAAAGATTAGTGAGTTTTCACATCCATCGTCACCGAGGTTATCGTCCTCGTCGAAATCGGAAACCACCTGATCGTTATTCTCCTTAGTAACTATTTTAAGGGGGAAGATGTTAAGGAAATATTCTTCCTTATGAAATATATAAGTGCATGTTCATTTTCTTTCTCTTTCTCTTATATGTATCTATTCTTTAGTTCTTCTTGCTCAATTGAAATTGTTCGTTTGTTTCTATTCTCTCACGATCAATAAACATCGATATTGACCTTGCTCTTTTTATTCTTTTTTTTTTGTATCGCATAGCTTATAATACGTGATACTGTTATCATTATCTATATATGTATGTACTTCTTCTATTCATAGCAGAATGGTTATTGCTGGCATTCTCTTCTTCTTTCGTGCTTTCTTCTTCATTATTGAAATAAAATTGAACTCACGTTCAACAAAAATACAAAACTTACAAGCACAAAGAGAAAATTGAAAAACCGAGTCGTGTTAGGTTATAGTGCTACATATTGGATACATTTTAAAACTAGCTGAAACTTTCTAGCATTTGAAATGGCGGAGAAATTTGGAACGCACGGAAACCTAAATTTTGACCTATGATCTTGAGCTAACTCTTCGTAGATTCGATGTATCGAGCTAATATTTTTTTTTGTGATATGTGTCTAGTTCGAGATATACTTTCGCTGAAAATTTCATCAAGATTAGATGCTCGAAAACAACTTTCATTTTAGAAGGGATCTTAAAATCTTCAGGCGACATCATTGTACCATTTGTTAATGATGCCCATGTGTTTCACGAATTTTTGTTGGTGACAAAAATGAAAAAGATTTGAAATTGCATAAAGAATAAACGATATCAAAATGCAAACAATTTAAAGTGCTAGAAAATGATTTGAATTAAGATCTTTGAGAAAGCTTTAAAATATTCGAAAAGGGTTTAAATATAACATGCAATCTCGATCAAGGGTATCGATATGAATATTTTGTTCACTCACATTCTATTTTCGTATAAAAAATAAGTATATTCAAAACATCACAGATTAGTCAATCCAAACACAAAGTGAAGATGCATGAATGCCATAGGTACCATCAGTACATATATTATTCTCTTGCAAATATTTATCCATGATCGACAGATGTGTTTTAAAAGGTTGAGTCCAACGAATAGTTGCACTAGTCAATTCATAAAGTCCATTAAAAACTCGAAAAATATCATTCCGCTCTCTAACATGTAAAGAAATATATTCTAATTGTGGAAATGTTTGACAGATTTGATCAATATCATTACTAAGTACGATATCTTGCACATATAATCGTTTTATTTGTTCGTATTTATTTTGAGCATCTGAAAACGAATCGATAATTTGCATCAATGTTTTACAATAAATAGTTAATTGATCAATATTTGATGCTGCTTGTAAAATACCATTAAGTGAAGTAGATTGTATTGAAGATCTCAATATTAGATGATGAACAGATAATAAATTCATAAATTTTGTTAATTGATCAATGTTATCGATGTTACATTCGAGCGATAAAGTTTGGACGTGTTTGAAGGGTGATGAAACAAGAACTGGTGAAGGACAATCCCATACTCGTAATTGTGTACACTTATCATCAAATGAATAAGGAGTTATTGAATAATTAATAAAACCTTCACCTGATGGATACCATGCATCAGTTGGAGAAAAATGAGGTACAGAAAATAGTCTTGCACATGATTGAGTTGAAGTTGAGATTAAGCAAGCCATGTGCCAATGTTTTTCATTTGTCCAAAATGAATTTTGAAATGGTATAAGTACATCATCACCAGTCATATTATTTTCTTCGGGTGTGATATTCAATGCAAATTCAGTCAGATGTGGTAATTTTGTTTTAATCAATGTCTCCCATCGTCTACCATCAAGCAAAGCTAATTCACCTGATGTTTCAAATATAAAGCGTTTCAATGATTTTGTAAATGACAAGAAATTTTCAATTGCATCAAACAGTATCCAATCTTGTGACTCGATCATCAGAGAACTTAAATTTGATGGAATATAATCAAATGTGAATGTACCTGCATTGTATGGCACTAATATCTTAAGATACAATAGATTTGGAACCCAATGAAAAATAATCTTTAGATCGATGAATCTACAAGAACGAATAGTCAAATGAGTGAGTTTTAATAATGGTTGTTTAAGAGTTGTTAATGTTGAACTTTTCATAAATGTCAAATATTTTAAAGATGGTAGACTCGATAATGTTTCAGTAATACAACGAGAATATTTTTTACTTATTTCCATATGATAATTATATATAATTAATGATTGAATTTGAGGATGATTTTCAAGATGTGATAATATTAAACAAAGTAAATTAACATCATCAATTTGAATTATACTTATCGATTGAAGATTAATAAATTGAATAAGTGGTAAAAGAGACATGAACAATTTTATTTGACCTGGTGTATATTCATCATCGGCAAGAACAAGAGATTGTACTTGATTGGGATAGATATGTTCGCATATATAATAAAATGTTGATTTTTTCATTGATTTACAATTGAGTCGAATACGAGAATACGAATGAAGTATTGTATCAATATAAGAGTTTATTTCAACGAATCCATGTAGAAGATCATTTGGTTTTAAATAATCAAATATCATATGTAGAACTTCCATAGGAAAGTGATCAAGCATACAAGCCATAGTTTTAGAAGACAATTTATTCAATTAATAAATCTAAAATATGTAAAAGTATTCTTATTGTATTAATGAAACTATCATTGACTGTAATAAATAGATTTGAGTTAGAGAACAGGTAAAACACAGACGACTTAGGTAAAATTAAGCTTGTTGATTATGCAATGTCATCAGAACCACTAGAAATTTACATTTATTTCTTTCTTTGAAAAAAATCTGTATATATAAAAAACAAAACTAGGTGGCGTTACTGCATGGTCAAATTTCCCTTCTGTATAACAAGAAACATTTTCAGGCCGATTCAAATTCGTCTGGACATCAACATTGAATACATTTCATTCATTATTTTAGATATTATAAAACAATAAAATTGATTCGTTAGATATTCGATTTATTTTGAAACAAAATCAAAAGCTTTTTATTCGCTTACTTCCATATTTTTATTGTAAGAAAATACAATCTGAGATACTTGAGCATAGTAGATTTGTCTACTATGTCTTAGTTAATTTTCAAGAGCACGATAAATTCTAGCCTTTGCAAGGTTTTCTCAATCCTGCGAGGCAGCACTTGTTCAATTCGTTCATTTTTCTGCTCATTCTTGCATAACTATGCTAGATGAAAAGTCTATTGGAACAGCATTTGGACTATCATGTAGCCAGTCTTCAAGTGTTACAACTTGAATGTTATGTTCTATCAAAGAAGCATTCATGTCATTGGCACTTGTTTTTTATCAGTGAAAACCGCTACGTTTAAATGTATATACTAACCTCTTAGTTTTTTTGAGAAAAGCAATTTCTATTTTAGTTCGTTGCGGCTGTATACACTAGCACTAAGAACGAAGGAAGAACTCTTTCACAACTTCTCGTCTATTAATTCACAATAACTAATATTGAACAGTATCCATGCTTTTTCCGGTTAATTTTCTTGTTTGAAATTATTTTTTAACACAACTGCAGGTCTCTTCAATTCGTTTAAAAGTACTATTACCCATAGGAGAACAAAATGAGCTACAAAATTAAATTTTTTATACCGGGCTTCATATGTTTATAAACTTATCAATATCAGATATTGTCACAATCCCATGAGGTAACAATTGGTAAAATTTCAACAACAAAATGGAATCTTTTATTTTTGATATTTATGAAACGAAAAGATGAACTGAAATTTCTAGATATTGGGAGTTTTTGACAGTCAATTAAAAGTATTTTTGAAAATTGAGCTCAAGATTTTAATGCAAAATATCTATAATTTATACTAAATTTCACTTCGTATGGCTAGCTAACTTTTCATAATCATAATTAATACATTCAACATAATTTGAATCCTTTATTGCACTATGAGAAAAATATTGACACTGATATTAGAGTCGAAAGAAAGTACTTTTTGTATGATTGATATTAATATTAATATAAAATCACATTCGAATTAGTGATAAGGAAGAATATTATTATTATTGTCTGTCTTTGCGATAGATTTATGATATTGAATGCAATACATGTAGAAAATAGGAAAGTTCAGAATTCAGATGAGTATACTAGTAAACCCTTCGTAAATAAAACTTTTTTTGAATACTTTTGTAGCAAAAATTCTGCAAAAGCCTTAATAATCATTACAAATATATTTCATTAAGCTAAATAGAGTGAGCAATAATACTACAAACGAGAAAAAGTTTGCTGATATGTAGCTAGTTTTGTTGTTTTTTAATCATATAAATTTAGTATCGCTCTAGTTTACATACCACTTTATGTGATAAATAAAATAGAAGATATTGCTTAAAACCATGACGCCATAGTTAGTCAGCTTTACTCCTGTCTCGGTTCTTTTGGCCTTCTTCATCAGAACATATATATATACATATGTAAACATATGAAAATTTTCAATCTTTGCGTTTACAAAAACTTTTCCTTAGCAATAAAGCCTAATAGTACCAAATTCAGGTAAGACTCAAACTTTATCCAGCCTATACGTTTGACCACCTCTGACTAGATTGATCGACACAGTAGCGAAGATATTCTCACAACAACGAGAACAGTTATTACTAGTAATAAATCGTCTTTAAACAGTGAACTTACGCTTAACATTTCTTTTGTATTATTATTATGTTAATCATAACAATGCCTAGAGTGCGACTGATAATATTCCAGGAGATGTTTTAAAATAATTAATGATAACTCATTTATGTTTGTAAAAGATATTAGACAAATTTTATTCATTTTTCTTAGCACATATAATTTTCTTAAATTAGTAATGAAATTTATTTTCTTTCGGAAAGGCTTCCAACGAATACGAGCATGTATGAAACAAAAACTAAAATAAAATAAAAATAGTTTATGATTCAATTTGTCAAGAAAAGGAATTTTAATTTTTACCATCATTAGTATCGTTACTTAATTTAAAACATTATGGAAATTTTGCTACAAAATATTAAATAGCTCTTCACAATGAGAATTGGTTTTCAATTAATCTGTTAATTGATTTTAGCTCGAGTAACAAAACAAAATATGGAAATAATTGATCCTGCGAAAAAATAAATTTCATTTGATAATCTGTAACAGTGTTGCATCTGGTAACGGTAAACAGCCGGTCTGATCTGATTGAAGGCTCCTCACCGGCTGACATAAATCCTTTTCGAGTTTTTGCATGTTTGTTTTTCAAAAAAGAACTCATAGAGATGATTGTTTGCCAAATTAAACAAGTTTTACTGATTTCAATGACTATTTCTATGAGAGAACATACATAAGAATATTTCTATCTAGTAAATATTCATCATATAAACCTAATTTATTTTATCAAGTAATATTATTGAAATAAAATGGAATCTCCGCTCGTCATTGTAATTTATTATATATATTTTTTCATTTCATATTGAAGGCGATAAGATCAATTTTCTTGCCATACACCTCAACATTTATTAACAATTATGTTTCAGAAAAACACTATAATAGTAAAATAGAAGCTTCATATAATTGCTGTAATGATTGTGATGTATATCGAAACCGTTCGATCAGACTAGTGTCGGTAAGGAAAATCCTATCGGTGGCAACTTTGGACTATGCACCGACTTCATCCACTATTAGTGGACCACTAATAGTGATTTTTAGTGTGCGATACAACGTGCATGGGCATAAGGGCAGTGCATATGGTATACAAGTACCAAACCGTCTGAATAACTGCAATTCATCATAATTAGATAAATAGATTTAGAATTTTTTTCAGATGAACATTAAATTATATTCATTTTCAAAGATTTTTTATGAGTGTTGTCGATAATTCATTCGATTTGTCTTATTGATTGATAAGTCGATTGACTGTAACTAGGAAGACCCTATATGTTGAATGATGTTATAGTGACATTTTTGATATAGATATTTATTTTTTGTAAAATATTATTTTGCGAATTAAACAGTAAATTTTATTTTCTGACTAAACTTGGTTGTTTTCTATAAAAAAAAATTCTTTTTCGAGTTTTTAAAGATGATTTGCCTCGAAGAATATCAATGAGATATCGAAGGTGAGGATTTTCATCGCGAATTTTTTTATATAAATAATTATCATCTTATTCATTGACACATCACATTAAGTTGAATAGTTCTTGGCCGTGTCTAAGAAAGAATTTCAGATGAGTTTACAAAAAGAATTCTTGATTTTATTAGTTATAATATTATAGAATATTGTTCGATGCATAAAAAAAATGATTAATCTTAGTTTGAAAAATATTTTCATGTTTACGATAAAGCTGAACTTTTATTTTTTCTCATCTTCGTCGATTTCGCTTTCGAGCTTCAATAGGATCAATCCATTGTGTTACACTCCAAGGTGCTACAGAATGTGATGGTGGTTCTGAAAAAAAATCATATATGTTAATGATAATGATGCAAGGAAAAAGCATTACTTGGACGTAATGAATAACCATGACCACGTTTAGCATGATGTCTATTTAAAATCAAATTAATTCGTATTATATTTATGATGAAGAAAAGTCAAAGATGCGCTTACTGATTTGGATGGTGTGCATGAAACACTGGTCTTCCAACTTTTGGATGATTGTTCATGGTTACAGATGAAATTAATTTTATCAATAAAATATTTCTTCGAATTTAATATCGAAAAACAAAAAAAAAAAGAATATTTATTTTAGTAATAAAAATATTAAATAATCATAATAATGTAAATGGAAGTAAATTCTATTTTAAAAAATTATGATAAATGATTGATTAGTTATATTTATAAATAAACATGAAACGTAATAAACACAGAGTACGTAGCAATAAAAAGAAAAGTTTGTGCGCATTTCGATCATGCATTTATATATTATTTGATCAATCAAGCGTGCCGTCATTGAGTATTTTCTGTTTCTTTTTTTTATTTATCTATTACTCATTAAAACTAATATAGAATGAATCTGATTCATATAGTTTCTATGATCATTATCATTTTCTTGTTGTTAGTTCATGTTCTTAAATAAATTCACATCATTAGATATGCCATTAATGTTTTTTTCTTTTGTATATTTTGTCTCAAAAGTCGAATTCTTTCAAACTTAATTCCTTTTTTTTTAAATATTTTGTTCGATACTGAGTTTGTTTATCTGTATAATTTTTGTCCCGATATATTATTTTTATTTATCTTGTCTATTACCTTAGCTATAGCCTAGTTTTTATGATGATAATCAAACAACTATGCAAAAACTCTAACTTTTTCAAGTGAGAAGTACTAATTCGAGTTCTTAAAGCTGAATTTAAAAATATGATTTCGTGAATGGTCACCGATTACAACTGTAATGTAATATTTAATATTTTTAATTTCACGATACATATTGTCGCAAAATCTAGAAACTAATAATCTCACAAATTTTTTTCGTCTAGAAAATCGAATTTCCACATGGGAATCTCGCATTTTTTTCTTGATATTGTTGGTCTCTTGATTTTTCTTTACTAAGTTTAGATAATATATTCATATTTTCAATAAATAGGGCCATCTCTAATTGCCTTAATATGAAAATCAATTTTTATTGTTAATATGACTATTATCAATGATATCATGTTTGTCGATTATCCATCAGAATATCTAATCATTTGTTTAACATGTAAAATACTTATGTACAATGGTTGTTTTCTACTAGATTTGTGTAAGCTCATAAATTTATTATTCATAATTGCTACACTAAGACCTTGAATGTTCATCCAAAGAAGGAAACCTTCAAAAGAGTGTAACTTACCAATAGATTGTTCTTGATGAAATGATTGATCTTGAAAATCTTTATTTGTTAATTATCTTATTGCTTTTCATTTTCAATTATCTTTACTTCAGATACTCGGTGAACTTTTTTTGACTGTTTAAACTTTACTAAGTGTATCTGGTTTGGAACAAACAGGGATTATATGAAATGTAATAAATTTTATTGATGTTGGAACAACTGATTTCTAAACTTTGATTCACAAAGAGTTTTCTTGCAGAAAAACAAAAGATTAATAAATGTGTAAAATTCAAAATTTTCTGACATTGTACTTCACAACAGATTACATAGTTTCTTTTGAGTTTCCAGTCGAAACTATAATCGAATCATTTGATTTTCATCGTATATCTCTTTAAAAAAATCCTTACAGGATGTTTCATGAGTCTTGAGGCGCCACAACATAAGTTTACATGCAGACAGAAAATAAACCTTAATCGAATATCTTTATATGAGCCTTGACTACTCGTGTCAATATTTCAAATCACATTTTATACAATAATATCTTCTGTTATAATAATAAAAATATACAAATGAAAGTGTAATGATATGTTTTTCATAATTAATCAAAAAGATATTTTATTAAAAAAAATAAAAATACTCTTACACTAACTTGATTACACAAGAAATGTCATTTAACTATTACATTTTTGTTGTTCATTCCTTTTTATTAATTCACAAAGTCTTTTACAAATTTTTTTCAATCATTTTGACCATCATCACTATTTATTGATTTCATTCTTTTTTTCAATCTATTAACAGTTCCAGAAGTCAAGGCATTTGGTTATTTTTTGAATAAGTTTTGATAGGAACACGATAGACACATGCGGTTTCAGCGTTTAATAGTTAAGACCCAGAAGCATATTTCCTTATGCAAAATCTCGTCTGAAAAGAGACCGAAAACGAGTTTTTCAGAGGATCTCTAGAAAATCACACTAGACTTCTGGAAATTGTCACATCAACCTATTGATCTTTTTATATCTTTGAAATCAGCATAAAAAACTGAGATGATTCAGGTATGTTTCAAATCTTTTCACAGCCTTTGTTTTTCGTCGAAAAATTCACCTCCAGTCCCTCCGAGGGATAGATCAAAAGATTAACTCGGTGAAAAAGTTACTGGTACAGTGGAAAGCAAGTTCAGCGCTTGTAAAATGTTAGTAGAACATAAAGTGACAATTAAATAAACAATAAAAACGGCATTTTGGCTGAGTTCATTTATTGACCTATCCTTCAGAGGGACTGGAGATGAGTTTTTGGACGAAAAACAAAGACCATCAAAAGATTCGAAACATACATGAGTCGACTAAGTTTTCAATGCTGATTCCAAATATGGAAAAACTCATCAGGTTTCTATGACGGTTTCCAGACATCTATCATTGTGTTTTAGAGATATCACAAGCTGAAAACCGCAGGTCTCTATCTTCCTATGAAAAATTATTCAAAAAAAAAGAACCAAGTGCTTTGACTTTTGGAACCACTAATAGTTTCCTGTAATTCAAAGCCTCAAAACTGTTCTTCTAGTACTTTTTTCTTAAATATTTCCTACACATTTTCAGTAGGTCATGCATCAACAATTTTATTATTACCTTCTTAAGATAAAACCTGATTATGAAATAATTCATTAATAGTTCAAAATACAATTTTTGTTCTTTTATTTCATTCTATAAACGACATTATCATACATTTTATTCCTTTCGATCAGGTTACTGACTATATAGCTTTGATTGAGCATATAATGAGTGAATTATGATAAGCTCGGAATAAGCGAGTAAGATGAATAATTATGGGATTCTATTACACTATGTTTTATGTAGGATTGTTCAGCAGTTTATTAAAAAACCTATAAAAAAAATAGTCATGTTAGTATGTTGAGAAAAATTTGTTCTCACATAAAGATTAAGACGAGTACTCAAATCTCATACAAAAAAAAATTAGTTAGAAGATTATTTCCTGTCTGAATATCAACTAATTTTGTGATATCTCTAGACGTATGAAGCATCTTGTATATTAAATCCTTGTAGACAGAAAACCTAGAAAAAATAGATTTTTTTGAGTTGAGAGTCGATCAAATTTACGTTCGAGGAATTTTTTCTTTCTTTCAGAATTTTCAGCTCATGTTTAAAAGGTTATTTGAAGATAATGTATTGTCAAACACTTTGATAATTCTGTTCGACATTGTCGTACTTTACTAAGAGATGAATGCTTTTGTTTGTACTTCTTTGCCTTTTTTTTTGGCTTCATTAAATAAAATGAAAATCATAGAAAATTGATGGTTTCATATTCTTAAAATCCTTGTAGAGAATGTTTTACTTGATGTATTTAAATAATTTATTTCAAAGACAGTTCATCATATCTTATTTGGTATACGAATATCTGTATAATTATATATGTATGTCAATCTTTTCTATTTTATGCTCTAAAATAATTATTCAAGTTAATGTCATGAGACAATGTAAAACAATCATTCGAGCCAATTGTTGTTGTCAATAACAATAAACTAGATTGATCGACAATGTCAAAAGAAAATAAAGAAGATGATCTTGAAGGATCCTACTTATGTAATATTTTGAAAAATAGATTTCTTCTAATTCATCGTGTATCTTTATTTTTTGACCAATATTTCCTCATTTTTTCAACATATAATTATCAAACATTAGTACTGTTTACAAATGTCTGAAAAGTTATCATTAACATGTGTCAACAGCTTGGAAAAACGTTTGCTGACTGTTCGTTTCTATTAACTAATGTATCCTGGCTAATCTTTCGCCTGTCTTAAGAATAAACGATAATAATTATGGATATATATAAATCTATAGATATTCATACATCATATGATGAAGGTAAAAGACAAATAAGAAAGCCATAAAATATGACAAGAAGATAGATATTGACAATAATAACGAGAGACAGGAGAAAAGAAATCAAGTAGACTAAATATAGTACCACAAACTAAGATTAGTCCGTTCGGGCTGGATCTTTTCTTCATAACAATGCATATTTGTAATGCTGCTAACGTGCCTTCGATACGAGGCTATTACTAATGGCGTTCAATTTTACGAAAATTATTCTTATTATTATTTATTCTCTGCTAAACATCAACATTAATGATCAAGTACAGATGAAATTCAGTGCTACTTCAGAAAATAAACATGGAGCATTGAAAGTCAGTTCTTTCATAAGGGAAACATGAAATCACGACTATTATTGCGTCCAGAATGTAAACTAATCAGAAGGATTATTTTTCTTTTGTGAACCGAACATGGAAAAATTTATTAAAAAATATCAAAAGTACATCAGTCAATTTCATCATCTTATTACCTTGATTTATGCATAGATCAATTATGGCCAGTGTATTGATCCTTTAAACGAGATCGATCATTGTATCATGAGATATAGGCGATCCGTTTCACGTGTTTATTTATAGGAAAACATCAATGATTTTTGTTCATATTTATTCTTTTCAAAAGAATTCGATTTAACACTACATTGAAATAGATTAAGCTTTCAGACATAGCCAACTTAGGTGTTTTTCTATGTACATATGAGGGTTGATAAATAGAATAATCAAAAGTCTTTCTATATTGCTTTTAACTCTAACGATTAGCAAAGAAATAAAATATTTTTACATGAGATGATATATTTAACAAATATTTTTTACCACAAGCGAATTACTTAACAACAATTTGTTGTTAAGTAACAGAATATTGAGATTCCAACTACAGACAGGGAAAGAAAAGGTTGCACGACGAAGTTTTAGAAAGGAATAAAACTTGATTCATTGCCTTGTGACAGATTTATACAATAATGATGTGACCGTTAGCAATATAAATCTTTGTAATCATCGATGATGTTGTACGTGATAGTGAAGCATTCTGATCTTGCTAGAAACAATAAAGATCTTTCATGTCTAATATTTTAAATCTATTTTGTATATGTCTATTACATGAATCATTTCATTTTCGGATCAATAAAACTTTGATTCAAATTTGCTCATTTTCTGCTCGATTGATCTTTTATAGTGCTAGAAAAAATAAGCTATTTGTCAGGTTCTAAAAAAATAGAACATCGAACAAATTCTAAGTTAACTCAGTTTTTAAGAACATATAAAAAAATGAGTTTATTCGAAATAATTATTTTATCGTTTAGTAATACGTATTTTAGTCGTCTAATAGACTTTTTCATGGTGAGTGTATAGGTGTGGTTCTTCTGTTCATTCACATCCTTGTATATTATCGATCTCTTCGCTATTCTAATTCATTGACACAAGAATCTAACGAAAAAGCGATCATTTCAACAGAAAAATAAAGAAAATAAAATGAGTATTATATTTCCCACGAAATTTTCAAATAGTCTTTCCGCAGACTTCGCTTTGACATTTTCGTTTTCGAAATTAGTTTTTGATGCTGTTTTCATAGCGGTTCCATAGCTATGGCGCACACTCAATAAAATACTAGAACTAATACAGTGTGTGAGAAGATTGTATGTGTATCTTTGTTATACGCACTGAAAAAGCTACGATAGTTATGTTTAAAATTTATCAACAATTAGAAAACAGTATCAAAACAGGTAAATTTTAAATAAATGCTTGCTAGTAAATGATCTTTTTTTTTATTGTATGACTTAAGTAAAATGGGATTTTTTTTCTATGCATATGAGAACGATAATGATAAGTGTTTTTTTTTAATGTCTACGTCAATTTTTTGTTCTGTTGATGTTGATAAAGAATAGCCAGAAGTTACAAAGTGTAATCGATACAACATCCCTGCTCTTTCTGTAGTATGTCTGCATTGTAATTATAAAAGTTTTCTATCTTTCGTTCTGCGTACAAATAATAGACACAACTTAAACAAAAATGATTTACATGAAAAGTTAATCAGTGTACGAAAGAATGAATCAGAGTCTATTGATCGCAACAAATCAATTTTCAATAACAGATCATATAAAAGAACAATTGTTTAGATGAGGTTTTATTTTAGATTGTTACTAATGGGATGTGGATGCACGAAAACCACTGCTACTGCTATTGCTCTCCTATACCAAATGCTAAGTGAAGCTTCGTTTACGAACGATGAAGTAATTAAATATAATGTGCGCACCAATTGATTTTTCCCGCTTTGTTTTGCTCTTCATTAGAGCTATTACAATGTATCTATTTTTCGATAATCGGTGTATAGCAAGAACGTGCAGACATCACAGAATTGCATAGTATATTAATCATAAATAATAACTACATCTCACAGAAGAGAAAATACATGATAAAAAGAGATGGTGTATCTTTTTTCTACAGGATAATCTACTAGTTACCGATTTCTAGATACTTACTGTGAACATTTTCCTTTTTTTCATGAAACATTCTGCAAAATTTCGACGCTTAGTTTGTTTTGAAGTAGTGTCCTACAATTGTATTGAGTAATCAGCACTCAAACCGATCTGAAATATGGATTCTCATGCCATGCATTCAAAAATGACGGTTTGAGCTCGGATATAAAAAAGTGGAGGTCCAAGTCCAAACAGCTAAATGAGAATCTGTTGAATAGGAATAAAGTTTTGAAATAATTGAAGACATGCTCTACATAGTCACATACAGTTATTATCTCGAACAGGAATGTCAACCTTGCTAGATTTTCGGGTGCCATCAATATTGAATTTCATTAAATTTTCGCTTTTGCTATTTTCTGCTTGTTAAAGTCGAATTAATTTAAAACAGAAAGATTTTGCAAGGAATTTCAGTTCTTTTTGTTGCTTATAACATTACATCTCTTGTATTCTTTAAATCCATTGTTACCTTTGATATATTTATTCAATCAAAAAAAAAAAACAAAAGGAATATTTCAAAAAGCAGAATCTTTCTAGAATGTTCCTTTTACAACTGGCGTCTAGAAGGACGAAGAGATCGATAAAGAGGAGCGAATCTGAATAGAAGACTGAAACAATGCGATTTTTACAGGAATGTCCTCTATAGACGATCTCGAATATATTATTCAATGAAAGAACTCATCGAAGACAATGAAAATCTCTTGGTGAAAATCATTCTGAGTTAGCAATAACATATAATAATTTAGCTTCAATACATTTTGAAATGAAAGATTTTGAAAATGCAACGTTATTTTACAAAAAAAAAACTCTTGAAATTAAACAATGGTCTTCTACCAGTCACGAAAATGACTTAGCTACAATTTCTAAGAATATTGCTACGGCTTATCAATCTATTTGCGATTAATCTAACGCACTTTCATTTGACAAAAAAAAACATTTGAAATCAGAAAATATTTTCAGTCTAATGATTTAAAATTAGCTACAGTTTATAACAATACTAGTTTCATTTATCATCAAATGGAAGATTATTTATAATGCAGTTTCATTTTATGAAAAATCATTGAACTTGGTGAAAAATCTAATTATTTTGATGACTTGTGATTCGCAACTATGTTTAACAATATTGGATCAGCATATCATTCAGTGAAAGATAATTCAAATTCAATTTTGTTCTATTAAAAAACTGTTTAAATTAAAGAAAAAATCAATTTCAGTGATGAAACATATTTGTCAATAGTTTATAATTAACCTTGCAACATAATATAAATCAATGAAAAATTATTCAGCTACTGTTGCCAATTATAAAAAAGATCAGTTTCCATTGGAGAGAAGTCATCATTACCTAATTATTCATTATTAGCTATAACTTACTATAATCTGGCAAGAGTCTATGAAGAATTTCAAGATTATCATAGAGCAATAGAACATGCCGAACGTTCTACTGAAATAATTCGTCAAATTGTTCATCCTGATCATTCCAAAGTGACCGAAAACCAAGATTATATCGCTTGACTTCGCAAAAGCTTATAACACTTAATAAAATAAAATCAATCATCTTCTAAGTAATTTTATCATGAA
Source organism: Rotaria sp. Silwood1 (assembly GCA_905250075.1). Classification (NCBI taxonomy): domain Eukaryota; kingdom Metazoa; phylum Rotifera; class Eurotatoria; order Philodinida; family Philodinidae; genus Rotaria; species Rotaria sp. Silwood1. The sequence goes on along the minus strand of CAJNOP010000007.1, from coordinate 4,581,926 downwards.
GATTTTATTCAGCTTTTAGAGACGTTATTATATTTTTATTTTTATGCATGAAAATAAATAATGTATCATCAAACAAGTTTCTCAAACATTTTTAGTGCAAAATTTGTTTAGTGCACACTGGGTGATGCAGATGAATTATAAAGTTATTCAAAAAGCTAATAAAATATAAAGTAATTCAATTTTTATTTATTTATATGACTAGCTTTGATAAAGTCTGCCAGGAAGTGAATTGACTCTAGGATATTTTTAAAATATGTTTCTTCTATAGCACACAGATATTTTGAATTATTTTATTATTCACTTGCGTCATGAGCTCTCAATACATTTATTTGACAGCCAGAGATTTCAATTGTTTTTAGAAGTGAAACGGACTAAAAATTTGAGAAACAATCGGAGATGATCTATCTGATAGAAACTGGCTGAGAAACACTTTCTTCTAAAACTTGATTTACAGGTTTTCGATAACAGCTTAATATTTTTACAGACACAACGTAAAACGTGAGCGACCGCTATAGTTCATTCAATACTGAAATCTATGTTGACAAATATAAAAAAATTATAATATGAATACTAAATACATATTTATTTAATCCAGAAAAAAAAAGAAAATAATTTGAAAATCTAAATATCGAATTATTATTTATGAAGTTCAAATTGGTCAGCAATACTATCGTCACTGTCATGATAATAAGTAAAATGTAAATAAGTTTGATTAGCAAATATAGTTGTATATCCGAATTGTTGATCATGATATGAACTCCACTCAGCACCTGAATATGAATCTGAATCAAGATCTTGTCCAGCCATACCAATTAATACTTGTACTATACCATCATCAACACATTTATGTTGAAACATTTGACATGATCGTTCGTATGAATGTCGATGTGCATAAAGATTAACATCAACATGATATTTATAAAATAATGGTTCTAAATATAACTGAAGCATTAATTTAATTAAATCTACTGGATTTTCAGATTCTGATGTATACATATGTCGATGCGAACCAACAATTAACCATGGAGTACGAGAACGATCCACTGAACGAAGATCTTCTTCAATCCATCGATATTGATCAGATTGACGACGAAAATCATGTTCTGTTGAATAATAAATTATATGAATTGGACCAACATCAAAACTATACCAAAAAAGACTATTTCCATTTGATGGAGAATGAAAACGACGAACCATTGGAACGGCACATTCACCACCTGAATCAGAACCATAATTACCCCTACAATAAATTTCATTTAAAATTAATTATATTATGAAATCTTCCTACATATAGACAAAATGATTCGGGTATCGTTGTTGAACACAAGACAATGAAACCTAATCATCTCGATCTCATCGAATCGTTTTTGAACAGTTATATCTCAACCTAATCGTGAACATTCAATGATCAAGAAATAATCGATGAAAAATAACAAACTTTTATTATTGACGAAACATAAGTTTCGTATACGAACTGAGAATAATGAAACAATAGTTTCAAGTATAATCTATGTATGACATATTTTTGTTTAGTCAAGGCTGATATTATTGACATAAAAATCTTACCATTTAGGTCTAAATCCTCCTGGACCTGATGCTCCACTTGGATCTTTATCTCCTCCAGTAAGATGATCATATTCATGGTTTCCAATTCCAACCATATAAGGTACACGGGCAGCTATCGATTGTATTTGAGTCATAAATGCGTCCCATAATGCTCCAATACCTCGAGCATAACTTATATCACCAATATGAAGTAAACAAGTAACATTTGTTGATGTAATACGGGATGTTACTCGATTAATTGTTGATTTAGCACCAAGTTGAACTGGTGATAAGCCCAAATCACCATAAGCAATTAAGTAGACTGATTCATCTTTATTTGCAGGGCGATTTGTAAATGAATAAATTTGTGACCAACCATGTTGATCAGTTCCAACACGATAGAAATATGTTGTCGATGAATGAAGATTTTCTAATAAAATCGTATGCATATAACCAGGATCAATAAATGTTTGTGGACCCCATATATTAGCTTTTCCTTCACACATGTCTGATGCTGTATAAGTTGTTGTTGTTCCATTTTTATGTAAATCAAGTGACAATGGACTTAATCCATATTGACATTGGGGAATATATTCAGATGAATTTGTTAAATATGAAATATAAATTTGATCAATACGATCACCATAGGCTAAATGAATATGTGTCGGTTCATTGTAATTTAATGGTTCAACTATAGGAGATTTGGCAATTAATGAATAATTACCAGAACAAGTATAATCACGAGAATAATAACGAAATTCAAGTTGACGACGTAAATTTGTCATTTGCCATGATGTACTACTTTGATCTTTTTTAACAAATTCATAATCGAAATAACCACAAGCTAATCAAAACAACAACAAAAAAAATATGCGAAGTTTTTTTTCTTTAATTTATTATTTGTGTATTGGTTAAACTCAATGTCATACAATATTTAATCTAATGAAAAATCTCAATTGAAAATTTTTTAATACTCTGAACGAAAGTTAATAGATTTTATTTTCAGGATTCTGTTTAATCTTTTAAAATAAATTTTAAAGATATTAGCATATTGTAATATCTTGTTTTCAGGTTAAATATATTTACCGTCCAACGGATCGATTTCAACAAAATAAATTCCAACAAAATCATCAACACAAGGAGTTAATGTTGGTGTCCATGTGATGGTGATTTGATCATTGCTTGAATAAACCGTAGCTGATACATTTATTTTCATGACGCTTAGACTTCTCAATGAAGAACGAATGCCTGTACGACGATTACATGCATGTGGACTCGGTTCATCACCTATAGCGTGATGTTTACCAAATGGCCCATTTGCATTTAAATGACGATCGCCTGTGACAACAATTATAAATAAGACAAGAAAAACAACCAGAGACCTCATTTTATGAAAATAAAATGGTTCTGCAACATGTTAAATTATGCTTCTATTTATATTTAAAAAAACAAAATGATAAACAAACTGATAGTATATCTTTCTTTGCTTTATCGAGAACGTTCTCTGTTGATGATAAATATTACTGTAGTGGAAAAGTTTTTCTCGTAATAGAACTTTATAGAAGCTCTAGAATTTCTCATCAGACCAATATAAATAAGTAGCGCTAGTCATCTTTGGATCAGAATCACTGTTCATTCCTCTGGTATTGTTCTTAATCATTAGCTCTGATATACATCTAGAATTTAGCTTAAACAATGTACCATCGGCATCGAATTATAAATTTATCTCAGCATTTGTTGAATTCAAAGCTCAGTTACATGGCTGAGATGAGACCATTACATTGCGATGTGACAACAGTGAAATATTCGCTCAAACAATGAAAGCAGTCAAAACACTTGATCAATTTAACTCAGTTCTGTCAACGGCATATAACGACCTAAAAACAGGACCAGCAAATTATTTTATTCTCTGTATAATAGATGTTCATCATCAGCCAAGATATGGAAAACAAATTGAAATGGAAATAAATTGTAGTCAATGAAGAAACAGTGCGATAACGACATAACGAAGCAGGCGCGAAATACAATTGATCCCTGCCGAAGTCATTACTCTTGGCAAGATCAGTGAGAGAATCGTTCCTATTAATCACAAGAACACAAGACTATGAACGGAGACCACCATTCGTTTGAATTTCGTCAAAACATACGTTTGGAAACTACGACAAGAAACACAGACTGTGCAAACCATCAAGCAGTCTATTAAAGTCAATGTGTGAGATTTCTTCTTAAGTCGACGCTTTAATCACATCATCTATTTCCGATGTAAACTAGTTGTAAAGTTGATGTCTGGCATTTACAAGTGTAGTTTATTGTTAACGGCTTGTAAACAATATGACTACGATTCAAAGTTGTGGAAAATGAAAGAAGAAAGCGATCCTAAACATACGTCAAAACCAACATCCAATTGAACAATCAATAATGGGCTTTACAATATTGATTCGCTGGTAATGTCATCCGATCTTATACCTATTGAACATGTTAGAGAACTTCTCAAAATGAAATTATGAAGAAAAAAGATTCATAACTTATCAATTGTTTACTTCTGCAAAAAGAAAACGCCGATGAAAGGCTCAATCACTGAAGTTGCACATTGAATGAATAATCAAATTTTCGCAATTGATAAAAGTCAAAGCGACTATATATTATGTTTATAACTAAAGTGTATTATGAGCTTGTACAAGGTAAAAATGTTTTTATTTGATCACTGAATTTAGTAAAGTTCGCCTATGGAAATAAGAGAAGTTTGTCCACTACTTCACGAAACATATCATATTTATCTTTTGAAACATTTTTTGTTTAAGTATTTATTATTTAGAGAATTACTGTGTTATATATTCTTTTGAATATTTATGAGTATTGGATAGTAATACAATCAAAAGTCTATCAAAATATATATTTGATTTTTATGCATAATTATTACAAATTCAATAAGAAGACTTTTGATAAGCATTTATATCAATATGATAATATACACCAACACTTTAATCATTTATTTTCTTAAGATTATTATATGTTATAAGATTATAAATTTTTAGTTTTAGATTTGTGATATAATTAAATTTTCTTATGATGAATATATGTATTATTTGAATTATTATTCGAATTTCGAATAATATGGTTCTTAATCATTATATGATTATATATTTTTTGTTACATAATTGAATGTAACTTTTGTCCTTGTTGCCATGGTCATCTCTTCCTTATGTTTTTGCTTTTCTTTTATATACTCTTCTACATAGATTGAATTTCGTTAATGTTTCGGTATCGTTCCTGATGATCATCGTACATAATCATAAAAGATTGAAAATTTTTGGTTTTTTAAAATTAAAACATATATATTTGTATAATATCTTCTTTTTCTATTGATTCATCTTAAAACAATGATGTAATCTTTGTTGAAAATATATATTGTTGATCTAGTAATCATCATTTACAGAAATGAAAATTGATTATGATTGATTGAAGAAATGTAAACGAATAGAGTTTTGTGTTGATCATAATCTATTGACAGATAAGAAAAACATTGATTAATATTGCCTATTTTTTAATTTTATTTGAAAATAAAACGCAAAAAATGTCAATGTTGACAAAGACGAAGGAAAGAAAAACGAAAAGTTTGAGAATGATGTTTTTGTTGCACTCGAAAATATTGACACGATGCAAAAACAAAATAATGTATTTTCAAAGAAAATACAACAGAGAAGAGATGAAATAAAATTATCATGACAACAATGAGATATTTTCTAAAAGAATCTTTTTATGAATTTATATTTACATGGATTATATAAAAAGTTAATTTTAAAAATCGAATAATAATGCTATTTGTTCTTTATTTATTAAAAAAAAATCATTTTCCTAACAGATGTAACAATCAAAATTCACAGAAAGCGAGAAATTAAGTTATCTGGATTTTTTTTTTTGAAAAATATGTTTCGTGAGATTCGTAGCTTCAAAAAATTTCAAAAGATCATTATGATTTCTTTTATATGTTGCTAAAAGTCCGTCAGTAATTAACATATTTTTATCTTTATGATCATAAGATATGGTTTGATTTTTAAGTGTTGTTATACTTCCATGATTTGCTCTTAATATAGCATCTGGAGCACAAACATCCCATTTTTTTATTGGAGTTATATGAAGATAATAATCAGCATATTCTTCTAAAACTTGAACTGTTTTATAACCTAAATACTTAAAATAAATTGATAAACGATGAAAAATAAAAGAAAAAAAGCAAACCTGATCCAGCAGCTGGAATAATTTTATATTGTTTATCTCGATAAATATTTTTAAGAATTTCATGAGCATGACCAGCATGTGAACGAGATAAAATTATTTCATCAATACCTGGTTTATGAACTTCTAAAAGACTATTTTCATCTCGTTTAATAGGTGAATGATCAACACCAACCCAAGCCCATACTAAGAAAAAAAAAATATTATTTATTCAGTTTATTAAAATATTTTTTTTTTTTCTTTTTCTAATAAATTTACTTAATTTATTAGTAAATGGTGCATAAAGAATTCCAATAGTTGGTTTTTTTTCAATTGTTATACATAACATAACCATGACATAATCAAGAAGATCCTCTAAATAATTAAATAACTTGTTTAATGATCGATTTTTTTATTTTTATCTATGATTAATGATTGTTTAACTGAACATTCAAAGTTAAGTACGTTAAAAATCTCAGTTCAATTTTATATTTAATTGTAAAAAAAGCATGTGGCATTATTTTTCAAATCTACTTGTTTTTTTTTGTTGACAAATAGAGATAAATTTGACTCGATGCAACATATGGCTAAATGTATTTTGTGCAAAGTAAAGTTTTTATATGTGATACTTTTTTTTTTATCAATGACATTAATTTAGTACTATTTATAGAAAGAAAATAATCAAAAGAAAAAAAAAACCACCCACGAAAGTATATTTGAAATATTAATTTTCAGTTATATTGTGCATTTTATGCAGAAAACTCTTTGATGTTCTATTTTAAATAGATGAAAAATTGATTTTAATTTTTTATTACACAAGAAAAATTTAAATTTATATGAATCGATCTTATCTAAAAATACAGATGTATTCAATGCTGATTTACAATCAATATCAAAGAATAAATTTAGTAACTCAATGTCAATCAATAGAGAAAAAAAAACGACATATTTACTCATGACTCAAATAACATATTCTCGTTATGCTACATTATTTATTCAATAATTATAATCCGTATCAGACCTTAATGTACTCAGTTTAAAATGAAATAAGTCGACAATGACATCTTTTATCGATCTACATTTTTCAATAGTAGAAAAAAGAAACAATTGAATATTAATCTATAGAAAATGTAATGGTACTTAGTAACTAATCAGGATTATAAATAGGATTAGTTTTGAAAGAAAAGCTTAAATTGATAATAAATGAAATCAGGTTTTTTTTCGCTTTTCAACATAGATTACTAGGAAAATATTTCATTTGACAATTCTACAAGTTTACTGTATTGATCCTTAACCTTTCAATCGCTTATAATTAAAAAATGGTCATTTCTTTTTATTAATTTTCCTCTGAAAAAAATAAAAAATAATTCGATGACTTGTCAATTATTCAATGTAACATTTAAAATAGTATTTGTTTTTATAGTTCTTTTTTTCTTAAAAACCATTTGCATCAATAAAATTTTTTGTTTTCTAATTTATGAGTCACATTATGCGAAAACGTAAAACATTAAAAAGGTTGTTTTTAACATTTTCTCTTTCATATTATCAAACAATTTCAACAATAAAATTATTTTTGTTGAAAATTCATCAAGAAAACTATTGCTATAAAACTTCGATTTGCATTAGCAAAACAATCAAATTGAAAACTTTGTTTTACACAATATTTTAGATATTTCTGATTGAATTAATATAACAAGTTTAGAAAAAAAAAAAGATTTTGAATAAGGAAAATGAGACTTCTTTAAAGATGTCATATATATATTGGTTTTGCAAATCCTCATTACCCTTGAAGGATTTAGACAAGAAGAAAAAAGTCAGATGAATATAAGATGAATATAAAACCTGTAAATTCTTTGGTTGCATCTAAAGGATCAAGCCAAATAGCAACTGATGATAATGGAACTGTCATTAAATTTTGATCATTTTGAATGAATGGAATGTTTGGAGATCTATTTTCAATATTAAATTCTTGTTGAAGGAATTGAAAATCTTCATTATTAATTTGATCTTTTTCTTCTGATATAATCTTAAAAAATGAATCAAAATATAGAAAAGAAAAATGTTCTATTCTTTTTAATAAACAACTAGAAAAATACTTGAAGATTTTTAAATTTATTTTTTAATCCATTGGTTATTATTGAATGTGAAATTAAATCTGCAATTGTAACAGGTTCACTTGGTAAATTTTTAAATGATTTTTTTTTGAAAATTTTCTTAAAATTTTTTTTTGTTTTTTTTATTTTTTTAATTGTTAGTCCAGCTTGATATGTTAATTTAAAAGCGACATTAAATAAATCAATTAAATTAATATCTTCATCATTATCAATATCAATTTTTTCAATTGACGATTTTTTTCTTTGAGAATATAAAATTAAAATTAACAAAAAACAAATTATTAAAGCCAAAATTAATAATGGACGATGAAGACGAATTTTAACACCAAACATCGAAATCACATCTAGCATCTTCAATAAAAAAACAAAAAAAAAAAGCCCCAATAATCTATTATGTTTTTAATTTTTCTTTAAATAAACAAGAAAAGAAAAAATGAACACAAGATAATCATACAGAATGAAAATTATGAAGACATATGATGAAGTAAATTAATATGATTAGGTGATGTTGAGATAAATTGTTCCAAAAAAGTTAATTGAGATGGTTTATATATTCTTAATAATGAAGCAGCATCTTTTAATTTATACCAATGTCTTTGTCGATTAATTAATCTTTTATCATCCCAATCATCATATTCTTCTTCAACATGAACAACAAAAACAGTTGTTCGATGTTTTCTTTCAAGATTTTCAAAAATTCCTAATTCTCGAAGAATACGTCCTTTAACACCTGCTTCTTCATATAATTCTCTATGAGCAGCATCAATCGTACTTTCATTTGGTTCAATACCACCACCTGGAAATATCCATGATGATTTATCACGATGAGATGTTATTAATAATATCTTTTCAAAACAAAATTCAATTTTAGAAAATAAAAAAACATTTGTTTTTTTCTTACTTCATCTTCATGTTGATTTCTTACACAAATACAAGCAGCTCTTTGTCGATAACCATCATCATCAAAAAAACGCATTTTGTTAATATCCTTTTCATAATGATTACCTGTCATTTCGATAAGACAAAAACAAAAAAAAAAAACAAACAATTCGATATGAAAGACTCAATCAAAAAACAAAAAAAACACAACAGCAAATACAAAAAAAAAAGTCACCAAAAGATAAACAATAGACTAGACAATATCAACACAATTTATATAAATCAGTTCGAATATGAAAACATTTTTTTTTTTGAGATAGAATATTGATACTAACTTGCTCGAAGACAATGACGATTATCAAATTTCAAATTTATTATATAATCACAATCAAAAATATTCTTCATTGCCTCATTATACCAAACATTTTTTCTTTTTTTTTTTTTTTTTTTTTTTTTTTTTCTTATCTAAAAATCAATTTATTCATTCAAATTTTTATAGAAAAATAAATAACTAAACACATCGCAAAATCAATCCAGTTTTTTCTCAATGGTTATTTACATAATTCAATCATTTTTATTCTTAAACAGATGTCACTTTTTTTTTGTATATTTATTTCAAATTAAATATATTATCCTTCAATAAATATTCCTTTGAGATGACTAGAAAATGAAAATATTATTAAGAAAATTTTCACGTATCTTAGTTTTACTATGAGATATTTTTAGAAAGATAAATATCAATATATATTATACTAATTACACATAATAAAACAATTATTTTATCTTTTTTTCTTATACAAAGGATAAAAAAAAACAAAAAGGAGAAATTTTCTATGGTAATAAAATTGAGCAAGTCTATTGAATAGTTTATTCTATCAGAAACTAACTAGAATGACTTGATATTCGAGGTCAATGATTATTAAAAAGATCAATTCAATCAAAATAAAAGTTTAGAAAAGAAGTTTTAAAGAATTTCTTATTTTCATCTCAAAAAGAAAAACAAACTTGAATAAAAATGAGATTTTTACCTTTTTGGTGATTTGTGTCTGTGAATATAAATAAGGTGAATACCTTATGTGAGAGTCTATTACATTGATGATTGATTAAGTATTTTATGAAGCAAAAGCAAAGAAAACTTAACGAATCAATAGTCGGTCTCTCTTTTCTTTTTCTTTTTCTTTTTTTTTATATTTTATGTCTAACTTTATCCTATTAACTTGGTCTAGTTGTTGACTGATAATGTTGCACATTTTTCCTCTTATTCGCCTTTTATCGATGACGTTGAAATAGGGCAAGAGATAAAAAGCAGCGATTATAGAAAGAGAGAGACCTATGATGACGTTTGTGTTTTTCGACAGAAGCAGCAATAATAAGTCGTCTGTTTATTGCAACTGATGCGAATGACATATGCTAGTTGTACATAAGAATTTCATTATCCTAGGGAAAAGATCCCATTGATCATGGAAAAAGAAAACAAACGAGAAAATCTTCTTTTTTTTTGTATCTAATTAAATGAATATTTCTATCACACTTACAATAGATTCAAATACAGAAACAAAACAAAAGGTAATATCACAAAAAACAAAAATAAAATAAAATAAAAGGAAATCACAAAAGTTCTAAGGCATATAAAGATAAATAACAATAAGGTGATGAATATGAAGAAGATAAAGAAGAATCTTCTTGCAATGATTTATTATATAATAAAAGTTGTTGATCAACTTGATTTAATTTTTGTTTAAATTTTTCAAGAATTTGTTCACGTTGAATTAATTTTGTTTTTAATAATGAAGTTTTTTCATTAAAATAATTATTTCCATTTTCATCTTTTTTATTTAAAACTAAATTTATTTGATTTGATTTTTTTTTTTTTTTTGAAAAAAAAAACAAAACTTACGACATGGAGTTGAAAGATTTTTATTTGTTAAAATTTTTGATTTTGATGAAATAAAATAATGAAAAAAATCTTTAATAAATCTTGAACTTTTATCTGACATTGAGCAAAAAGTTGAATCTGTTGATTTAGATGAAAGAATATCATCTATTCGTCGATTAGTTTTTTCATTTAATAACAAATCAATTGAATATGATCGATTTAATTTATTTCGTCGACGAATTCTATTATAAAAAATATTTTTTTCATTTTAATTTACAATAAATAAAAAAAAAAACATATCATGCCATTCAAAAAAACAAAAACAAATTCGATTTAGGAATGGGTAAAACGAGCAGGAGGACTGATCAATAAAAATCAAGCTTAGCTTACAATTTAATAACGAAAAAAATAAATAAATAAATAAACACGAACAAATTTAATTTGGACGAACAACACTGGAATAAATTTTTGTTTTTTTTTTAACAAAATAAATATTTAATACTAAAATAAAAATACCTTTTAACAGATATATTTATTGGTTTTGATGTTTGTTGATCATTTGTTGTTGATTGAGAATTTAATGATGATATTGTATCAAGTAATAATGATGATGACCACCGTCTTTTAGCCGCATGAACAATATATTGAATTATTTCACCTGGTTTTGTTTCTGTATTTAATGATAATTCGGGATCGATTGTTCCATGACTTACTACTGGAGGTAATCGAGGCATTTGAGGATTTATTTCAATTGGTATTACATCGTATGAATTATTATTAAAAAACCATTCATGCTTAAATAAACAATACAGAACAAAATCATTATAACTCATTTTATATATAAAAAAAAAAAAATCGACAAATTTAAAATAAAAATTGCTAGACTGAGATATTCAAATTTTTAATGTATTTACAATATATGAAAGGTGCTTGAAATTGAACATTTAAATGATGTTTTTTTTTTTGTGATAGTTATCTAAAGTTCATTGAGTTACATAAAAACAAAAAAGACATTTCACGAAAACTCTACACGATATGTTAATATTTAAATATAAGATAAACTAGACACGAAATTCAAATTTATGAAGAATAATTTTATTTAAATTCAATGGTAAGGCATCGTTCTCGTTCAAGCAGTCTATGTTTTTTTAATTTGTCAGTGAACAAATTAGAATATACATTTATTCAATATTTTAAAAAAAATATATTTACAACGCAGACTAATTTTATTTTTATTAATATCCCACTGTTTAATATAATCAACCTCTCTCTCTCTCTCTCTCTCTCTATCTGAGTTTCTTCAAGATATTTCTCTTAACTGATATAATTAAGCATATTATTTCAAAAATATTCGACTAGATTAATTTATAAATGAAAAATAATGAAAAATCTCGATTCATTATTAACTGTAATGAATATCTATTATATAAAAATATATAATAATAGAAAGAAAAACAAAAGCAAAACATACATATAAAATAAATGATTCAATCATTCGAATTTTTTCTGGATTATCAACAAGATTTAATTGTAATGATGCTTTGGAATCCCATATTAATGTTGGTCCAAATATAATAGCTAAATTTCTTGCATCAATCTATTTAAAAAAACAATAATAATAAATAATTAAAAAAAAAAGAAAGAAAATATCAAACTTTATTAATTTCACATTTTGAAGCAACTCTTCGAAAATGAGCACATAAATATTTTAATGTTTCAAATCTAAAATCATCTAATTGAACAACAAGTCGTTTTAATTCAACTAAACGTTCACAATGATTTTCAATTCGACTTGCTTCAACACATAAACTACTCATCTCTAGAATAAAATTAAAATTTTATTTAACAAAAAAAAAACAAAATAAAAATAAAAACAAACTTGATGATAATAATGAATCAGGTAATTTAGCAAAAAATGTTTTTAATGTTGATGCAACAGCTTTAACATCATACCATTTTTCAGAATTAAAATCAATATTTTCTGCACCTTTATCTAATTCATTAACAAGCCAATTAACAGCAGTTAATTGTCCAGCATGTCTATATATTCCTTGATAATTAATTCCACGTAATTCAATAAGACGTGTTAAAATTTCAACAACAATTGGAATATAACGTGATATTGATGATGATTCACATTCTTCTAATTCAATACCAAAATTAACTCCTTGAGAAAGTATACCAGTACCTGTTGTTGATGATAAAGATTCTCCACTACTTTCATCATAAATTTGTCCACTCATTTGACTTGTTAATAATGATGATGAAGATTTTAATGTTCGAAGACCTTTTTTTACAATTGATTTAACAAATGAACGACGAGGTGATGTTACATTTGAACCATTTGGAAGAGAATTTGTTCCACTTAATGATGGAACTGCTTGAGCTGGTTGAGTTATTGAAGATTTTTGAGATTTACGAAGACGAAGACTTGGAGAACGTTTTAATGATGGACTTCGAAATGAACTTTTCGATTTTGAATTTGATTTACGTTGTTCACCATTTTGAGATGATAAACTAAATAAACAAAAAAAGTTTTTTTTTTAAATAATAATAAATGATTTTGAATATTTTAATAATCTATTTAACATAAAAATGACTAAATATGAGAATTCTTAAAGAATTTCACTCATTCATAAGTAAATTATTTATTTATTTAATCAAATGATTTTCTACATAAATATATTAAAATAATGATTATTTGCAGATATTAATTCAAGTTTTGTTTTTTATTCTACTGTTTCTATAGACAAGTAAAGCAATTTAGTTTTGTTTTTTTTCTATAAAACATCTGCATTGTCTGACAATTAAAAAATAAAATCATGTTTTCCAAATATACTCAACTTAATATGTTTCATCAATAGAAGTAAAACAAACATTTGAACTATTTCTGTTTTATAATAATATATAAAAGAATAACAAAAAGAAAAAAGAATTCTATCATATTTCTAATCATATTAATTAATTGTCTCAAAAGTTTTTCTTTCAATGATTTGAAGTTTATATAATAAAAAAAGAAAAAAAGGTAAAATCTTACTCTTGTTCATGATGAGTAGGTGGAATAGGTGGTAATGAAGAAGTACTTTTTCTTTGTTTTTTATTTTTAATATTATGTGTAATTTGTTGATTATCATGTCCTAAATCATTATTAATACAATTATCATTAATAACTTCTAACCATTCATTTAATGATTGTAAATCTGGTGCTTGAAATAAAAATTCACTTTGATTTGCAGTTGTTAATTTAAAAACTCTTGGTTTTTTAATATAATCACTTGCTAATTCAACATCAGCATTTTGAAGATTAATTGGAAATGAATCATATGAAAGTGGAATTAATAATCCATGTTTTTTTTCTTTTCCAAGAAATAAAGCTCCACGTCTAAGTACAGCCCAAGCTCCACGCCATGAACGATCAGGAGCACGACGACCTTCTTTTAATACTGTTTTACAATAAAGTATTCCTTCTTTTGATGCTTCTAAATTATCAGTCATTGTTGTTAATCGAATAGATTCTCGAGTATTTGTTGTTCCATCAAGAGTTGAACCATCAAATATTGAACCAGATTTAGATTGACCACCTGATGATGAATGTGGAGATAATGGAGATTGAGATAATGATGGACGATGTTCCATTTCATTATTCATTTGAATTATCTTTATTTAATAAAATAAAACAAAAAAAAATATTTTTATTTTTAATTTAAACAAATTTATTTACATTTTCACCAAAGAAATTTTTTAATTTTTTAATTGCTTGTGTTGGATGTTGAGGAGGATTTCTAAAAGAAGTTTGGTTTTTTGTTATTCTAAAAATCGTTTTTAAATAGAAAATAAAAACCTTAATTTTTGTGCTTGTTCACGAAGAATATCAAAAGAATTTTGAGTTTGTGTAATTGATTGATTATTAAAATTCGAAGAAAGATAACCTCCTCGATTATGAGCCATACGTTGTTCATTATTAATTAAATAAGGTGTTTGACGTTGTTTCATTTCTTGTTCTGATGTTGGTGGACTTCCAAATTGAGATACTTAAACATTTAGTTTTTTTTAACGAATATTTATTTAACAAAAATAAAATTATTTTTTTAACATACCAAAATCTGGTTGTTCACTTTGATTTGTTGATCGAACAGCAGTTATATAAGATGGTTGACGAATTAAATTAACTCCACTTCGAGATGATGAATTATTTGGATAATTTTCTAATGGAAATCGTGAACTAAAGAAATGTTTAATAGATTAAAAACAAATAGAACAACAAAACAAAAACCAAAACCTTTCAGTTGGTGGTGGTAATGGATTATAACGAGAATTAGTTGTTGATTGAGGTTGATTTGGTCGAACTTGTTGTACCATATAACGTGGATCAAAATTAAATTCAATATTTCTTAGATCACCAACTAAAACAAATCAATCTTGTCGATCTTATAAAAATGACTTGAGTTATATGCAAAAAAAAGTCGAGTATTTATATGATTTTTTGTTGTGGCAGATGGAAATATTATAAATAGAAAGGATAAGGAGTGTAATTTAAATGTGTTAGAGTGTATTTAAAAGAAAAAGTCATTAAGTTAATGATAAAACAAAGAAAAAACAGATGTAAAAAAAAAAAAAACGTTGTTCTGATAGAAAAGTTAACATAGTAAAATCTGTTTCTTAATAAAGTAAAAAAAACAAGATAAAAATAAATAACTAACTAACCTCTTGGCATAGTTAATGAAGAAGATGAATCAAAAGAAGAATGTCTTGTTAATGGTTTAATCATTTTATATTGTGATTGTTGTTGAGAATCATAAAAATGATTTGGATTAAAATCATAAAAAAAACTATCTTGATTATCATAATTTTCATGCATTGATGGTATAATTGGAAATTTTGATTTTAATCGTGCAAATTTATCTGGATCAATATCTTCAAAATGTGATGCACGTTCCATAACTGTTTCAACATCAGCTATAGCTGTTAAACGATTCCATTCATTTTCATATTTTTTTTTTTCAGAATATTTTTTTGTTTTAGATTCACGTTGAGGATCACGAACAATATTTTCAACATGACCTGTTTCAAATTGTTTTTTACGAAAATTAACAAATTCGGTTTTCATATCAATATCATTCATTGGACTTTTTTCATTTGATATTGTTTGTGTTGGACTTTCAATTGTTAGAGAATCTGTTGAAGGTGATTTTAATTCTTCACGATTTTCAACAATCATTGAATTTGATATTGTTGTTGGTCTTGAATAAATATTTTTTTGATTATTCCATTCTTCAGTTTTTGGTACATTTATTATTGGTAAACAATTTGTTCCAACATTTATATAAGGATTTAATGATGTATTTAGTACAGGAAAATCTATATATATATATTTTTGTTTTAATTTATTTTAACTATTAACACTTATTTTATCACTATTTTTATAATATTAGGATGAAGTAAACAAATATTTGTTTTTTCAAAATATTTTCTTATTTCTATATAACGAGCTATTTTAATTCATTGCATAAATTAATTAGTTCAACTATTATCACTCAAAACAAGTAATTGTTTTTTATCAGTTGTCTTCATTCGTCAGTTAGTATTTATTTCTATTAAGCTTTTATCCAGTTAACAAGATAGAATGAATCATCTTCTATATATATAACAGTTGAATATGTTTGATAAATGATAGGATGTTCTCATAAATTCATTCTGATGCTAATTGATATATGATTAATTATCTCTCTTATATTCACAAATTGATCGAAAATATGTCACACTATTTAGTCAATATTATTAAGCTAAAGAGAAAGAAAACTAGCAGCTGACTATGACAAATATGTTATAAATATTTTGAAAGTGCTTCTAGAAGAATATTTTGTTGATATTATATTTTCTTAAAATAAAAAACAAAAAAAAACATTTAAACAAACTTTGTCTTGGAGGTATTGGTGGTCGAATAATATTTGTTAAAGCTAATGGAGGATTTGTATTATTATTTAAATAATTTCGTTGTTCATTTGGTTGACTAAAATTAATTTGAAAAGATGGTTGCCGTTTATAATCATATTGAATATAATCATTATGATAAGGAGATTCATAATAAATATTAGTTGAATCTATTTTAGATTGTTGTTGTTGTTGTTGCTGTTGCTGTTGCTGTTGTTGTTGCTGTTGTGGCTGTTGTTGTTGTTGTTGTTTTGATGAATCTAAAGCTTTATGTACTGAATCAATATAATTGGAAAAGACATTTTGTTGTTGTGATGATGATGATGATGATGTTGGTGGAGGAAAATAAATTCCAGCTTGAGCAAGTTCTTCTTGTGTTCGACCTTGAGCTAAATTAATTTGTAAATTTCTTAATTTTTGTTCAATTGTATTATGAGGCATAATTGTTGTTGAAGGATGATATAATGATGATGATGAACGAGAATATGGATTTTGTTTTAATTGAGATTCATTTAAATTAAAATTTTGATAAATATTATCTGTTGTATTCTTTTATGACGATGATGATAATAATAATAATAAAACAAAAAACTAATATTAGTACGGAAAGCAAACGAGAAAGATACATACTAATGTACGATTATCATCTTCTTTTGGTACAACATTGAGAACAAGATCAGCAGGACTAGAAAAAGAAGGAAAAAAAAAAATACGAAGGCCGACTAACCTTTTTTCTCTGTATAATATCTATTAGGAAAGAGGAAGGAGAAGAAAAAAAAAAAACACGGAAAAAGAACTAACGCATTTTGTATCATAGCAATAACTTGTGAATAAGTTTTTCCACTAATTGATTGATCATTAACAGTTAATATTTGATCACCTTGTCTTAAACCAGCTGCATAAGCTGGTCCATCATGTCGAACTTCTTTAACAAAAATAGTATCGATTGATTGAAGATTTTGATTGGGATTATTTGCCACTGTTGTTCCATCTTCTTGGATATTATCTGTAACAAAAACAAATCTTCTCTTATAACATAGAACATCCATCATCAATCATTTAACGAGGAAAAAAAAAGAAATAGATGTCTAACAGACACATATTCTTCTCTTTTTTTTTTCCTTGTTCGTTTCTTTTTTTTTGTTGTCTTGTCTTGATATCGTTCTTTTTAGTATTTACCGTTTCCGAGATTTTTCATAGGAGAAGATGATGATGATGACGATCCTTGTTGTTCTCCTTGATGATGGATGAGACTACCCGACGATGATGATAAAATACCGGAAGGAACTATTGATGATGATGATGTTGTTGTTCCTCCTCCTCCTCCTCCTCCACTTGCTTCCAATTGCTTTTGCTGATGTTCATCGATCACCACACTGTACGAAGCCTATCAGATTACATTAAGCATGTTAGTTTTAACCTTCGACACTTAGAAGATGACGTCAGTCTTTTTTGTTCTCTCTTTAGTTTTTTTTTTATCTGAAGGACATTCATTAATTGTTGTGTAGAATGAATGTAGAAAAGATGTTAGTCTGTCTCTATTAAGATAAGAAATCGCACAAAGCTTTGTTATGATTAAATACAAATAAATAAATTCTACTTAGTTTAGTTATTTATTTTCTCTTCTCAATCAATTAGAATAAATATGAAACAACCCAATCGTTATATATATATGGACATTGAAAAAAAAAAGAAGAAAAATAAACTAAATTAATAAAAAAAAACGGAATTTACTCGAAATTTTATTTTTTCAGATCTAAATATTTTTTTTGTTTTAATTAAGAGAAAAAAAAACAAATTTTTATTTCTAAATGAAAATTTTACCCGTAAAATGTCATTGACAGAAAATGATGGTGGATAAATAACAAAATGACGAATTGTAAAACCAAAACCACCACCTGAATAATCACTTGTTCGAGGTATTAGAATTTTTTTTGTTTTTTTCATTTCTTTTTTAGAATTATATTTTTCTAAAAAACATTAAAACTTACAAAAAAAAACAAAAGTTAATTTTTAGAATAATTTACCTTTGAAGAAATAAAGAATGAGAAATATATTGATAATACATTTATCTTCTTATTGATGATGAGAGTTTTCTGAAATATAGAAAGAGAAAGAATATTGTTCTATTTATCAATTCTATATCTATTCTTTTCTCTTTTATCGATATATTGATTAGACAAGAACAAAAAAACGAGATATGTGTCAAAACAGGAAATCCACAACAATACACTATGATAATATGCTATCGATTCGTTCCATTCTATCAAATCATTCTCACATATCGATAGACTATAATAGATCAGAGAAAATATTTTTTATGTTTATACTTAGGTTGAAGTTTACTTTTAAAAGTCAACTTAAACATATATATATATACATTTATAGAAAAACAAAAAAATAAATCGCTTAATATAATGAAATACTTGAAAATGATTTAAATAGTTAGTTTTTTTTTTTAAAAAAGTGTCAATTATTGATAATTGAATATTTGATGATATAGCAGAAAAGTTAATGTAACGGAATATAACTATAAATTCATCAGCATGAGAAAAACAGATGTTCTTACTGTTTGATTGTTGATGAAAAATCTGTCATAATATTCCATACTGAGATACTCACCATAGAAGATAATTATATCGATATAGATGAAAAATATTCAATTAAATAATAATCAAAAAATTAATTTTTTTTTTTTTTTAATTTTTAAATTATATTAATAAATAAAAAAGTTAAACTAAAATTTTGATTAGATGATTATTATCTATATGAGACATAAATAAATTGATTTGTTGAAAGAAAACTTAACCTTGAATATACATGTCAATATCAAATGTTGGTATTCTCTCTAGATGACAAATATATCATCTCTAAACAGATGATCATAAGACATAATTCAATGCAGACAACACTACTTTTACTAATAGATTATAATGGTGAATAGAACGATTAGTGAGTTAATGTGAATCGACCATGTGGTCAAATATAGTTATTTATTTATCTAACTAGAGTAAACTCCTAGTAGTTATAAAGAAAAAAACGAGAAAGACACAGTGTATTTGTTCAAGCTTTACAAGAAGAAAGTCAATTATAGGTGATGGTGATGAAGGGCAAAGAAAGAAAAGAAGAAGAAGAAGAAAAAACTCGTTCTTATTCTATGTATATAATTGCATGAATATAATATCTAGAAAAAAAAAAGTAATGTAAAAATGGACGAAAGAATTAGCATATGATGACATTCTATGTCGAACTTTTTTTTTTCCAATTAGTAGGATGAAGTTAGACAGACGGAAGTGTGCATTTATGCGTCTAGCTCCAGGAATGCAAACGTTCACAAAGAAAAGAAAAAAAAAGCTGTTTAAATAACTTATGTATCTTTTTTCCGGTAGTCAAAATGGTTTATCGACAATGGACAAATATGATATTGATTGAATAACAAAACAATTGTTTTATTCATAAGAAAAAAAAAGTTCTTCTCTTTCATTTAAATAATAATTTAATAGATGAATTCATTTGCATTTTGTTGATTGATTCTCATAGTCAATACAAAAAATTTCTATCAGAAAAAAAAAAGAAAAACTCGTTGGACAAGAACGATCTTAATGAGGATTAAATAAAACAAATTTTTCCAGAATTTTTTTAATGAGACATATAAAACCAAAAAGACATATGTCTATGTAACATACCTAATCGAACGAAACTCATATGAAAACTTCACACTGCTAAAAGAACAGCGAAGACAAAAAAACGTTTTCTATTTGTCCTTCACCGATTTATAGAAGTGCAATACTAAAAAAAAAAAAAACATTGTAAAATATGACGAAGAAGGACAAGCAACTGTTTGTCATCAATTGCTAAAAATAACAAGAAAAGACTAACTAAATATCTAAGTTTGATTACCTCAGGATCTTTCACCTTTCTTTTTTTTTTTATCGTTTGTCGATCTATTGGCACATTTATTTATTCTGATTAGATTTCAATATTATGATGTGAGCAATGAAAGCGTTACATAATCAATTGATCGGAACATAAAGAACAAAAAGAAGGAGTTGACAGTCTCGTCTGATGACATACTTTGACACTCAACATTGAACGATTAGACTCTTTCACAAACAGAAGCAAAAAAAAAAATCAATTACTTTTTTTTTTTTTTTCTTTTCATCGATTTCATCTTACCTACTCTCATCACACACACATATACACAACAATCTGCCAACTTATATATAGACGATATACAGATTAAACCTGTCCAGACGTACGATTGAACATAAATACTAATGAAACATCATTATCATCATCATCATTATCCTTAATCATTTTAAATGGATCAGTTTTTTCTTTACTCTTTTATTTCTCAACATTTAATCACTTGTCATGCGTCATGCATAAGTGAAATGATGAATAGATAAATAACTATAAATTTAAAAAAGTAAATATCTCATTTAATAGATCTGATATTAAATACTGATAAATTCCAAAATAAAATAAATTGATAAAAGAATGTAAATTTAAAACAAAAAAAAATGTTTTTCAATCTAATAATTGTACTCACTATATATAAATATGTTTGTATAGATAAATAAAGAGGTAATCAGTTGGTATGGGTTGTTTATAGATAAATAAGAGTTGGTTGGAGTTAGTGTTACTGTTTTAAGAAGGACGTGTCAATGATAATGTCTTCTTCCCTACTGTCTCTTATCCTTTTCTTTTCTTGTTGTTATCAGCATCCTTCTTCTTTTAGCAGACATCATCAACATTATTACCGTTTAGATTTGTTGCTTATTGCTTGTTGTTGTTGTTCTACTATCGAACAATTTTTCTTCTTATTCTCATTGAAGATCAATAAAGAAAAAAAAAAAAAAAAAAAAAAAGGACATGTCACATTATGACATAGACATAAAACAAAAAGATACATTATTTCCAATAATAGTTACAAAAGAAAAAAAACGAGAACAATTAAAAACATCTATTCTATTGTTATTAAATAATATGTTATTCTTGTCTATAACATCTTAAATGTTTCATAGAAATAAAAGAAAACTTATTTTATTTTAACTTAACAAATTGTTTAATTATTTATAATAATAAATATAGTTTCATAGAAATATTCATTAGTTATATAAATGAAAGAAAAATATATCTCTTCTCATATAATAAAAGTGTCAACTAATTAGTATTATTTTCTTGTTAAAAAATAGATTTTCTAGAAAAAAAAAAAAAAAACAATATCTTTCATCATTAAAGATAAAACAAAAAGAAAAACATTAAGGAAATCATAAGTTAATTAGTTCGATTATATTTAAATAAACAAAGATAGATAGAATATATTTAAATACTAATTAAATTTATATTTCATTAATAAACATTATTTATTTTAATTTAAACAATATAATTATAAGATTTTCTATATCAGAATTTTCAAAATAAATACAAAATTGCTTTTATTTATCTAATCGAAAAAATAATCAATATTTAACAATAAATTCAAAGTAAATATTTTTTGTATTTCAATGAAAGTGAACCCAAAACAAAAAAAAACAGATGAAAACAAAAGTGTGAACTTTTCAAAGTTCTATTAGCAGATATTTTTATTTTAAACTATATAAATATTTTCTTTTCGAAATAATTTAAGTTTTCTTTCTATTCTCTTCAAATATTGATCTTCGATCAAGTACATTTAAATCATATGAAACTCTTCGAATATATTCGGACTATGATGATATTTTCATTTCTATATCTCTCGTAACTTTTTTCGATTGATTTGAAATTGATTTTGGTTCAGAATCTTTACGCATTTCTCTTATAAAAAAACAAAAGCTAAGTGAGACTTTTGGAAAATGTTAAAATAACATCTGAAGTATACTTGCAAATATCTATAGTAAAAATTTAAGCTCGATAGAAGAAATTTACGACGGAAAAACTTTCTCGAATTCACTAACTCTGAATAGTTCAGGATATTATGTCTTATCTCCAGTTGAATAAGAAAGTTTCTGATGGAAAAAGAGGAGATAGATATTTTTAATACAACTCTTGTTGAGATTCGTTTTTCTTTCATTTGAATTAAATGTGTTTTTTTGTGGATTAAAAAACAAAACTTATGAATTTTCTTCGTCAAGTTATTGTAGAAATTCTATATTTTTTGAATTAATTTGAATATGTTCGGTCATCATTTGATGTGGGGATGAAACAAAATGTTGCAACAAATCAAATAGATAATAGTGGCTCATATTCACAAATATTATCAACTTAGTTTGTTTTTATTTCTTTTGTAACTTTTGAAGATGTTTGATAAGAATATTGAAAAATCTGTCGAATAGAATTTATATTTATCGTTTCTATATTAAATTTATAGTTATATTTACTTTTTTTTCAAATGATAAATAATTCAAAATTGATAAAACAATTTGTATTCTTATTTTTGAAAATTTTATCAGAAACTAACAGTTCACCGAAGGTAGTATGATATAACATTGAAAAAAAAACAAATCATATAAATAACTTCAACTGACTAAAATAAATTCACGTTCTTCTTTTTTTTACGATCAATAGAAATTTGAAACACATTGTACTAGTAAAAAAGCCTTGTTCAAAAAAAAAAAAGACTTCTATCTCGCATGATCAAAAACATATAACAAATTTTATCGAAAAAACAGGTGCAAATAAAAAAAAAAGATCAGATTGTTGAATTCTGTTTTATTTAGATTTACAATAAAATTTAGTTAAATAGTAACATATAACGATCAAATTTATTTTCAAACGATTTATTTAAACATAATTGTCTATAGATAAACTAATAGATTCAAATAATCGAAGCCTAGATTAAGATAAACAATTGTCGAGAATACAGAATTCAAATCGGACGTTTAAATAAGACGACGAAAAAAAAAAAAACAACGAATAAATCGAGAAGTATATAAGGACATGATATATTCGAAATTTATTTGATTATTTCAATCTGTTAACAATTCCTGTCTGACTGATTCGTTATTCAAATAATAATAAAAACAATGGCAAAAAGTAATACAATGAAATCAAATAAAAAATCAAAAGATCCAAAAGCACCTAAACGTTATCGATCAGCTTATATTTTATTTTCCATTGAAAAACGTAATCAAGTTAAAGTAATTTATTTTTATTTTTATTTTTATTTTTTAATTTTTTAATTTTGTTTTAGAATGAAAATCCTGGATTATCACCAAAAGAAATTTTATCAGAACTTGGTGCTCTATGGAAATCTGCTGATCCACAAGTATTTTTTTTGGAATTTCGATTGATTTTATTTTGTATTTTATATTTATTAGACGAAAGAATATTTTCAAAAATTATCCGATGCTGAAAAAATTGAATATGGAGAAAAATCCAATGCATATAAAAATGAAAAAATAAATAATAAACAACATTTAAAAAAGAATAAATCAAATAATAATGAAGAAAACAATCAATCAATTGAAATTAATTCATCACAATGACTATTCTTTTGTTTGTTTTTTTTTGTTTATATATATAAATACTTTAGTTTTTTTGTTTTGTTAACTTATGTATAACTTGTTTTTATTTGATTGTATACTTATATTTATTTATGGATTTTATTCCATTTATATATACAAATTAAAGTAGGAAAATTTCAAATATTGAAAATCAAATTGTGTTTTTTTTTGTCCAAACGGAAAACTTTTATTTACAAATAGTAAAGATCTTTTTCATTATTATCACAAGTTAATTATTGATCATATTTATTAAATGAGAAAATCATTCGAAATAATTTGTTGCTTCAATATATTAATGTACATGTATCACAACTATTGATTAGAAAAAGTTACAATATCTTATATTGACTCATATTAGGATTTCAACAAGTTTTTCTGAACTTGGATTCAACTTTTCAAGATAAATCATATTTTCAAAATTTGGCACAAATACAAAAAAACTTTAATACTGTTTCACGTATCATAACTGACATAAGAAGTTTTCGAAATACAGTCCCCGCCAATGGGCAATAAATTTTTAAAATTTTTCAAGCCGCCGCCGCCGATGCCGGAACTCTCCAGCCGCGCCGCCGCTGTTGCCATACATAGTTACCGCCTATTTCTAGCCGCCGCCGCCGCCGAAACACAAAAAAAATTTTTATAATTTTTGAAAATTCTCAGTACTCAGGATCAGTTTTTGAGGAGGTCCTCGTCTAGTTTCTTTGGAATAAGCTTTCTATCAACATCTTCTCTATTCTTCATTTGAAAATATTTCGAAAATAAAAAAATTTTAAAAACACGGATACCAAATTTTCAGCCGCCGACATACGAAAAAGTTTTTTAAGCTTTAGCCTCCGCCGTCGATACACCGAAAAATTTTTTAAAAATCCAGCCGCCGCCGCCGAAACCCGAGACTTTTGTAGCCGCCGCCAGCCGACACACCGAAAATTTTTTAAAAATTCAGCCGCCGCCGCCGCCGCCGCCGATCGGAGCATCGGCTTACACCTCTAACTACATATAGGAAGAAAGCCCAGAACGCGCTGCATCTTTTCGTATATTTATATTGAATATCAAATGCAGCTTAAAGTATAAAAAGTGTATTAGAAAAAAAGTCACATTTTTTCTTTTTACACATTTCGGGTGTCTATAATGTTGTAACGTTTTTTTTCCGCATATATCTCAGCTTAGGTAAATGATAAAACCTTGAATTTTTTTTCAAAAGATGCGCCGTGAAAAGCTCTAGAAAAGCTGTATGAAAAAAATTTCGTTTTTACCTGTTCTAATAGTTTTTCTTATACTCAAAATGAACAAGTTACATGTCGGGGTCGCCTTCCATCATTTCTGAAGATAGATCGAGCAAACTTTTCTGATTGGCTATAGGATTTTGTCTATACAAGTTTTGTAGAGCTTTTGATGGCACATATTTTTAAAAAAAAATTCAATATTCCATCATTTTTCCGAGTCAAGATATATGCAGAACAAAAAGTCTTCCAAACATTTTCAGTATGATCGGAAGTGATTTCTGCCATGTAACTTGTTCATTTTGAGTATAAGAAAAACCATTAGAACAGGTAAAAAGAAATTTTTTTCATACAGCTTTTCTAGAGCTTTTCACGACGCTTCTTCTGGAACAGTTCTGATACATGTGTATAATATATGGAAACAAAAATGACAAATCACATTGAACAGTTTCTTCGTAAGATTCGTATTTTTATATAAGATGATCTATTGAGTTTTTCAATCAACTTTGAAACAAAAAAAACGCTTTTCAGACCTATTTTAGAATAAAATGGCACAAATAGATAATGATAGGTTTTAGTTTGATTTACATCTTTGATAAAATTAATAAAGTTTATAAGAATATAAAGACATGTCAACAATGAAAATATTCATAGATTTTCTTTCTCGAAAAAGAAAACCGAAATACGATTGTAGCTGTTTATCTAGAAAAAAAAAACATTGACAACGACTAGGTAAAAGTTACTTGAACAGATAGATATCTTTCTTATGAAACTGCTGTAAATATGACAACAAAAAAAAGATGAACATATAATTTATATTAATATGAAAAACTATAGCATAAATTATGGGAATAATTAGTTCTTTTTTTTTTTCCTTTATTCTAGTAGTAATGGAAAGGATATCGGTAAATTATAACTTCGACTATCATCCTTGGTTAGAACACTAAAACAAAATTACATTCATTGAATTGTTCATATTTCTATAAACAAAAAAAACAAAACAACAGAAAAAAGAATTTTCCATAAAAACTAATAAATTAATTATTATGGAAATATAATTCGTTTATATCCATTTTATTTCCATATATGATAAGAGAAAATTCTACCAAGTTAAATATTAATATATTATTGTTTTACGCATTAGAAAATATTTTTATAATAGAAAACTCTCTTAGATCGAACAGTATAATAGTCAAATATTTTGAAACTTCATCATTTATCTTGTATACTATTTTAACAATTAGATGAAAACTTATGAAAAAGCCTCACCTTTTCGATTTTCAATGGTGTTTTTCCTATATATACAACATAATATTCTTATATAAATCCTGAAAAGATTTGTATTCTTGTTAATATTTGACTAAGTTATCAGATGTTGAATATTTTTTGTATTGAAGAAGGCTCAACATGTCGAAAAACTAGTCTTAAATGTGAATGATGTATATAGACAATTTAACTATGATTTACTTACATAAAGCAAAACTTCACAAATTTTCAACTAAGCCTCTTCGATATATGAAACTTTCAAAATCTTGACTCTTTTTCTATTGGATCGTTAAAAAAATAGTGTTTTGAAAAGTATATATCTCAAAAAAATTTCATTCAAAGCTTCTAAGAGGTGAAGTCTCTAGAAAATCGACCTATTCAATATTTGATATGATAATTAAATATCAATAAGAATAAAAATCCTTGTAGAATTTATCTTCGAACATGAACACTATCTTGTATCTTTTTGAGCAAAACAATCATTGATGAAATTGAAAAGTGACTACACTAAAGAGATTCGTTGGTTAGTTTCGAAAAAAAAAAATGTTTATATATTTAATTTGAATTCGAAGAAAATAGTACTAATTGATATTTTATTAACTTTAATTAAAAAAAATTTTTTTTTGTTTTTTTTTGTAAAATATAAATTCTTCATATGAATGACTTTAATAATTGATATTTTATTAATAATATGTTAGAATGATTTTAATATTTGTTTATTTTATTGAAAAATCAATTTAAATAAAAAAAAAAAAAAAAAATCTTTTATCAATTAAAATTTTTATTTTAATATATTTAACTCGAAAATAGAAAACAAATTGTAAATGATAATAATTTTCATATGAAAACGGAAATAATCATCGATGAATGGATAAAGTAAAACTGATAATAATTTGTTTTAATGACGAGTAAAAATGATATTGTAAGTTGAGATGTTTATTGTTAATAAATGTAAATATAAATAGTTGGTGTGATATATGATCTATTGAATTGTAACATTGATCAAATTTTAAGAGACCTTATGTTAAGATAAATAATAATTACTTAATAAACATCTCAAATTTTATTTGTTAAATATAATTTTCTTTTTCTTTTTGATTATAAATAAACATTTAAATTTTATTCAAATAATTATTTGTTCGGGTTAACTTGTCATTTAATTAGTGTCAAATAGATTAATCTCATGTGTCCATCAAATATACATAAACTCGATTAACAATGATCAAACATCTTCACTTTTTAGTTTTGTTTTTTTTTTTTTCTCTTTCTTCATTTAAACAAAAAAAATAAACGATTAAAAAAAATCTTCAATTAAAGTAAAAAAAAAAAAAGAATTTGATTGTCGTCATTCTCATTCAATATTGATTTAGTGGAAAAAAAAAAACAGTGCACACACGTTCTACCATCAGTTACGGAAATTAATCAAGTTTCCGTAAGTAATGTTGTCATTGTCGAGAATAAAATTGTTTTTCTAACTAATATGTGTTTATTCAACAATACCCGTGCATTTTTATATCGAATACAATTATTGATTGTTAAAACTAGTCCTTTATCATTTACTTAGTTTTTTTTTTTACCTTTAGGTCAATTTTAAATAAAAATAAAACAAAAGATATATCTATGAAAAAGATCAATATATATATATACAGATGATGATCATGATCATGAGTGATCTGGTTTATAGTTATTGAGTATGTATAGGTGGTAGGCGTTGTTTTTAATGATTGTCGCGCGTTTAGTTCATTGGCATGTCATTATAATGATGCACTTAGAGCATTTCGTGTTTATTGGTGTGCTTGATTCGATTATGAAGAGAACAAACAAAAAAAGGAGAAATTCAATGATTAAATGATAGAAAAAAGAAAAGATGAAAACGTTATTTGTCCTTAAGGCACATCTATCATTAAGAATATTATCTAACTATTATTGAGAAACATTTAAAAAAAAAATATATAAACGAAGAATTTTATCGTTTATTCAAATCATATTCGATTGCAAAAAAAAAAAAAAAAACATGTCAATATTCTCTCTTTTTTTTTTCCTTTTGTTATAATGTTATGTATGCGAGTATCAAATATCTATTCGATTTATTAGTTATATCGTTTGTATCGTATTGAAAGAGAGTATGATCAATCGAATCGTTTTTATTATGATTGGTATATGTGAGATATAAAGGTGATCGATTATAATCTGTAATATTGGTGTAGAACATGTCGTTGTCGTTATATCGCGTTTAGTGTATGTCTCATCTGTAGAAGTGTTTATTTTCAATCGTTGGATGATGACAGCCTCTTTTCTTTTCTTTTTTTTTATTCGTTTTAGGTAAGGTGTATATACATATAAAATGATTGATCCGTTTAGTAAATCAGTTCGACGATGATACACAGAAATAAGAAGAAAAAGAAAAATGACAATGAAAAACGAGAAACGAGAAAATTTGTTTCTATTGTAAAGATAGAGTAACGATGACCGATATGATGATTGACAATTGTTCATTGACTTTAAACAAAACAAATTTTAATATGGGAAAAATCATATAGTTTCTTTTTTTTTTTTTAAACTAATAAATATCTTATTAAAGATCTTTTTTTTTTTTCGTTTTTTTTATTTTGTTATCTGTATTAATACAATAAGAAAAAAGGAAAACGAGCAAAATAGTCATTGAATATTTATACAACAAAATGAATAATTATATTGAGTCTTATTATCTCTATAAAAACCGGGTTTTTTGTTTTGTTTTTTCTTTTCTTTTCTTTTAAATAAAGTAAGAAGAAAAGATTTGTTATTGTTCTTCTTAGTTAAATTATTTGTTTGTTTTTTTATAAATTATAATTGTGGAACTTTTCCATCATCAATATTAATTGTTCTATTTGATTTAATTAAAGATGAATTATTTGATTGATTATTTGATTTTCTTTTTAAACTTCCATTTGATGATAATGATTGATATAATATTCTTTCAATAGAATAAGAACATTTATTTGTTGCTGGAGATATTGATGATATTGTTGATGATGATGATGAAGATGATGATGTTGATGAATTACAATCACTTGTTGAAGTTTTTGAATTTGTTTGTGTTAAATCAGAAGATGAATTTGGATTTAAACATTTTTTAGCTTCTTGTCGACGTTGTCTTTCACTTTGTTTTCGACGTTTTTTTTCTTCAGCTTCTAAACGTTTTTTAGCTAATTCTTCTTCTGATATTGGATCACCTGAACATGTTGTCGGATGAGCATTATGTGGTGGACGACCTGGACCTTTTTTCGTATTTTCCATTTTTCTCCACTGAAATAGTAATAAAGAAAAAAAAAAAAAATTTTTTTTTTTAATGTTTTAATAAAAAACACACATTTCTTTCTTGTTTACTTTAGCTCTTCGATTTTGAAACCAAACTTGAACTCTTGACTCAATTAAATCAAGTCTCATTGCCAAAGCTTCTCTCATATAAACATCGGGATAATGACCTATTACAACAACAACAATAAAAAAAGAAAACATAATTAAATAGAAACAAAAAAAAAATTAACCATCTTGAAAAGCTCTTTCTAATTCATCAATTTGTACACTTGTAAAATTCGTTCTTGTTCGTCTTCGTTTACTATCACGATCAGTACTACTTTCATCTTCACTTAAATTTGATCCTAAATAATAAAAAATAAAATATTCTAAATATTCTAAATAAAATAAATAAAAACCTTGATCTTGTTCATCAATAGAATTATTTTTTATTGTTGATGGTGATGATGATAAATGAATTGGTGATGATGATTCATTTTGTATTGATAAACAAAGTGAATTTGGTTTTGTTGGTAATAATGGTTGAAGTAAAAATGGAGATAAAAAATGATTTCGTAATGCATTTGAATAAAATTGTGAATTATAAAAATTATTTGTTGGATTATTTGTTGGAAGATTTAAAAACATTGATGAAGAATTATTTCTATTAAATGGACTTGTCGACATTTTAGTTTTTCTTTTTTCTTTTTTCAATTATTACAAATACAAATTGCTTATTATCGATAAAGAACAAACTTCGTTATATCTTTTGAAATAAAAGACGATTAATAAAATATATTTATGTTATTTTTTATCGATTTCACATAGAGAGAGAAAAATGAGAGACAGAGAAAGAGAGAGAGAGAGAAAGAAAAAAAACGAAAGAAAGAAGGAAGATAAGTAGGAAAAAAAAATTGATTCATATTAACCAATCAGATTTCATTTGTTTTATTCATTGATTGGTTATTTTTTATTATCGATCGAAAGAATATAAGAGAAAACGGGAAATTTTTGCCTTGAAAATCGATACACGACACCGAGTAAAGACAATCAACAAAGAGAA
Source organism: Rotaria sp. Silwood1 (assembly GCA_905250075.1). NCBI lineage: Eukaryota > Metazoa > Rotifera > Eurotatoria > Philodinida > Philodinidae > Rotaria > Rotaria sp. Silwood1. The sequence continues at coordinate 4,551,051 of CAJNOP010000007.1, read as the reverse complement.
TATAACTCGTACTTCAATCTATTGTATTAATATATTGTTAAATAAGAGACACATTTTTCTTTCCAAGATCAAAAATGTCAAATGAATATAATTTGGTTTTACGAAATGAATATGAATAATTGAAGGGGCTCTTTATAATACAAACACAAACGAAGTATTTATTTATTTGTGTATATTAATCATCGAGTATCTAAAGAAACTTATTTTTTTGTATTTGATAAAAATCAATTGAATTGTTATAGATTATAATGATTAGGAAGAATAAAAAAAAACGAAAAACGAAAAAATTAATCGATAAAAGTGTCAATTATTTGAGAATGTTGATGAACATAATCAAGAGGGAGTCTCATTTAGATTATATATTGTGATCGAAGCAATTAAATATTGTTTTGGCATTGGTACACAACACGCAAAGTTTTTTTTTTTTCTTTTTTTTTAAGAATAGAAGAAGAAAATTGAGTAAATATAATTAAGACAATCTGTCATAGATGTGAATGATGTGTACACACTATTTAATCGTTGTAGAACGAGATCAAAAATTATTATTTACATACAGATTTCAAATTTCGATATTGACCCAAGAGGTAAAAAAAAAAATGATCGAACGACGAACGAATCATTTGAAATGCTTTGTTGTTAATAAGAGAGAATTTCAATCTGAAATCGAATACTGAATGATGTTATTTTTATAACAGAAAGGCATTTCTTGTTCACTATATTTGACAGGCTGCCCAATTTAACTTTAACAAGAATGACTATGTTTTTTTTTTTTTCTCTTTATCAACAATCAATGACTAGTTAAAACAACACACATTTATAATTGATCGTCGTTTGATGAGGTGATTCAATTTATGCGTACGTGTGTGCATTGATTATTAAATGGTCATCATCATCATGCTTCGTGCTTATTCCATCAGTGATCTCTCTCTCTCTCCCACACATACACACATGCTCATTCTCGCCTTTTTTTTTTTTGCTTTATTTTCAATCTGACATTAGGGATTTCTTTCTATTACACACAAAGGAGCAATAGATAATCGAAAAAAAGAAAAAAAGAAGAAAAAAAAAGCCGAACAGAGAACGAATGAGAAAGAGCAAAACTCATTATTTATTTACATACAAAGTGCCAAATTAATAATGAATTAACTGTCATTTCGAGGCGCCTTCCGATAGATAACACATTTTTTAAAAGAAAAGACTGATCAGACATTGTGAAAAAAGAAAAAAAAAACACATATCAGATAGATAATAGATTCTAAATGTGTTTGTTCCGATGATAATCATCATTGACAGAGTAGATTCTGGTATCGTCTTCATCTATTCAACAAACAAGAAAGAGAGAGAGACATAAAAGAAATTTGCAAGTCAATTGATTATTGAGCAATATGGCTATTTATATTCTAAAAAAGAAATTATCAATGGATTTGATAAATATTCTTTATTTAATAGAAAATTTTTTTATTTTTTATTTAAGATTAATTTCAATTAGATTTATTCTTCTGTTTAATGAAAATAAATGTTTCTCATTAAATTTACATATAATTATTTTAAATTCCTTTTCTTCTTTGAAATATTTGTTCAATGTGTTTAATTATTTAATATTTATAAATGAAAAAAAGAAAAAAAAACAAATAATAAATTTTTCATTGAATTTTATTTTGATTAATAAAGACAAAAGAAAAACTAAAGAGAATTGTTCATATTGACATTTAAAGGGAAAAAAAAAAGTAATGATTGTAGGGAATATTTTCTTTTATCGACGTATAATATGAAAAACATGTTTTTGTGTCTTAACAATCAATGAATATGTTTACTTGTTAACAAAACTTGTCATTTTCTTTTTTTTTTTATCGTCATTTAGTTATTAGTGCAATAATACCTTGTTTTTTTTTGTGTTTAATAAACAATGGACTTTAACTTATATTACATACAATATAGATTTGTTGATGTTATTTTCCCTTTTCACTAGGGTTTTTTCTTTGTTTTCGTAATACATAATATAATGTCATTGAAAACATTTAATCGGAATTTCGATTATATAAATTGTTCTTCTTTTTGTATTTATTTATTAATTAATTAATTATTTCAATAGATATATTTTCTATTTTAAAAAGAAAGAATTTTAACATTCAAATTGATTTATTATGTTATATTAAAAAAAACTAAATAATTCATCTCTTGTTGGAAATTTCTATTTATCATGACATCATTAAGTCTATATTGGGGTTAATTCAACAAGAACTTAATGTTCTTTGTTTTTCTACTTATTAATCAAAAAATTTTCTTTATTAATTTACTAAAATAATCTATGTCAGAAGATCAATATATTCTAGTTAAATAATATTTTGAATATTTTATTTCTATTAATAAATTCTATTTTAAATAAATCTTAAACATTAATTATTATGTATTTTCATATTAAATCAAAGTTATTTTCTTAATTTCAATATCAACTATGAAATATTCATCGTATTACATAGATAGTCAACTATAATTTTATTTAAATATAATATATTCTTCATTGATTCAACATTATATATATCGATTAAACTATATTCTATAATAAAAATTTTCTTGATAATAATTATATATTTTTTAAAATCTATATTATAATGTTATTTTGTTTTTGTTTAAGGTTATCATAAATGATTTAAATATAATTTAATTGATTTTATTTTTGAATAATTGATTGATCTTAGTACAAAGTTTCTCTTACGAACAAATTTATTCAGTCAATAAAATATTTCTAAATTGAAATAATCTCCAAAAATAAGAGACATATAGGTGACTAAACTTTGAGAAGATATTAGTACACCTGAAATTTTTGTTGAAATATTCACTTTTTAATATATATCACTATGCTTTTATAATAAAATTAAACTTTTAAATTGTGTTACATCAATGCTTCAATCAAAGTTTTTTTGCTTACACAGTTTAAGAATTTCTGAAGAAATTTTTCTTTGACAAAGTCTCAAAATCTCTAGACAAACTTTGATTTTACTGTTACAATAGATTAATTTAAAAGGTAAATTGTATGAAAATATTGATATATCAACCAAATCGCATATTATCATCTTGATCCTCTAACAAATAAACTAATCAAAATATAATACATCGAATGTTTGAACCGAAAAGAATTTATATTTGTCAAAAATATTAAGTTTCTAAGAAATAATCATTTACTATAAACATTAAACAAAAACCGATTTTCCTTGATAATTCAATATCTGACAGTTTATACCTAAAAAATGAGTTGAAAAATCCGTAACATGAATCAGAATTCGAATTCAGAGTTCAATAGACACGAACTTCTTTTAGTCTTATCGAAAGTTGTTTGTGAGTTCAACATGAACTAAAACGGTGATTTAGTTAGCAGAAATCCATATGTCGGATGTATTTTGCTATATAGTTAGGATCATTTTATATCGTTCTTTTAAATTCATAAACATTTTAATATTTTTCTTAAAGGGACTCTAGGAGAAATGCGGGAAGTTTAGGTCTCCAGTTCCGATAACTTGTTCTCAAGTGATGGTAATTATGATCACATTAAAATGTAATTTGGTTCCGATCGTCGATCTCGAATAGTAACTACTAACATATTTCTTTGTAATGCCTTTTCAATTATGATCAAATTGATATAATTCATAATAGAATCCGTTTCCAATCATACAAAATCTTACTATCAATCTTTAATTATATTTGGGACAATTTTCTTCTTGTTGTACAAGTCCTAATTTTGGCAACTTCGCTTTGTCGTTCTATCAGTCTCATATATCTCTAGATGTTAGGAAGTCAGAGAAGAACGATATGAGAAAATTTACCTATGAAATCCTCGAGCAATACGTATATTTATCTATTTATTAGACGAAATATTTAACAAAAAGTTAAATCGAACGAAACTTTAATATTGTTTTAAAATGTTAAAAAATATTCTTCTATTAATATTTTGTCTGATATTATTGAGAATTTATTAGAAAAAAGAAACAAATATAACTTGTAAATGATAATAAAAGAGAAGACTTCTAACGATCTGAAAAAAAAGAAGTACCATTTTTCATCAATTGTTTCTCAATAGATGGCACTTTTCTCATCTTGAATTATTTTTTGTATAATAAAATATATTCTATGATGAGTATTTAAATTGAAAATAATAAATGAGGTTTTGAAAAAAAAACAAACATATATTTATGAATAGTGGATAATGATTATTATTTTGATTGGTATAAATTAATCGAATGATTTAAACGAGTGTTTTTCTAGTTATAAATAAATGAAAGAATAGAATGAGAATTGTTGTTAGTCAGTCAAACATGAAGTAAGAAACAATTTTAAGAGAAAAATGACTGAATTAGCTCGACAACGATGGCGTATGCTTGGAGAGGTTATTGGTTTTTTTTTTTTTTCAAAATTAATTTCTAAGAGAAATGCTTTAAAATAGATTCTTCTAAGTAAAAATCTTGAAAAATCGTGTGAACATGAAGATATATCTGTAATGCGTTTTAAAACATTTGGTTTATATATAAGAAGTTCATTAAAATCGGATGATGAAGATGATGGTACATGGTGTAAAATTGAATTTCCTTCATTTGAAGATAATCAATCAAATATTCTTTCATTAGATATTCGGTTTGTTTTTTATTTAAGAAAAATAAAAATTTTTGTAATAGTTTGTTTTTTTTGTAAAGATTATGTTCAACTAAAATAAATTATGCAGATTTAATTGGTTTTAATAATACAGGAAATACTTGTATGGAACGCTTTTTTATTATTTATTATTTAATAAATTAATTTTAAAAGGTATATGGCCATCGGAAGAAGTTCTTGCTTTTTATTGTTTAAAAGAAAAAGAAATATTCGAGTAAATTTATTTTAATTTAAATAAAATAAACAAAAAACGAATTTTTTTGTTTAGAAATAAAAGTGTTTGTGAACTTGGTGGTGGAATGACATGTTTAGCTGGACTTGCTGTAAGTAATAGCTTGTTGTTTTATTTCGAATGAATAATTATTTAATCAAAATAATATTATTTAGCATGATATATTAAATTGCTTTTGTTTTTTGTTGCATGTTAGTTGGCTCGAACGATTTCGCTCCGTGAGCTTGTTGCTACAGATGGAAATGAAAAAAGCATTGCTAGTATTTATTCTAAATTAGATATTTTTTTATTTATTTAATTCTTGTTTTTTGTCAAGATTTAAATGCTATATTAAAAGCAAAAACAAATGAATTTAATTGGTTATGTCCAATAGAATCACGAGTTCTTATATGGACACGACAATTAAATGATTCTTCTTTAAAACAACGATTTGATTTTATTATTTCGGCTGATTGGTAAATTTTATTTTCAATTTTTTTGTTTTTATTATGTTTTTTTTTATTTTTATTTTAGTTTCTTTTTCGAAGATCTTCATCATGATTTATGTCATACGATTTATTATATGTTAAAAGATTCGGTAGATTTTTTATTTTCTTTTTTTTTGTAATATATTATTTATTGAAGGGTGTGGCGATAAATTTTTCTCCATATCGATCAAAAAGTTTAAATAAATTTGTATCAATAGCTGAAACATATCCATTTGAATGTAATATTATTGATCATTATGATGATGATGTTTTCAATAAACATTTACAAGTAAATAAATAAATATATATTTTTATTTTTATTTAACAACAATCTTATTTAGACAAAAAAACTAAATAAAAATTATTCAAGTGATCTTCATTATCCAATACTTGTCATTTTACGTAAACGTCAAAAATTCGACCAGTGAATTTTAAATATTTTCCTTTTTACATTAACATTCCATGCATTTAGAAAACCTTTTATTCATTTATTTTAAATAATAAAAAAAAAAAAATATTTGATTTTCTTTGACAACAACAATAGAAACGAAAAATTTTAGATGAAATTATCACGTCATAAATATATTCGTCGTATACTTAATTATTATCGTACAAATTTTAATATTGAATTTCCATTTATTATATTAATTGATGGAACATTTGCATTTGAAGCACTTAAATGGAAAATTCAAATTGATGAACAATTAAAAGCTTATTTAGAAACTCAACAAATTATTTGTTCAACTACTTTATGTGCTATTAAAGAAACAGAATTATTAGGTAAGAAAAATTTTCCTTTTTTTATATTAAATTAGAAGACTTTTTGATATATTTTACTGAAAAAAAATATATTTATAATCAAATGATTGATTAGACAGAAGTCTATTTTGAATCATATGAATAGATCATTATTGACAGATGTTAATATAATAAAAATATTATTTTCTATTTGTTGATTATGATCAAAACAAGAATTGGATCACTGAATATTATTTCAGTGATTATTTCAATAAATTATATTTATTTAATCATATCTTTTTTTTATGTTTTAATTATTTGACATTTTTAGAATTAATTATACAAATTATTTTCTCTTTTCTTTTATATAAGACAAAACAAATAAGATTTATTTTTCAATATATTATGTTAAATCTTACAATTTCAAACAGTTCATATAGAATATATTCATTTAGTTATATCAGATAAATAAGAAAATCTTTAAATTTTTCTCATATTCCATCACCTTTCCTGTGAGTTCCTAATGTTAATAGAATATGATTGATATTAATGTGAATAAATACAATTTGAAACATTAATTACAGAATTTATTTAGCCTTAATTTTGAGCAAATATGAATAAATGGTATAATTATATTACAAATAGAGAATATTTAGTCTTCTCTATAGTAGACATTCAGTTTCTAGACATCATCATTAGGATGAACTTGTTAGGGGTCTACAAACTAGTTTCGGGTCGAGACCGTAATCGGAACCAAATTTTAATTTTTACGGAACCGAGACTGGGATTTAAAACTGGTCCCGTAATGTTTTCTGTTCCAGAACTAGATTACATATTTTCATATTTATTATTCTGTTCTGTCTAATGATTTACAAATAGCTCCTCTGTTTTATTAATAATTGAGATAAAATTATGAATCTGGAAAATGACTTATTTTTCGATCCTGAATGGAAATCATCTTGGAGGTCCTTCTCTACTAAAAATAATACTTATAGTTCTGTAAATCCTAAATTTTGATATTATTAGAGAGACTATTGAATGAACATCGATTGAATCTCACTCATTTAAATTTTGTATCTATCCAAGAACTGTGAGCTTCAAGAATATTTTCTAAACCACATGGTCAAGATCAAGGAAAATATTCAAAAAATTATACAGTTTATTAGAAAAGTCGTTTTTGTTCTAGAAACAATAAAAAAAACTTTGAATGAAATCGGAATCAAAGATCGAGACTGGCACTACAAAAAAATGTTTAACCGGGACAGAGACCAAAAAAAACAGGTGGTCCCGCCGATGCCTAGAACTTCTTCAAGAGTTCTTTTTTTCTGATTATGTTAATTATATGAATAGCAAATGTAATCATCTATCTCATAGAGAAAAAATATTTAATATATTTATTATGAGTCTATAAAATACTAATTAATTAAGAATTTTCTTAATAGAAAAAAAATAAAAATAAAAGTTTAGGTGGAATTGGATTTGGTGCAATGTTAATATTAAAACAATATGAAATAATAAAATGTAATCATTATCCATCAATATCAGCTGAAAAATGTTTTCAACAAATATTAATAAAAGATAAAACAAATAAATATTTTCTTGCATCACAAGTATTTATTTTAGTTTAATTAAATTAATAATGAAAAAATTGTTATTATATTTAAATATAGTCATTATCATTACGAGAATATACTCATATTAATCGTCCAGATTTACCAACAATGTTAATAACACATAATGCAATAAATATTGAACGTCCATCAATTAATTCTTATTCAATAGTTGAAAAAATAAAAAAAGATAATAGTAATTTAACTAAATATGAAACAAATATATTAAAAAAAATAAAACAAGAATTAAATATTAATCAAAATGATGATAATAATAATATTAAAAAAAGAAAGAAACATGGAATTAATCCATTATCAATTAAAAAAAAGAAGAAAAATATTTCTATTAATCAAATAAATAATAATACAAATTATTTATTAAAAAAAAGACGTCGAACAAGACAATTAAGAATGTCATTACATTTAAAACAACATTTAAAAGAATTAGAAAAAACATTTTCTATTAAACAATTTTTTCATCTTGAATAAATCTGTTTTTTTTTCTTTTTTAAGATAAAATACCCCCCCCTTCCAAAAAAACAAAGGAAAATGTTATCATTTTTTCTTTTTACAATAAATACATTAAGATTTACTCTTCCAATACTAACTCTTTATGGAACAGCACCTACATTTATTACTTTTTGGTTTTTATTACGATCAATAACATCAATATTATTTCCTCGTCATATTTATCGTCGTTGTGATGATCATTTATATTCAATTTATCAAAGATTAGTTCTTTTTTTCTTTCAAAATTGGGTTTCAGTTAAAGTATGTTTAACAATTCATTTATTTAAATAATTATAGTCCAATTTATCATCTTCATTTACAAAAATAATTTCATCGGATTAAATAGAAATTCATTTTTGTTTTTAATGATTTACTAGTCGAACTAGAGACCTACATTCAGCTTATTCATCAAGATTATTTTTCAGAGTTAAATCAATAAGATAGTTAAGTATTACAATATTATTCATTATATGTTACATAATGAACTAAAACGTATTAACTTATAAGTTTGATTTTGCAAGAATCTTCTTTGAACGATTACTGATCGATTTAGTTCGTAAATATAAACTCTTCAAAATATCTTAATGAAATAATTAAAACTCTAATATGTGAACTATGGAATAAATAATATTTTATTGATTTTGTATAAGAATCGTAGGTAATACTGAAAATTTTTTATTCTATTAAAATGATTTAATTTATTTGAATAGAAAAAAAAAAAAAACTAATGTTATTGTATGAATGTTAAAAAATTCGATATAAAATTTATTTTTGATTCTTATTTAGTACATTTGATTATTTAGAAATCTTTTTAATTATCTATGAATATAATAATTAATATTTGTTTAGATCTATGTTCATGGTGATTATGAAAAAATATTTAAAAAAAAAGAAAATGTTTTATATATATCAAATCATCAAAGTTCTGGTAACAAATTTTTATTATTAATTTTGATCAAAACAAAAAAAAAAAAAAGCAATAAACTAATAAAATATATTTAGTTGATTGGATAATAACAAATATGTTAGCTGTTCATCAAGGAAGTCTTGGACATATTCGATATGTTCTTAAAAGTGATTTAAAATGGATTCCATTTTATGGATTTTATTTTCAACAAGTAAATTAAATTCATAAAAAACGAAACAAGAAATAAAATATTTAATATAAAACTAGCATGGTTGTATTTATGTTCGTCGAAATGATAAAGGAGATATTGATCGAGTTGAAAAAGGAATGCGTCAAATTGAATATAATGGTTTACCTGTTTGGCTTGTTATTTTTCCTGAAGGTACTCGATTTAATCCAATTAATAATCAAGATGCTATTCAACGATCACGATTATTTGCACAAGAAAAAGGTTTAAATAATAGAATAAAAATAATATTTTCTTAATAATATATATATTTATTCAGGTTTAGTACCATTTGATTATGTTCTTTATCCTCGAACAGGTGCAACTGTAGCTGCTATTAAAGCACTTAAACATAAATTAGATGCTGTTTATGATATAACTATTATGTATAATCAAACTTATGATCATCAACAACAAATTCGTTTAACTGCACCATCAATGGCTGGTAAATTAACAATTATATATACGGATGCATCAATTCCAATTCTTGGCTTGGAATTGGTTAGAATTGGGTTAAGTCACCTAAAAATCTTATGGAACTCTAGGAATTGGTCTGAAACTGGCTAGACTTGGCTTGAGCTGACTATAATTGGTATGGAGTCCTAAGAATTGTTATGGAATTGGCCTGAAATTGGACCGTATTGCCCACAATTCATATGGAATCCTAGGAATTGATCTTAAACTGGCTCGAACTGGGCCGAATTGTCTACAATTCCTAGGATTCCATGCGAATTGTAGGCAATACGGTCCAATTCAAGCCAATTTTAGGCCAATTACATAACAATTCTTAGGACTCCATAACAATTATAGTCAGCTCAAGCTAAGTCTAGCCAGTTTCAGACCAATTCCTGGGGTTCCATAAGATTTTTAGGTGACTTGACCCAATTCTAACCAATTCTAAGAATTGGAATTGATTGGAATTGGAATTGATGCATCCCTAATAATATATATCAGATAATAATATATTATAAATTTAATAGAAAAAAACTAGTCTTCTCTTATATTAAATAAGAAATCTTAAATAGAAAATAAAATAAACAAACAGTGTTTTGCTTTTGCCCGTTCAAATGTCAATTTTTAATGTTTGACACACTTTTTTAAAGAGTATGTTTTAAAAATTACTTTCACAATAAATATATAAGTGATAAGTGTTTTTGTGTACTCAAAAAGTGAGTACACTACTAAAATCGGTCAGTGTGTCCGGCCGTCCGTCCGTCCGTTTATTCGATAACTTTTGAAAGGAAAGTCAGATCGCGATGAGATTTTCTACACAGTTCAGTCTTAACAATATCTCGGTCGAGTTCGAAGATGAGAAGGATTGGCCGAGCCATTCCTGAGTTATTGCAAAAATACTCATTTTTCCCTATACATTCCCTATGGAAAGATTGAGCCATCCCCGCTTTCGTAAACAACTTTTCCTATTCTGGTCAACTAAAACCCCAACTATTATATACCATTCGATAGAGAATTTCAAGAGCTACAAAATGGTATATAAAACATAAAGAAACAAGAAGGGTGACTTACCTATCACAAAGATAATTAAAGAGAACTAGGTTAGATTTTTGTCCACGATCTAATTGATCCACAATTCGAGCTCTATCTTCCGATCACAGTGATGATGCTTCGAGGTTTTCTGAGGTGGAGAACTCGAATCTGTATTCCACTCCCGTCGAAATACTATTGGTTGAGCAGTGACCAATAGAAATCAAGTTATAGGAAAAACGACTTTCTTAGAGTAAATCAAAGGAAAGAGTTCAAACTTGAGCTGTATTCGGTTCCAAGTTCTATTGGTTTGGCAACGCACAATAGAAATCAACATTTGAAATGGTAGGTTCCCCAGTATAATTTCATGTTCAGACATTCTAGGATGACTGATCCGTATGATTCACTTTTTGAAGTACACATAACTCTCGGATTTAAATTCGAAGTTTCCGCATTTATTTTTTTGAAAGATCAACAAGATAAAGTGTATCCTCAGAGTGTTTTAGAAGTAAAAGGGGCTTTCAATCTAATACTTTTTGTCGAAGAGTCTCTATTTCATATGAAATAAATTTATTCATTAAACAATATTCAAAATAAAAAGTAAAAATTTTACTATATACACTCATTATAGTAAAACTTTTAGTCATTTCTAGTCTTTCTTCATCAAAAATCATTGGGATTGCTCAACATTGTACACAAGAGCATGGGGTCAATGTGAGTTTTTGACAAAACCGAAAGATAACATAGTTGATTTATATTAAATACTAATGTCTTATTACTTGTCTTTACCATCAGTTGTTTTATATCTCTAATAGAGTTCTAGTTTTCTGATGAATTTTTCTATCATTTTAAGAATCTAAAACAAATAGATTTTATTAGTTTTTATTTTCAAATAATAAAGCATATATCGTATATATAAATAAATAAGTTAATTATAATCGATGAATATGAATAAATAATTAAGTTAAAAAATTTTTAGAATATTTACAAAGTAAAACAAATGAATTACATATTGATATAAGACGAATAGAAATAAATGAAATTCCAAGTGAAACAAATGAACAAATATCAAATTGGCTTTATCAACGATTTCAATTAAAAGACAAGTAAAAGAAAATATTTTTATTTTCTTCGAAAAAATATTTAATTTATTTATTATAGATTATTAAAAAATTTTTATAATTATTATAAAACTAAAAATGATGAATCAATAATATTTACTTGTGATAGAAAAGATAAACCAATTGAACTTGAATTACCATTAAGAGAAACAATATATTCTTGTTTTTTTTTAACATTAACAACATTACCATTTATATTAAGTGAACGAGGACGTTCATTTTATTGGAAAATATGTTTAATTGGTACACCATTAACTCTTATATGGATGCATTTATTTCCTTATTCACGTTTTAATTCAAATATTGATAATCAATTGGAATAGAAAATGAAAATAATCGTTTTGATTATCCGTCCGAATTTAAATATAGTCATACGACAAAAAAAAATAATCAAGTCTTCTTCTTCTTCTTCTTCCGTTTCTGTTTGGTTTTTCTACCTTTAAATGCTATAGTTTTGTTTTTGTTTTTTCATCTATTTAATAATTAAAATAGATTAATAAATGAACAAACAAAAAAAAACTTTGGATTAAAATATAAAAATAAAAATAATTTACTTTTATTTTTAGAAGATTTTAATATTATCATATTATTTATAAACTTTTATATTTTATATTTATTTTTTATTTTTCTATAATTTTATTTATATTTGATATTATTAAAGATAAACATCAAAATTTTGTTTTAGTCAACTGATAAAATGATTATATTTACTTTGATTATTGTTATTAATATATTAAATCATTTATTTATCATCAATTAACTTTTTTTAGAGTTAAACATTTTCATAATATCATTGTTTGAATTTATTAAAATTTTTTTTTGTTTCTCATCAATTTCATTTGTCTATTTAGCACATTTTCCAATCGAAATATTGTCTTTAAACATTTAATAAAAAAAATCTTGTGATTTTTTTCTCACATTTTATTAAATTTGTCCTTAGCACAAAAAAAGAAAAACATTTCTTCTTTTTTTTGACAGAATTTAGTTGTCATAAAGCGAATAAAACAGTATATTTCTGTTTATTAATTAAAATCTTTCAATTGTATTTAACTAATTTGAATTGAATAGAAATAAAAAAAAACCAAAATAATTTATTCTAATTATTTAATTTAATATTGAAGTAAATTTTTTAGATGATGTGTTCTCCAAATAATGGTGGTAGTGTTAGTGAAGAAGATGATAAATGTGTACCACGAGCTGCTGTATATAAAATGATAAAAGATTGTACACGACAAATTCGTGTATCAGGAGAAGCAAAAGAATTTTTTGTACAATGTTGTAATGAATTTATTCATACATTAGCTTTACAAGCAAATGCTGTTTGTGAACAACAAGCTAAAAAACTTATTCATCCTGATCATATTGTTGCTGGTTAGAAATTCAATTATTTTATTTATTTTTTACTTTAAATAATTTTTGTTTTAGCTTTGGATAATTTGGGTTTTAATTCATATAAACCAAATTGTTTAAATGCAATGGAAACAGCACAAGAAGAAATGGCACAAAAACGAAAAAAACTTCATGGAAAACCAACATCAATTTATACTCAAGAAGAATTAAGACGACAACAAGAAATTCTATTTGAACAAGTATTTTTATTAATTAAATAAAAATTTTTTGATGTTCTAATTGAAAATATATAATAATTAGGCTCGTGAAGAATTACAACAATTAGAAGAAGATGATTGGGCACGAACACAAGAATTATCAAAAGAAGTTTTACGAAAAAAAATGGAAGCATCAAGAACTGATGATGATAATTATGATGATTAATTCATTTTCATATTAGTGTTATGTTATATTATCTTGTTTTCCTTTCTGTCAAATATATATATATATATGTTGACAACGATCATGTTTAAATCATGTAAATCAATTTTTTCGATATTATACATATACATATATATTCATGAAGATTTATCTTCTCTTTTCTATTATTAAAACAAAGTTTTTTTTTTTTCAATCAACAAATCAATTTCTTTGAACTTAATCAAGAATATTAACTCAAGAAGACCGATCTATAATATGTCTTATTGCTCGACTAATCATTTTTTTAGTCAATTATATTGAAATTATATATATATCAATGAAAAGCTAGTTTAATGAGATTTTTATTGAGTTTTTAAGATTAAAATCTATTAACCCTTTGGGTATCGCCGACGTATATATGCGTCAAGAGTCTCGGCTTCGCAAGAACTAAAGTAACCATTCATAATGTATGTTTTTCAAAAGTATTTGCGTAAAAACAAATCTTAGACACTATGTGCTTTTCCAAATGATCATATTATTAAGGCACCCTATAGAATTATTCCATAAAAAAGAAATAAATTTTCTGAAAAAATCGTTTCTTCCTTCTCTTATATCGACAGTCAAAGAGTTAACAAAGTAAAGTAGTATTTTGCTCATTATTTTAATAAATTCATCGTATCACGAACAATTCAATTTGCAAATAAATTTCATTGAATGAAATACTATTGAAATCATAAATATTATAGAGCTTTTATTGGGTTTCAATTAGAGCCCGTCGGGTCCAGAATTTTTGGACCCGGACCCGAACCCGGACCCTGGCCCAGGATTTTGGACCCGGACCCGATCATTTAAAATTTTTCTACCCGGATCCGGACCCGGACTCGTTTACAGGTTGCTGGACCCAGACCCGGACCCGGTCGCTTAAATTTTTTGGATCCAAACACAATGACAAGTCAGTTTAGATAGTATAGTCAAGAAGGGTTTTGTTGTTTTTTATCTATTTTCTAAATACATTTCATCTCTTCTTTGTATAAAACGAACAAAACTTTAAAAAAATTCAAAATAAATTGTATGGATCAAAGTTTTCTTCAGACCTAGATCCGGTTAAAGCAAACTTTTCAGACCCGGACCCGGACCCGGACCCGGTCAAAATAAAATTTTTGGACCCGGACCCGGACCCGTGCGGGTCCGGGTAGGGTCCGGGTCCGGGTCCTACCCGACGGGGTCTAGTTTCAATCCAATATATAAATCAACAATTAATTGTTTTATTGAATAATATACAGCTATAATATACTATTTGACACTTACTATATTTATTATATTTATCTTGTTCATTGATCGTTCAAGAAATATTTTTATTGAAAAATTTCAATATTTAATCATTTAATATTCCTTTTACAAAGCTAGACAAGTTTATAGATTTTTTTTATCAGTGAAATACCCAAGCAAATAAACTTTTGAGAAAACACCTTTAAATGCACAGAAATTGGCCTAAAATCGGCAAAAAGTGGACGTTTTTGGTTTACACTCGCGGTTCCCAAGACGATAACAGAGTTCGTTTTTTTTTCTTCTGGATCCCTGATGAGAACCATGGAAAGCTTTTTTTTGACAAAAAAAAAGATTTCAAAAGTTTTTAAAATCATACGTAGATCAACTCAGTTTTGGATGCTGATTCTAAATATGATATAAGTGTTCAGCTAAGTTGAGCATTTTCTAATCGAAATTTCCTAAATAATGACTAAAAAGATAGAAAATTAAGTTTGGATTTTTTGTTAATCTTCTTTTAACTCAGCTATTAAATGATAAATATCAGAAATTAATAAATAAAAATATTTTTTGAAAAAACAAGAATGAAAGATAAATCGAGTAAATATGGTAATAGTGTCTATCAATACATTGGACTTATTTTGTCGTGTAACTTAAACAATCAATTGCTAATTTATAACTGAAATTGAAATTCCATGAATGATCTCTAATATGCATAATTTCAATAATATTTCATCCTGTCTGATTATTCTCAAATTGAATTGATCATGATACGATCGATCATTTGAATACTGAACAGCAATGCGTTACTTTGTCAATAATTTTTTACTTTTCAAAACTGGGTAGAAACATTATGATACAAGTATGATAGGTTAGTTTTTTTGATATACTCTTTCCATTGATATATTACTCAATGAAGTTGACCAAAAAAAAAATGACAAGTAGATCGATTTGATTCTTGTTTGTTTAAAGAAAAATTGTCACTAACAAATCATCGTCAATAATTATTAATATATAAAAGTAGAATTATTTCTTAGACAACATTATCTTTTGTACGATCTAAAATGAATATTGAATAAATCATGTTATATATTAATAACAATGTCAATTATAACAAATCAAAGAATTTTTTTTAAACTAAAATCTATTATTTATATGTAAATGATTTAATAATTAATATATATTCCGTATTGTTCTGAAAAAGCAGTTAATTATTCATTAATGAGATATTAAAAAAATGATGATTTGACTAATATATTATTAATATTGAATATAAATATAATATTTATTTTTGTTAAATGAATGAAATGACCCTTGTTTTTGTTTAAATATCGTGTATTAATAGTATATTGATGTAATACTATTTTAATTGATGTCATTATAGAATTCTTTCATTGATTATATGAAAATAATGAGGTTTATTGAAATGTAAACCTCTTCAAAAATTGAGTTCGAGATACTTAAGTGTAATATAAAGAAATAAATAAAAGAAATTGAAAAGAATATGTTTATTTGAACAAGTTCATATTGACATAAAATACTGAAGAGATTTATTATTATCTTTCTAGGAATTTAGTATCTTGTTATTAAATAATAAATTATTGACATTTTATATAAAGAAGATTTGAGTTTTAAAAAATTTAATTTTTTTATTTTTCATTCATTATTATGTTTATTTGTTTATTTCATTATTTAAATCTTAAATAACTAGATTTATTAAATAAATATATATAAATGTCAAATATAATTGTAGATAAGATAACATCTACATTCTTAACACTAATTTAATCGAATTTAATGATAAATAGATCTTTAAAACAAAATGATTTTTTTTATTTTTAAATCATAATTAAATATTAATTAGAGTTTAGTATTAAAAAAAAACAAAACCTAAGGTTAATAATAATGAAAAATATTTATTTGAGATTAAATAATCATTTGTCAGATATTTTTTTAATTAATTAATTGTATCGAAAAATGTAATATTCTTCGTCAAGATTTACTTATTGATATAGTTTGATATAAACAGTTGTGAATGAGTTTAATTGATATTATATTATTCTATAGATAATGTCACTTCGACCATTAGATTTTTAATGACGTAAAGAATTTGATAAGCTTGACAGAAAACAATCGATCATGTTCTTCTTTCTATATTAAGTTTATTTTATCACATTAATTTGTTGGTTTAAAAGACCTATTGAAAGAATTCTTTCTTATGTAAATGAAGCTAATTTCGGATAAGAGAGTGAATAAATAATTTTTTTCTAGATCAGATAAATGTTCGTTGAATTGAACAATAGAAAATGAACCAATCAAATTCAATAGTTTTTTTTACGAAGTTAATAACTATTGTTGTTATCTGTTTCAAATATACTATTGTACTTGTCTTTATTTCACGTCAAAACAAATAAAACATTTATACAGAAGTTAACCAAATCGAACTATCTATTTCTATATGAGCATTATCTTTATTTGAGAAAAGACATTTCAGTTAGAGAACTGCCTTTTCTTATTGATAGTCTTAGCAAATAAAACATAATAATAAATGTTAAAGTATTTTTCGTTTCTATATATAAATGCTAAAGCGTAATATATTTTCTTGTATATAACAATATTGAATTAGTCTAGATCGAGAAAGGAGAACTAAAAAAAAGAACAATAATAATATTTCTTGAAATAGGAATATATTAAATCTAACAATAAATATATTGTTTATTAGTTCTATGAAATAAGCTCATAGATTCAACATTTGGTGCATGTTTCTATTTATATATTTGATCTTATTGATAATGATAATAATAATAAAGACAAAACAGGAGAGAGAGAGAGAGAACATGCAGAGTCAATTAATCATTAATTTTTCTATTTCTATAGACAATCGTTATGTCGATAGAGTTTCCGCATGGCGTGACCAAGAAAAAAGACAAAAAACCAATCATCTTCAAATCAGTTGAGGTGATCTCATACGTAATATTCATTTATAAGAAATTCTATCTTCATTTGAATATCAATCATTCTATTTAGACTCCCTCCTATAGATAATTATTTTCATCATCGATATTAAACAAATATTCAAGAACATCTATTTTTAACAGTTGAAAAACAAAAATCTTATTTTATTCAAATAAATATTTTTTGTAATTTCTGAATTGAATAATAGTCATATGCAGGAAAATCTTTCTGATTTATTCTTGTAAATTTCGATTAATATTCAAAGCATCACAAGACAATAATGATTATCTTTCATTATATCACCAGATATTTTCACACATTACATTTTGATTTTGTTTTTTGTTTTTATACAAAAAGAATTTTTTTTACCGAAAGAAAAATATTTTTAAATGCTAAACGAAAGTTTTTGTTTAAAATGGCATAAAGTACAGGATTAATTGATGAATTTGAATATCCCAACCAGACAAAAAATTCAATAGCATTGAAACTTAAACAAAGACATACTGCTCGAATTATATATAACGTAAAGAATGGTAACCAACAGCATATAAAACAACCGATAACAACCGCTAATGAACGAGTAACACGAGCTTCAGCTGTTATTTCTCGACGTCCTAATTGATGTTGATCACATTGAGGTATGTCATTATTTGTTAATGAACTTTGAAAAAAACTTTGAGATCGATTTTGTTTACGAAATAATTTTGAATATGAACAATTAACAATAAATGATCGATGATGATTAGATTTATTTCTATTTATTTTCTTTATTGAATTAACATAACATTGAACTGTTGATGAATTTTTGGACGGTTCATGAAAACATGGTGATGATGCTCTTACTTTTTTTATTTTATCTATAAGAAAATAATTTTTTTAATAAGAAAAAGAAAAATAAATTTGAAATTTTTATTACCAAATTTTGTTGTTGTTTTATTATTCTTATTGAATAGAACAGTTGTTGTTGTTGTTGATGGTATTGATAATGGTTTTTTTTTTAATTTTAAAGATTGTTGTCTTATTGCGTATAAGACTTTGGCATATAAAAAAATCATTATAATTAATGGAATATAAAATGAAAGTAAAGAACTTGTTACAACAAAATTTAAATCTTTATATAATTCACATTGACGATTTGTTGCCGTATATTTAGTTGGTGATACATAAATTGTTCGATTTTCAGATTCCAAAAAAATTGCATTTTTTTTCTCAAAAAATAATGTTGGTAATAAACATATTGCTATTGATACAAACCATGCAATCCATATATATATTAATGCTAAACGTATTGATTGACGATGATGACAATAACGAATTGGATAATTTGTTGCTATATATCGATCAAATGCAATCATTAATAAACCCTACATTAATATAACAATAAAACATTTATGAAAAAAAACAAAAAAAAAATTTACCCAAATAGATGCTGTTGAACAAAGAACATCAATAGCTAACCATATTTCACAAAGAAATTTTCCAAAATACCAAATCCCAAATGTTGAATATGAAGCTGAAAATGGTAAAACGGCAATACCCAATAAAAGATCACTTATAGCTAAATTAATAATTAAATAATTTGACATTCCACCTTGTCGAATTTGTTTATCAATAATAAATGCAATAATAACTAAAATATTTCCCAATATAGTCCAAATAGTTATTGTAAAAAGAATAATTCCAATAAATATTGAAATAAACATTGGTGATGATGATAAATGAGAAGAATTTGAAAATGGATAATCAAATGGAGATGATATAAACATAGTATGATTTGTTCCAAACATGAATAAATCGTTGTTCTTATAATGATCATCGATCGGTAGTGAAAGAATATAAGCATCACTATTATTCATAGCATTATTTTCGTCGTTGCTCTCATTTATCCAATGAGAAAAACGACTAGACGGACCAGGAATAAAATTATTTTTCACAAATAACATCGTTTTAACTGTAGATGACGATAACATGTCTCCAAACATCAGTTTTTCATATGGTAATCATCTATTAAAAAACAAAAAAAGTTCTTTTCTTTTTTTTTTTTGTCTAATCGATTTCTATACAAATAAAAAAATACGATTGAGAGATATATTATTATCATCTTAATAAACGAACAAATGGTATATTATTATATAGGGATAAAAAAATTTTTTTTTTTTTTTTTATATGATTATGACAATAAAGATTAGATTAAGTTACTCATTATTGAGAACATGTCTGTTTTTAAAAAAAAAAACTCAGCATGTTATGTGAAGGCACTTACTTCTTTTATCCTTAACAGGCTATATTGAAAATTAGTAGCACTTCTATGAAGTGTTGATCAAAGTATCTGCATGACATGTCTTTATTTTCTCAACTTCCGCTTGCCTGATTTTGATCAATTCATATTTATTTCTGGTTGACTTATCATCGCTTACCATTCGCAGAAGAATATTTGTTGAGAACTTGTGTCATCCGGAATATCTGATGACAAGACGAACAAATCATCAATGTTTGCATTAATGTTCGTTTATCAATTGTGAATAATGGATTTCTTTTCTTACTTTTTTTTTTTCGTATATCTTCATGTCAATATATTGTCCTTCTCTACATTTGTTTCTCTTATTTTACTGTAAATAAATCGGATTGATGCTAATATTGCTAAGAAAAACGAGATAGAAAGTATGTTCGGAAACAGCAACACCACAACCATATATCTGGAAGCGACAGTGACAAAGAAGAACATCTTTCTTTCTCTCGTCCGTCTACGGTTAAAGTCGAGAAAAGAATAAATGGAAATGCATGTAGCAATTCAACAATCCTAAAAGAAAAAAAAACCTAAGAAGAACTAAATAATATGTTATTAATAGTATTTTTTTTTATAATGAATATTCTTACTTCGTTTCTTTCTTTTTCAAGAAAAACTTTGGAATACAAATATAACACATATGTTATAGATTTATGACATATTGTTAAAAGATCATAAGATATATCAATAAATATACTGTTTATTTCTATGTTATCAATGAGTATTCGTGTAAATGATCTAATAAATATTGATAGACTAAACGGTTGACGATGAGTAGACTTAATAAGTTTATTCATTTTCTTTCTCTTGGGATTATTTGAACGAAACAAGATACAACTATCGAACGAAGAAACAATCAATAAATTTTATTTTATTCTTTTTTTTTTTTTTTTTTTCTTGATAACAACAACTGTTGCTTCTTAGTTCTTAATAGAATTTCCAGTACGAAAGATAAATTTAAATTACTCTTTCAATTATCCTTGGACTCAAGGATCTTTGCTTCAATTAAAAATGTTCTCTTCACAACGCACATATCGAGATATTTTTCTTTTGTTAAATATTTCTTTTTTTTATCAATTTCATCATATAGAATTTAATTTAATATAGTTTCATTAACATACTTTAACAAATTATATTATAAAATTCAAAAACAAAAAATTGTAAGTCATTTTTTCAAAGAAATTTTCAAACTTACAAAATAAATGTTTTATAAAAGTACTTTTTTTTTATGAAGAGTGACAAAAAATAAGCATAAAAAGAATGATAATAAACGTAGGTTTGTTAAAAAATAGTCGGTATAATATTGCCCTGAATTCCTCTAGTTGATTATTTTTTTCCTTTAATCAGACATCAAAGAAAATCTTTCAAGCAAAAAAATAATAATCATATGTGACATTAGGTAGTCATTATCATATTTCATTTTTGTATTCTTTAGAAAAATGAATACAATGACCTCTAGGTTGTTGTCTTATAGAAATCTCAACAATCATATCAAATTCTCATGACAATAACACATTTCATAATTACTTTTATTCATAAACCAGTCACATGAATCTTTCTTTATTTCTTTCTTTTGATTTTTTCAATATAATTTATGCTCACTAATTATAAATTATGTTTTTATTTTAATTTCCGTCCGTCATCTATGTTTTTCGATTTGCAATTTTTTATATATCATAACAATATTGTGTTTAATAATATGAATCAATTTTAACATTTGTCAATAAGCAAAAAAAAGAAAGTAGATAATAGACATTGTACTTAACAAATAAATATGTTCATTTCATATAAATTGATTGAATTGAATTGAATTCTAATCACGATCACACAATTATTTTTATTATTTAACAAATAAAATATCTATTGATAAATCCGACTTTTTTTTTTTATATTTAATTTTATGTATTATTTTATGAGTAAATATAATAGTTTTCTTTTAAATAAGAAAATATTTAAATGTTCACGAGAAATTCAAAGAAATAAACATCTATTAAATGTGTTTTTTAATGCTCAATCATGATTTCTTATTGTTCATTCGGTCGTTTCTATTTAATTTTACATTAAGATACTTTAAGAAATCATTTATAAAAAATTGATAAACGTCTCCTATCAAAGCAAAACGGAAAATAAAAGTCTTTTAATATTAAAATAAATGATCGATTATGCCATTCGACGTTCAACTAAATAAAACATCGAAACGATATTTGCACTTTTTAACTTCTTTAAAATTGATATCTTTTTTTTTTTTCGAAGAAATATTCTCATGAAATAAATTAAATCATATTAAAAAATAGACTAAATTTTTCAAGTAATGTTACGAACTTTCATTGCTTTATTTTTTGATTTTAATAAAGTGAGACAATTGTCTTTTTCTTATAGAAATATTTTTCAAGAATCAAGAAAAAAAAAAATATATGAAATTTATTCAAAACATATTCTAGGTATACATCAAGACTTTTTATCATTTAACGATGTGTGAAGATCGTCTATAAAAAACTGCATCCATGAAAAGAATATTATATCAATTTTCAAAAATATTTAATAACTATAACAAAAAAAATTCTAAGTTTTCAATTGAAAAAATTTGACTCTTATGAACTACCAGAAAAGAATAATTTTTCATCAATAGATTATTTTCTTTGCTTTATATGTAAATGATTCGTCTAATATGGGAATATTTACTACAGAAAAAAAATTATGTTCATTATTTATTGACAATCATTATTTTAATTGCTGTTTTTCGTAATAGAACAATCATTTGAATATTTGACTATACTATTTATCAATTAAAGATCAATAATACAACTAAAAAATCCTAGTTAAACAGTTGAATTATTTCTTTTCTTAATAAACATCTCACAGAACTTTGTGATCTATCTTCAATCCGGATACCATATATGTAGTGCTGTAGGGAAAATTAGGAACACATTCAATGGTATATAACAAACCAAGTTTACCTCACAGCTTGAGCTGATGATGATTCATATATTGGCCATAATCATTCAGAAATATATATATGATACTGATAAATATTGCACTTCCTAACATGTTCGAAAATAAACTAATGTACATTTTGTTTTTAAAATAAATTCGATAGATCTATAGGTGCTCTTCAAGCACAGTATCAATTTCTATATGTTTCACAGATAAAATCTTTCAGAACAGCAGGAACTCATTATCAACTTGTAAGATTATCCCTTCAGATAGTCTGTTTTCGAAGATGAAGCGACTAGTATATTGACAATATTTAAACAATATTCAACAGAATATCTCTAATGAGCTGACATAAATAACTGTTTCACAAACAGAAAACATTTTTTTGGCCTCTGGACCACCGAAGGGGGCACGAGAAATTGGTTGCGGAAGGGAAGTCCGTTATTTTTATTATTTCTTTTTCAAATTTTTATTCTGAACAACCAGGTTTGAATTATGTATGAATCTCTAGAAAAACCTATAAATATCTCATATTCATTGGAAAAATAATTTTTGCCTTATCCCCATACTGCCTTCCAGGGGTTCGCAGGTTAAAAACATTTTCTTCCGCTTATAAACGAGTTATATATATATCAGTTCATTAGCGATGCGTTGCTAATTATTGCTAAATTAAAATTTTTAATAGGATTGTTGAATATTGTTTAAATATTGTCAATATACTGGTCGCTTCATCTTCGAAAACAGACTATCTGAAGGGATAATCTTGCAAATTGATAATAAGTTTCTGCTGTTTTGAAAGATTTTATCTGTAAAACATATAGAAATTGATACTGTGCTTGAAGAGCACCTATAGATCTATCGAATTTATTTTAAAAACGAAATATGCATTAGTTTATCTTTAAACATGTTAGAAAGCGCAACATTTATAAGTATCATTTATATTTCTGAATGATTATGACCGATATATGAATCATGAGTACATCAATCTTTGAGATACATTTAATTTCTTAGATAGAATTGAATGTGCTCTAAATTTATTTGAATAAAACTTTTGGCTTTCGTTCATTTTATTTTTCAATAAATCAACGGTGGTAATATATCTTGATGATTTGTTTTTTTTAGAAAAAGTTTTTACGAATATGTCAAGAAAATCGATATTACTGATTGCGACTCGTTTATTCATTTTTCTTCCTAGAATTTTTCGTCTTTATCAATCAATTCCTAAAGATATATTATTATCTTGGGTAAAGACTTACATTTATTCATTAATCAATTGTTCGATGACAAAAATCCTATTGTCAGCTGTCAATAATCATTTAATTATGAGAATATGTTCGGTTTTATTTGAAATCTTAAAAGAAAATAGTTATCATTTCTTCAAAAAATTTATCAATGAAAAGAAAAAGAATCTTTTTTTTATTCGTATTTCTCCATGTTCTTCGAAAGATATCTTTGATAAAAGATTGTCCATTTGAGTATAATCAAAAATATGTTAACATATGGAGATGATCAGTATGGTTCAGTGTCCCAATCCTCTTTGTTACATCGTATACCTTTGATAATATATATATGAAAAATATCAACTTTTTTACCAATTATAGTAATTAAGTAGTGCTGATGAGTTGCTATTGTTTGAGTTATCTATCCTGTGCGAAACGAAAATAATCAAGGACCTCCGTAGAACATTTTGCTGAAATTATTTTGATCATACTTAGTTATTCACTATCAATCGTTAATGCTGTTTGAAACAACATACGAAAGCTCTTGATTATTTCGGTTTCGTATAGGATATATATAATTCAAACAATAGCAACTCATCAGCAATACTTAAGTACTATAACTGGTAAAAAAACAATTATATTTTTCTTATATATTATAGAAGGTGTACGATATAACTAAGAATTGAAGCATCTGGTCAAACTGATCATTTTCATATATACGAACATAGATGTTAATAAAAAAAGTCTAAAATAGAACTTTTTCGAAAAGACATACGCACTTGATCAACAAGAATTGATTCCATTGATTGTCAAAAGCCTATTGTAATACAATCCTCATTTTCGGATTTTAATTTATTAAAAATATTCTATAAGAATTGTTTTATATCGTTTGTGTCTGTCCTATTATACTAAAATAATTTACTGGTACGTTTTCTATTTGCTGATTCTCTGTCGACTATGTCAGTGACGTTCAAAAAACGATAATTACGATGAAAAAACAGATCTAAGAGAAAGACACATATGTCAATTTGTCTAACAAATGATTAAAGTGGTTTAATTATGTTAATCCAAACATGGGGATGTAGCTCATATGGTAGAGCGCTCGCTTAGCATGCGAGA
>CAJNOP010000007.1:4479618-4525484 GCA_905250075.1 Rotaria sp. Silwood1 | reverse complement strand
ATTTCATATAAGATGCTAGGGTTCCTTTGAAAAAAGTCTGAGAGGCTGACTTACAAGCAAATGTGTCCCTGTTCTTTTCAGTTTGTCTTCTGATTTAGATAGAGAGATCTCAAATCTGTAGTTCAAGATACAACATGCTTTCTTATATTTCATTACATTTTCATCGAGATGTCAAGCTATTATCATAAAAGTTCGAATATCTAGTAACAATTGAGCAAAGTTTCTTATTATCTGCGCATGTTAACCCATGATTCTAGTTGTTCAAAGTTAGAATGTAAGAAGAAAACTATTTCCGTTGCATCTTGAAGTACAGATCTGAAGTCTCTGCATGTAAATCCGAGATCAAAATGAATATTTCATCTAGATGGCAAGTCATTTTCGTGCTTTATTTTACATGTTTTTTTCAAAGATGATCAGTTTTAAAGGGAACTTTTAATATACGTTATCAGGAGACAATATGTCCTCACATCTACCCTTTCAATTGGTGAAAATCGCAGACCATTGGCTATTATTGTCGTCGAGTTGTTGCACTTACACCCACCCCTCTTTAATTCTGGCACGGATATTAGTTTGGAAAATGTTCTGTTTAGACAGAAAAGGATCACTCATTAGGTTGTCCACTTCTATAATGGAGCCAGACTTTGTATGGCTTTCGCCACTTCTGTCTACAGTGGAATATATGAACGATATTACTAAAGCAGTTTTCTCGACGAAATATGTTCTTCTCTCATAGGTCTATCGATTGTTGACATATGCCCATTAAAAAATAACTTTTTAAAACTCTTTTTGCTTAAGCCTTCCTATCGTTAAGTTAATTTATGGTAACTAATGGCATATCTCAACTATATCAGCAACAAAGGCAACTAGCTGATAATAATCATGATCAAAAGCCTTTAATCTTCATTCATTCTCGTTTAAAAAGGCTTTATCTTATCAATATTCCAATTGATGCTACCGAGAATTTTTGACATGTAAACAAGACATGTACACCTTCTTTCGCGCAACTACTAAATTAACCCTTTCGAGGCGATGTCGCCCACCGGTGGGCGACGCTATATTTTAACGAGAAACTATATAGAAAAGCACTTTCTTTTGCTTTTTTCTTAGGCAGGAGGTTAAACACAATGTGAATTCTGCTCTGCCCTAGATATGTTTTTTGATTCTTTTATTCCATAGCATGATATTTCTTATTAAAAAACCAAGATAAAAGAATTAATTACAGTCAGAACAAAAGATTATTTTCTTTGCTGTCGCATAGCTCTTTTCTCTTGATTGTGGTTCCTTTCCTTTCTCATAGCAGTCTACAGTGTCTGCGAACATTGCGCGCAGATTACTCTTTTTCTGCAAGCTTATGATCAGCTAGTTTACACTTCGAATTACTTGTTGATTGTTGCTTCATACCAAGTTTCAGCATCTCGAATGACGTACTAAGACGTAACGATCGTACAAGATTCACAAAACTGTAGCATGGTCACATGGCTTGTGTCATAATTTTCCTTGTAAATCAAGTAGGCGTTAACTATTGCCGTTCCAAATATCAATTCAGATGTCACCTATTGATATCATTTCATGGATCGCCTGAGGCATGTGTAGTATGCTGATAGCTAATCAGATAAATCTATACCTTGTTTTTCTCCACTGAAGAATGCTCAATGATGAAAATAAGAAGAATATGTCTTCTAATTGCACCTATAGGAGATGTAGATCATAACAGAAAGAATCAAAGATGATGCTTCGAAAAGAAAACAAAAACAGATTGACATTTTGTTTCTCTATATTGTTCCTAGTGCAAATACATATGAGAGAAAGAGAAAAGCAAACTTGAGTAACTATTCAGTTCTACGTGGAACAAGACCGCTGTGTAATGGTACAAACAAGAAAAAGAGAAATGAATGGCTGTATATACTGAAAAGTCCAACGAGTGCATTTATCGAGAGTGAATAGACATGAAGATGAATGTGTTAAAGTTATTTTCTATGAAAACCGAATCTCCTCGAAAGGGTTAATATCAAGATTCGAGTATTTTCAATCGTGATTCGTTCCGAAAGCGTTACGAATATTTTCATTGCGTTTCAAGCAGATATTTCGACGTGATCTATCGAATGGTGAAATCATAGTTACGAAATCTCAAATCATTCATTTACAATTTGAAAACAAAACGATTTTTCCCCATGAGTCATCAGATACTCTGGAAGTAATTCCAGTCCAAATTCGTCCAGAAAGCGTTCCAAGTGTTCCCATTTTATGTTCTAGATAGATTTCGACGTGCTCTATCTATCAACGGCGAGAAAAAGATCTGGAACACATCCTGGCCGAATCAGGACTGAAACTATCCTCTGGATTCCCTATCACCTATAGGAAAAACCAGTATTTTGGAATTTGTGAAAAAAATGATACGAGCGATGGTAAATTTTATTTCATCATTCGATAAAGCATGTCGAAATCTATTTGAAATACAAAATGACCACACTTGGAACGCTTTCTGGACGAATTGCGACTAGAATTACTTCCAGAGTATCTGATGACTCATCGGGGAAGATCGTTTTTGTTTTAAAATTGTAAATGAATAGTTTGAGATATCGTAAATATGATTTTATCATTCGATAGAGCACGTAGAAATCTCTACTTGAAACACAAATGAAAATATCTGGAACGCTTCCTGAAAGAATCAGGGCTGAAAATACTCGAATCCCGTGCTAACTTCACCTACGTTGTGTCAATAATGTGTTGTGCTTTGAGATTTGCAACTTCTAAAGGAAGAAACGTATCAACTGTATACAAATACATGACATTAAATAACAGTCACATACTCTTAATTTCAGACATATTCATACGGGACAACTTATAATATTCTCTATCTGCTTATTTTTGAAACAATGCATATCTTATTTGTTTTTACTTTTTTCTCATGTATTTATCTTTAGTATTGTGAGAAGATCACATATTGCACATATCAATCATTGCACGCAAGAGAAAGAAAATACCGATGATCATATCTCAGATAAATAATATTAGATTGAGACATAATTTTGTCCAGTTTCAAAAACACGCGAATTAGTATCACAGCTAAAATCGAAATAAACCGTTGCTTTCCTTTTCCAATTGATCATGAAAAATGATGAAGTGTATCTATACTCCACACTTCAGCAGATTTT
Source organism: Rotaria sp. Silwood1 (assembly GCA_905250075.1). Classification (NCBI taxonomy): domain Eukaryota; kingdom Metazoa; phylum Rotifera; class Eurotatoria; order Philodinida; family Philodinidae; genus Rotaria; species Rotaria sp. Silwood1. The sequence goes on along the minus strand of CAJNOP010000007.1, from coordinate 4,522,329 downwards.
GCTTTTGGGTGTGGGGTGTGGGTGTGGGTGGGTGGGGTGTGTGGGTCTGGGTGTGGGTGGCGTGGGTGGGTGTGGGGTGTGGGTGTGTGTGGGGTGTAGGGTGTGGGTGTGGGTGTGGGTGGGGTGTGGATTTTGGTGTGGGTGAGGGTGCGGGTGTGGGTGTGGGTGTGGGTCGGTGTGCGGGTGGGTGTGGGTGGGATGTGGGTGTGGGTGGGATGTGGGTGTGGATGTGGATGTGGGTTTGGATGTACGTATAAGTCTTCTTCTACCTCTTACTTACCCACACCACCCCCATACTCACACTCACACCTCACACCCGCACCCGCACCCGCACCCACACTCAACACCCCATCCACACTCAACACCCCCATCCACACCCACACCCACATACCCACACCCGTGCCAATGATTCATTAAATTCTCGAAGCAATTATCCCAGCTCTTTTATATACTCAGTCAATATCCCAACCCAATAACTTTTTTTGTTGAACATCGAGCTCATGACTTCGCTGTTGTTCAGCAATACGATGTTGTTCATGGATCAAATTCTTTTCCTGCATTAATTTATCTTGAGCGATGGCAATATCCTGTTGACATTGTGCTTGTTGTTCTTCTCGGTGAAGTTCAGAAATGTTCAAATCTTGTTCGCGACTTCTTTTATCTTCTTCACGTTGCAATCGAGCGTCTTCTCTATCTTGTGCTCGTTGGGGAATCGAAAGGTTAAGATCTTGTTCAGTTGATCACGAGCTAATTGACGATCTTCCAGTTGTTGTTGTTTACTGACATTTTGTTGATGAAAAGTAATCACCACTGTAAAAATGCCCAGCATCAATGGAAGCAGAAACGAGGATGCCAATTGAAGGAACACTGTCAGCGTTTGTCTTCGATTTTGATTATTTTCATGACGCATCGGTTCAGTTATAGTGTTTTTATTCGGGCATAGTTACATGAAACTGACTTATAAAGAACACACCGTCGGTGAACAAGCCGTTGTCGGAGCGTGATCAAAAGCATTTTTTTAAATGCATGATATTTAGAGAAAAAAAGCATTATCGCTTGTCATAGGATACTATGTCAAATAGAAACTTTTACTAGATCGTCATTTCTTGAGAGTAAGGGAAAATAGCTACCAGATGCCAAGTGAGTTAGAGTGAGCGAAAGACGGATGATGGTGACAGTGACGTTCTTTTCTTCACTGGCTCTCACCCATCGTGAAGAAAAGTTGTAAATTGACGATTCTATATATATCCAGTAAAATTGCTTCCAGCTCATCATATCTATCTGTTAGACGAGAACGTCACCGGGACGGTGGACTGAGAGCAATGTATTCATCCTCCTGACCACCCTCACTCAAACCCACATATTTATTCACCCACCTTCAGATGATGCTATTTTCTTGACCCTCGCCCTTACCCTGGACACAGGTCGCCATCCAAGTTTCATCATCTATGCAGCTCACTTTTCTAAGATAAGGAAGAAGTTTTTGTTGGCTGCGTAAAAAGATTTATTTGAAAAGAGATTTACTCTAAGTTGAAATATTTCGAACCCACTAGTACTTGTGTTTCCCAAGTGGGACTGGTGTGTGGATTCTTTGCTTGTTGAGAACTAAGAACTTTCTCGTCGAACTTTGTGGATGTGAATATGGGATGAGAGAACATCCACACCCACATCGACACTCACAAGCCCATGCGATGATAAGTTCCGCTTTCCAGAAAATTCAAATAAAGTGACTATAGGAGAAATTTCATGGAAATTTAATCAAATGCTTTTAAGGATAATCATAGACAACTCGTCTAATTAAAAAAAGAATATAGAAATGAAGTCGAAGTCTAAGTTAGGATTTGGTTGGGTCTGGTTGGATCGAGATAAGAAATTCATTTAATAAAAAAACACCGAAAACATAATATATACAGGTTAGTATTTCTTACCTTTGGGAATATATTTTTATCTCTTGAAATACTTAGATGATACATCTGTTTAGATATTTTTTGCAACAAATTGTAAATTCTCTTTAAGTTTCCAAATTTATTCAAAATAAAACTTCTGCTGGTTCACTTTGATGGAAATGAAAAAACAAGATAAGATTTATAAAACTTTTCGTATATGAATAATTCGACCAATATGTTTTGTATTGACTAATGGTAGAGAACGTCTGCTCGGCTATCTGGCTATTGACATGATCGAACATATTCTTATGTGATGGGTGCTTTGCTCTCATTTCATTTTTGCACATGTGTCGGGTGTGCTTTTGTTCATGAAATGAGTCAATGACAAAATGCACGTTGTGATATAAATGATCGCTAATTGAAGTAAGTTTAAAGTAATCGGTTCCATATCGAGCATTCCTATAAAGTTTTATTGAACATGCATTGTCATACATGATTCCTGAAGAAAGTTTGCTAATTTTTCCTGAAAAATAGATGTAAAAGATATAACAATATATTGAAGTGTACCTATTCATATTAAATATCTTAAAGCACGTATTGACGATTCTGAGCGAATGAATTCATCAAATTCTGCTACAAGACCGCATGAATAGAATGATATCAAAAATCCATATGTGGTTGATCGATTTTTGTTGTCGAATAATTCATTACGTTTTACATTGCAATCCTCATCAGTCACATCATTTGACGCATCAAATTCCATGACATGATTACCAATTACAATATTCTTACTTGACTTGACTCAACCTGACCCAACCCAATCCTAAATCAAACCATATATTATGTATATATAAAAATGCGTGCCATAATTCGATAAAAATATAAATAATAGAGATCTGTTATATACACATTTTTTTATGAAATAGTATCAGAACAGTTATATATAATATTATAAAATGTGCCTCTATATATGAAAATTAGCTCTGAGCATTGTCACATTAATACTGCTCATTGCAATCTCCTGCACTTTAGTTGTAGCCAATTTTGAATTTCCTTGGAAAGCGGAATTTATCATGCCCTCCACAAGCCATACCCACACTCATATCAAACAGATATCATTGATAGAACGGTAATGTACTCTGGAATGGTGCATATCGTTGTAAATCGCCATTTAAACTAACGAAAAATTCAATTTCTTCCAATCATAAAACGTGTAACTAGAAGAACACTTCACAGCATTTTAGATTAATAAGAGATAACAACATTCGAAATAGAAATATTTTAATAAATCACTTTGATGAGAATTTCTTCGTAACATATGGTTCACTGTCAAACTACTAAAATCATATACACAATTTGACGTGTGATTGGAATAATAAAATTCAGAAAGTTAGAAAATCATTCCTTCATATTGACATGTTGTCAAGTGATAATGTTCTATATTGATATTCATCTGTTCAATATGCATTGACAGACTCATAGAAGTACATTACTGACCATTGACTTACGGTATCAAATAGAAAACGTCCCTCGAAAGTCAAAATAGATGTAGTCCGTTAGTGTTGAAAAAGTATTCCATGATAGTGACACATCAAGACATGTTACTTCTATTTCGTCTTCTCATATTTGTATGCATCTCAGTATCGATTTATGGTCACTTTTCACTCTACAAACTCTATCGTTCGACAAATGGCACGAGCTATCAATTACACGATTGTTTCTATTACTACGTGTTGAATGATATTGTTTCCGGTTCCATACACGAGATCATTCCCTACTGTATTCCTTCGGATTTGTCATTATTTATTCAAATTCAAAACAATACATCATATACGTTTGAGCAATTGAGCGAACAAAATGTAACGATCGATCAACTGTTGTCATGGTCGGCACCTATCGATGTCATTGAATATTATCAATTCTATTTAACAAAACCACATAACTATTCTTACAAATTATTGTCACAATTTTTATTCTACAATTGTTCCGGATCATTTTTTGGTAATTTATGTCAGTACAAGTTTGTAGTGACTGTTTCAACATTTACCGAGATCGTCAAGAGACGATTTTTGACTGGCTATACACTTTCTAACGAAGAAAAATATGAACATATAAGTTCATGTTACACACATCTACAATGTCATCGTGGTCCGTTACCGGCATGTCTCGATTGGCGTGAAATATGCGATGGAAAAGTAGATTGTTTTGATGGTGGACAAGATGAACAGAATTGTTGGCAACTTGAAATGAACGAATGTGACAATAATAATCAGTATCGATGTCATAATGGTGCACAATGTATACCGAATACATTTTATAATGATAACAAATATAATCCTGACTGTTTAGATGGATCCGATGAAGATTATTCCGAGTTAGAAAACCGATTTTCCTCCTGTCATCAAGATCCGACTTTTCGATGTGAAGAACACATGTGTCCAAGATCAGATCTGTTCTCATGTGGTGATGGTAACTGTGTTCCTATTATGATTCCGAATTATGGCGATGATTGTCGTAATTTTCGTGATATTCAATTATCGGAATCCATCGTTCGGTACAAGGAATATACACATTTGTCCTCGGAATGTTGGTGGATATTGATTTGTATGACCACGCTGGCAAATGAAGAATTTCATGTTAACCATGACTGTTGTTTGTGGGACGAGTGTGTGCAACTACTGAAGAAACATTGTACAGACTCGTTTGTTGTTTTTCCTTCATATCCAATCATGTTTGGTCATGTGTATTTCATCTATTCAACAATCAATCGGAGTGACGACTCGTTTGTGCCTGATTTAATTTGTTATAATGAACAATTATGTCCATTTGAATTTGCTCAAAAATCGTACAAATTGCTCAATCGATCGACGTGTGTCTCATTCGAGAAGTTAAACTTGACGAGGAAGCATGACGATTGGCAGGCACTTTTGTTCGATGTTCGACGCATATTCGACAAATGTCCTTCGCTACCATTTTTACCTCAAAATGATGGTCTATTTCAATGTCGATATTTGTCAAAATCTATTTCGAAACATCGCCTTTTAGATGGAATCGATGATTGCTTTGATGGTGAAGATGAAACATTCAAGAATTCGTGTTCATTGAATGATGTTTATCGTTATCATTGTCCCGATACAGATGACAATTGTATTTCACCTATTCTCGTACGTGATGGTGAAGAGAATTGTGAAGGAGATGAATTGACACTGGTCGAACGTGCACGTCACGAACGACCACAATGGCCGTTGATATGCGATACGTATGAAGATATTGAAAAATCTGATCGATACAACGAAACTGATGAAACAAATTGTGACGCTAGTTATTGGCCATGTAATAACATTTATACGCATTGTGATGGTACTTGGAATTGTCCGAACGGTGTGGATGAAATCGATTGCCCATCGAATTCAATCTGTTCACCAAACGGACACTTGTGTCTGTCTCTTGTTACATACGAACTCACTTGTCTACCTTTATCATTAGCTGGTAATGGAAAAGTCGATTGTCGAGGTGGTACCGATGAACGCATGTATTGTCGTAGAAATTTGTCTATTCCAATGGATTCCATTCGATATAGATGTCGAAATTCAACCACATGTACGTCTATGAATAATGTTTGTCCTGATGCACCTCTTCCCGGTTTGGTATGTCCGTTGTATGATGATGAAAGGAAATTTTGTTCTCAAATTCCGATCAACTTCACTGAAACCAGACTATGCGAATTCAAACAGAATCAAACCATTCTTCAACGTCTGTTTTGCAGTCTCAGCGATAATATTCAGGAAAATCCATTTCTACGAGAACGCAAGAAAAAATTCGTTTCATTAAGCAATTCTGAAAATTATCCTATTATTACAAAAGAGTTTCAGCATGCAACAATGAGAACGATACCAATACAATCCATTCCGATGCCAGACAATGAAAGTTTGGAAGAAAAGTTGAAATTTTCATATTGTTATCGGGGTATTCATACTTATTTAGGTGAAACAGATCAATGTTTTTGTCCGCCAAGTTACTTCGGTAATCGATGTCAATATCAGAATCAACGAATTAGTCTGACGATTCAATTTCGTCTAACGCAGGAGCCTGAACGACAGACTGTATTTCACATTCTTATTCTAATCATTAGCAATAACGAGTCTCGATATGTTCAATCTTCTGAACAAATTATCTATATTCCTATGTATGATTGTATGAAAAAATTTAATATTTATCTTCTCTACCCATCGATTCCGAAAGATTCTACGAAAAATTATTCGATTCATATTGATGCATTTGATAAGACATTATTGATGTATCGAGCCAGTTGGTATTTGTCTATTCCATTTCAATTTCTACCTGTGAATCGTCTTGCAACTCAATTAACTATTCCACGAAAAGCTCTATCGAGTTGTCATAGACAATGTGGTTTACATGGTCAATGTACAATGTATGTTAACACAGATAAATCATTTTGTCGATGCGATTCAGGTTGGTCAGGAAAATTGTGTAACATTGCACAGAATTGTACTTGTTCATCCAATTCATTATGTATCGATGGATCCATTTGTGTATGTGGACTTGATCATTTTGGTCCCCATTGTCTTCTTACTCGATCTGTATGTTCAACAGGTAACATTTGTGCAAACGGTGGTCTGTGTGTTCCGGTCGATCAACGTATTGCTGAAGGCCAATCGACTTGTCTCTGTACCGAAGGATTTTCTGGTCCAACTTGTGAACAATTGAATAGTAAAATAACGCTTTCATTTGATGGCATAGCTATTCCACCGTCTATTCTTCTTCATTTCGTTCGAATATTTGATGGTAATGCACCACATGAACGTACAACTATATTCAAAAAGATTCGAATGGATTATGAGACGATTTCTATATATCGATCTGATCCATTTCATATTTTATTTACAGAATTTTTCAATAATTATTATCTTACTATTCTTCAACAAAATGAAATCATATCGAACAATATATCAACAATAGTTCTTCCTTCTCATCGTTGTCGTTTTATAGATGAATTATTAGATAAAACTCGACTCGTTCATTCGATTCTTCGACGAATAAAATATTATCATTCAATCTGTCGAGAATGGTCAGATTTATCATGTTTCTACGATTCAATCTATATGTGTTTGTGTACTATCGATCGTCAAGCGAATTGCTTCGATTTCGATCATAATATGATTTACGATTGTGTTGGTCAAAATCATTGTGAAAATGATGGACAGTGTTTTCAGGATCATCCGTCATGTCCGACTACATCGATTTGTGCATGTAAACAATGTTATTTCGGTTCAAAATGTCAATTATCTACACAAGGGTTTGGTTTATCACTTGATGCCATATTAGGCTATCAAATTCGACCGAAAATTTCATTTTTTCGTCAATCGATAACTTTAAAAATCAGTCTAACAATTACAACAATCATGTTTCTTCTCGGATTCATCAGTAATATAATGTCGATAATAACTTTTCAAACCAAAATATGTCGAAATAGCGGTTGTGGATATTATCTTCTTGCGTCTTCAATTACGTGTCTTCTTACGATGATTTTCTTTTTACTCAAATTTTCTCTCCTCGTTCTCTCACAAATGGGATTCTTGATAGCTAGCAGATTTTATCTGCTATTCAGCTGTAAATCAATCGATTTTTTACTTAAAATCGTTCTTACAACAAGTAATTGGCTAAATGCATGTGTAGCTATTGAACGAACATTAACAGTTTTCAAAGGAATCGATTTTAATAAGAAGAAAAGTCGACGAATTGCTAAATGGATTATTTTTATTCTTATTCTGCTCACAATTATTTCACATATCCAAGATTCAATTCATCGACAATTAATTGACGATGATGAAGAACAACGAACATGGTGCATTGTTAAGTATTCTCATCTTATTCACGTTATTGATTCAACAATCAATATAATCCATATTATTGTTCCATTTTGTATTAATTTCATTTCGGCTCTATTGATTATTATTATAACAGCACGAACAAAATCGAATATTTACCCTGAACAAACCTATAAGCAACATCTTCGTCAACAATTTAAAAAAAATAAACATCTACTTATATCATCATTTATTCTTATTCTTCTCGCTTTACCTCGTCTCATTATTTCGTTCGTTTCGAAATGTATGCAATCGGCTCGCGATCCATGGCTTTTTCTTATTGGCTATTTTGTCTCATTTATTCCACCTATGCTTCTCTTTTTTGTATTTGTGCTTCCATCAGATGTCTACAAAAAAGAGTTCTATAAATCAATCAAACGAGTAACAACAGTCCTTCGATAACAATTTTGAATGAATAAAAAGAAAATAGCCAATGGTATTGTTGTACAAAATAAACATTTTATACAACTTAATTCTTCAAATCAAGTGTCGATTTTATTAAGGATACTTTTTTCCGTAGAATAGCATATTCAAAATCTCTAAGAAAATTATATCGGTCAATAAATGTCGAAAAAAACTGAAGCCATTGTCAGTCACCGATTTTGCCTCGGATTATGATTTATTCATCCAGTGAACTAAGGATAATTTTTGAATGCCGGTGTATCTCGTGAGCTTGTTCCTTGTGAAAGTTGAAACCTAGTGCCATGAAGAAGTGTCTTTCGAACATCGGCCAAAACCCGTTTCATTATTACAAATTCGATTGTGTCAGAGCTTGCAGGGATGATGAATGATCGCTAGTCACTGCATGCTGGAAAATCATTTTTCCAATTCTGCATTCTAAATATTGAATTCATGTGCTTTTTTCTGTACAATACAGACTTCAGATGATCATTATGAAAAACAGAAACACCTAGTTTCAACGCATCCATCTGCTGCTTTGTCAAAATATTTTGTTTACCATTGAAAACCATATAATCCATCATCCTGAAAGAAGAAGGTGGTTGTTCGACACATGAATCATGAATATGATTGTGGTGTACTCATATGTACATTTGAATTGACATGGCGGCTCTTCTACCTGGTGTCATATTGTCATAGGTACCATGGATCAAGTGATCACTATGATACGAAGCACTTCTGGTTGTCATGGGTACAGCTATTGTTGGCCATTGCTTCAGTTCTGGATAAATTACGAGAATATCCGAAAGTTTCATTCCGATCTTGATTTTTGTAAAGGTCTTGTTTGATACATAATAGCGACGTTCTGCGACCTCAATAATCGCTATACTATTATCTTATTCTTCTAAGAGTCCGGTACTCTCAGCAATAGGCGTCTAACATCAAGAATCTAACTTGACAATGGTACAACCAATTTTTACGTGATCTGATACTGAAGGGTTTCAGACCATGCTCTTTCTTTTACCTAGCGGACACTTTTCATGAAAATGCTCGGAAGTAGGTTTTCTAGAAAACCATGGTTTTTTGACACATTGGTCGAATAAAACACTGTTTTTAACAAAACCAAGAAATGATGAAGCAGTTTTAATTATATGGCTGTACTCAACAGAGAACGGGCTACATTTTGAAAAAAAATTAAGCCTTTAACTCCAAGTCTCAATTATTTAATTTAATTTTAATTTCTTTAATTTCAACTTTTTTTTATACTCAAATTACTCAACAGTGAAAAGTGATGAAGAACTCATTCGAATTGCATTGGATAGAGCATAAAAAACAGAACAAAACTAGTTATTTGTCGAGGTTCAGATATGACGAGATCTTGGTTTTCCGCAGGGTTTTCTGAAAACCTTTATGGAAAAAATTGAAAAATATACGTTTGTAATTGACTGAAAGTGATGAATTATTTTTCTGGCAGACGGAAATGAACAGACATGTACTTGGTTGGAATTCTGGTTCATTTTTCAACGACTCTGTTGTATTTTTCCATTGCTTACTTCAATAATCAATGTTCTTTTGCGGATAGAAAGAAACTGTCTAGACCATTTGCTCGTCCAGACAGTCTCTATTCTTTTCTCATCTCTTTGTCTATCATTTAATATATTTTTCTTCAATCATTCATTTTCTGACTAAGAAACAGTAATAACATAAAACGAGTGCTAGTGATAGAAAGGTATGCCTTATACTTGTATTTTCCCTGGCTGTCCAAAGAAAGTTGGCGACTTGGGTCATGGAAGACGAAAGGTATCCTTCTTTCGTCTACCAAGAGCTGATGCTTCTGAACTCAAGAAATGGTGTGATATTTTATCATTGGATATGAATAATCTCAGTGCAGCAAACACTGAAAGAGTTTGCAGCGAACATTTTAATCCAGATGATATTTTGGTACACAATAACAAAAATTCATTAGTCATCGGTGCCGTACCTATTTGGTTTAGTAAATCTGGTAAAGAATATGTGTCAGAAATTAGTTAGAAATATAGTTTGGCCACATTTTTTTAGGGCGTCCCATTCGAGTTACTTGCTCTGCTTCAAGAGCGTCGTTGAATAGCAACTCTTCTGGTGGACGGACTCGTGCTTGTTCTGCAAATTCCAACATTGCTGACGAGAGTATGGGTATGAGTGTGGGTGGATGTGTGGATGTAGATGTGAACACTCTCTTCAACATACCCATGCCGACACCCATCCACACCCACACCAACACCCAAAACCTCGGCAGAAATAAACGGTTATTTCGAACTTTTTAAAGTATATTCATAGTTCATTGTAACCTGCATGATACATATAGCATCGACTTAGCAGCGATTTGACACTGAGATACGTTCTCTCATTAACTAAAAATGATATCAAAATCTTTGAAACATATTTAAATACGTTCCACTTATGTGATCATATTCAAAGCATAAATCAAGTTTCTAATAATTATATATCAACATAAAATTTAATATTAAAATGAGGAAAAGGCTCGAAGATATATTTTTCGACATTATAGTACAAAAGTCTATATAAATATAATTATTTATTAAAAATTATATATATATGAATATAGATTAGATGATTATGATTATCCTGTGATTCACAATTGAATTATTACAAGGAAAACTCAACATAATTATTTGTCCAAAAACCAAACATATCAGTCATTGCAAGTTATTAGAATAAATTTATCACAAAATAGATCATAGAGAAATTTAATATGAATGAAACATCTTCATTGTTTTCTAGATTCGATTGGTAAATAGAAACTCTACAAAAATAACGTTATCATAAACTAGAACAACACCACAAAATTTCTTATCGAGCATTATACTCCTATAGATTCAATAAAGTCGAATTTAGACATAAGAAAATTCAACTATTTCCTTAGAATTATAAATATTGACTTTTTAAGATATGAATATCACTGTGTGACATTAAATCAATGAGAGCACTTTTTCTTTCATTCCATACCTATTACTATTGAATATTTTATTTTTAAAAGCATTGATGTATGTTGTAATCGCAACTTAAGTCTCGTATGAAACTATAGTATCTATTATTCATTTCAACAAAAAGACAATTCAATGCAGTACACAACATCTAAATTGATGAAAAGATACTGTACAACAGAGAAAATTCTCGGATAACCTATAGTATTTTCTCCCTTTTCAACGTTTCTGAAGTATAATTTATGAGAAAAATTTGAACTTGTCAGTACAGATAGATCATGACGAGTAGGATAAAAATTGTCATAGAATAAAAGTTCCCGGATACTGCCTTTTATGAGATACTAATGTCCATTTCAGAGTAAAATGGCTGTGGATATTTTTTGAATAATTTTTGATATGAACGAGAGAGAGATCTCCGATTTTTACCGTTGGAAAGAATAGATGAAGACGCATTGAATTATGTATAGAAAGATTTTTCTAACTACTTTTCTAAACGTAAGAAAAGTTAGCAGCGGATTCGAGTATTCTTTGCTCACATTCGCTCTTCAGCTATAATAGAGGTAATCTTGTGGACCTTCATTCTTCACTATAGCTATAGGATTCATATCCAGAGTGATTTTTCTAGGATCACTGAGAATCAGTGAGGGCTACAATCTTGCAAGTACATGAGGCACCGAAAAAACCTGCCTTGGTATCATTATGAAGTACACATTCTCAAAAGTCCATGAAACATCTCTATAGAGGTAAGGGTGTGGGTGTGGGTGTGTGTTGATGGAGGAAACAGATAAATCCACACACCCACACCCCCTTAATGCAGATAAAATTCAACAATTATCATTATCAAATAATTGCTCATCAATTCTTCGAAATTTACGTTTACAATCATCTGAATTACCGGACTATGTTATTGAATCAATACCATTTTCTTATATGGATATTAAACCAAAATCATCATCACCATTATTAATTAATATCCATAATATATTATTAAAAAAGATTTTTTAACTGATCCAATTATTGAACAAACATTTTTCTCCATGCCCATTAGAATCACTTAATGAACTTGAAAAACAAATGGTTCTACCATTTGAATTTTGTTGTTTACATATTGAACAACCAGATCATTATACAAAACTTCTTCATAATGATCCATGTGAAACTGTACCTGATTTATCAATAGCTGTTTATGAAAGATGTTCGATTTTGTTGTACTTATTATGATGGTATGATTGAAACACATAACAGAAAAAAAAGTTTTTTTTCATTTTTTATATAACAGGTGTTTGCATTCAATTGACAGTATGTGAAACAGCTCGATATGATACAGAATTATTACGAGCTAATCCACGTTTAGTTACTAAATAAGGTAAAATAAAGCCATTAGATAATGGCGCATTTTATGCTCTATCAAAAATTTTTACTATATATACATTTGCTTTTGGTCCACATTCTAAACGACGTCAATCAAATTGACAATGGAGTCATATTATGCATTACCAGAACTTGTGTTCACAAATCATATTTTTCAGTCATTCAACAACATCATCAACTCAATTAATAAACAAAAAACAATAATATATGCTTATATATCAGTTTAGATTAGAAGGATTCTATTTGAAAAACAAAATTCCTTTTTCATACAAATCTAATAGTTTATTGTTAATTTCTTGGAACATTTATCAATGAAGTGACATAACTAATTAAATCCTATTAAATAAAAATATTATTTTATCAAAAACTAATTAATTTATTAGTTACCCTTCTATTTGTTGATATAGCAAATTGTTGAATTGTTTCATCACCAGCCTAGAAAAAAAAATGTACTATTGAAATAAAAGCTAATTTATCGTTTTTATCAACTATACTTTGTTTAATGTTTTAATATCAGCTCCATATTTAACTAATAACTGTATTTTTAATAAATTATCTCGAAAAATAGCCACTTGTAAAGCTGTTGTATTTGTTGATTTATCTTCATATTGAGCATTTTCATCATTATTAAGAAGTAATTTAATTATTTATTTATTATAATCATATATTCTTTAGAAAATATTTTATTAGTCTGTAAAATATTCTTTTTACCTGCTCGATGTAATGATATTCATTTACGTATTCCAAATTCTCTATATTCATTTCAATTTTTTTTATCTTTATTAAAATGTGTAACTATAACAGCAATGGTTTCCTAATTTTTACTGTCAATCTCATAATATAATAGGGATGTGAATTTATTGTTATTGTTATTAATAACAATAACAAAAAAAGTTATTTGTTATTAATAACAAAAAAATAACAAATAACTTTTTTTTCCGAAAAATCTTAGTTATGCTTTGTTACTATGTAACAGTATACCAGTTCTGTTTGCTCATTATTGTCCGATTGCTCGATGATGTTACTGACCGCAATCTCCATTTGTTATTATGAAATAAAGAAAAAAAAACAAAATTTTTGTAAAAATTTATCTATGTAAGATTAATCAACTGTTTCAATCTTGATAAATATAATTATTTAAATGAATTGAATAAAATTTGAGTCCAATTTCGAAAAAGTTTAGATTGAGATAAATGAAGAATTATAATTAATAATAAAATCTTTGTAATATTTGAATTTCATATTTATTAATATAAATATTTGTCGAATGTTCTTCTAATAATTCTTGATCAAATATATTTATAATAGTAGCTTTATTAGATTTAATTATACTATTTTCATATACAAGTGATAAATCAATATTAATTGGAATAAAAGATAATTGTTTGTTGATATAACTAGATGGGTTTGTTTCGATTTAGCTGGATGAAAAACATTATCATTCCGACGATTTATTTCATTTCATGTATCGATTGATTCTTTTTGTTGCTTTTTATTTTTAATAAATTAAATAGAGTTTAGTAAAAAGGAAAAGAAAAAGTTTGGTTCTATTCTTTTTCTTATTTGTTATTTTTGATTTCCGATAGATGATATACGAAGAAAAAAAAGAATTCTTCTTTTTTCACATTTTTTTTTAATGAAAATTTTTCTATTTTGATGAATTTCAAGTTGAAAGCAAAGTTAATTTATTTAATCTATTTTTTAGTTTTATTTCAAAAAAAAGTTTAAATCAATATGATGATTACTAAATAGATTTCGATATTCTATAACTATAAATTAATAAAATAGTCGAATACTATTTTAACCTTGTTTTTATAGTTTATTTTTAACTTTTCAGTTTTGTTCGAAGGAAAATATTTATTTGTGTTTGTTTTGTTTTTTGTTGATGTTGATTTATTAATTGACTATAGAATCCTTTTATAACTTAGAAAAATATTCATTCGAATCATATTTTAACTATATACGTTTATATTTAGGATAAATAACAAAATGTTTTTTTTTTCTAAAAGAAACATTCTTATCGTTCATATTTAATCAAACAAGGTTTTACTCAAAAAAAAAAATTACATTAAATGTATATGTATAGAATTGAATGAAATAAATACATAGATTTGTCTAAAGTTTGTGTTAATGATAAATTGAAGTAAAACAAAATAAAACAAGAAAACATTTTTCTTGTAAAACAAAATCAATAGCAAAGATTTATAAACTTTTATTATGACTAATAAAATTAATATTACTTTATACCTTAGATTTTCGTAGAAACAAACTTTTCTTGTTCATTCTTCTTAACAAGAGAAATTAATTTTTCGTTTCTAAGAAACTAAAAAACATACCACTTACTCTAGCAGAATTTTATCGTGTTCTATCTGAAAAATTCTAGAATTTAAACATGATTACATTTCTTTTGTCGGAAAAAATTCATCTTGTTTTCACAGATTCCATGTTGCTTCATGATCAAGTTGGCACAATGATTAACTCTTTCGTTGAGGATCTATTATAATTAATTCATGAGATTGATTTGATTAAGTCTCAAAGTATTACATTTATGGACACTAAAATTTTGTAGATTTTCAAAAAGTTTTAAGATATCTTCGAAAAACTACCTATTGTTATCGCCTTTATAGTGGTGGTGATGCTGCAATAGATATCTCTGCTAGATAAAGCGATTCAATTTTGAGGTGTATTATATCGAAACATGGTATTTCCATAAGTTGTTAATTTTGATTGTTTTTCAATAGACTTCTTTCTGTTCTTGATGAGATGAAATATTTCATTCAATACATGACTCTAGATTTTAATGGTCAATGAAAAAATTTTCTTATAACTAAGATGATCTTTGTCTTTTAAAGAACATATTCAATTATAAGATCAAATTTTTGGTTTCAACTTTATTCGTATTAGATAGAAAGATGTTTTTTATAAAAAGATTTCAATTTGCTGGGTTACCGGAACTTCGCCAATAGGACGTTCGCCAATTGATGAAATTCCGGGGTGCCTTTTGGCGAAAGTACAGTGGAGTTTCGTCACTGATGAAAATGCTATTTGGTGAAAGTCTTATTGGTGAAGATCCGGAATCCAAATTTGTTTCTCATATTGTTTATATGATATAAGAGAGAATAATTAATAAAATACTTTTAGAATTTTTAAATTTGATTCAAATACTGACTATTAAATGTGATTATGAATTTGCAATGCTGCTTTTGTTTTCCAATAGTTCTTGTATGGTTCAATGATTGAAGACTACTAAATTAACATAAGGAAATAGATTTACTTTAAACTAAAATCTTTTCTAAAATCATTTAAATATTCACTATTGATAAATAACTCATTTAAATAAGCAAATTTTTCAACTTAAACTAAATTCAAAGTTTGAGATTCACATATAGCTTTTAAAATCAATTCGACTAAATTATGGTAGATGAATTTGCAGAATACAAATATATGATATTAAAAGAGAAGAAAAAGACTACTTTTGAGTCTAGACTATGTATATCGTATTGATTAGAATCAATTATACGTGTTCTAAAAAGAATTCAAACTAATAGATTATTACTACCGAAATATCATAGTTTTTATCAAAATGTTATAGCTTGTTTTCACGAAAATTGAATTTCAATATCCGTCTTAAAAGTTTTTCATAATGATAGACTTTAATTAAATTAGTTCATTGTAAAAGATTTCGATCTTTGAATGATTATCTTCTTAAGATGCAATTATTATTAAGTCATATCTTTCGCACTTCTCATATACAACATCAAATTCCGATGTTTTTATTTAAATATAGATCCAATAAAAAAAACGAAAACTTTCACAATAAACCATTCTTTTTAAATCCTATTTCTTTACAAAGTTTCAAATCAAGATTCGAAAGTTTGTTTTTCTGATATTTCTAAAAGTGACTACGGCATTTTGATACAATCTCCAAAATCTCGACAACAATAAACGAGTATTCATAGTTTATTGTAACCTATATGATGTATGTATGTAACATCGAATCAAAAAGCAATTTGACACTAAGACACATTTCCTTATGAGCTGAAAATGATATCATAAATCTTTGAAAGATATTTAGAAACCTTCGATTCATATGACCATATCCGAAGCATAAATCAATTTTCTAATGATGATATATCAACATATGATTTAGTATTAAAATGAGGATAAGTTTCGAAGATTGACTTTCAGACACTGTACTATAAAAGTCTATATAAATATAATTATTTATTAAAGATTATATATATATGAATATAGATTAGATGATTGAAATTATCTTGCGATTCTCAATTAAATTATAACAAGAAAAACTCAACATTATTATTTCTTCAAGAAAAAAGAAACAAAATAACAGATCATTCATGACTAGTTTTTAGAATAAATTTATCACAAAATAGATCATAGAGAAATTTAATATGAATGAAACATCTTCATTGTTTTTTAGATCCACTTGGTAAATATTTGCTTATCCGAGAAAGTAATGAAAATAATCAATGTTAATATGAAGAGAAAGTCTATATATTAATTCGAATGAAGAATAATTATTCACTAGAAGGTAAAATAAGTTGAGCAATATGTTCGATCATATAAATTTGTTCTTGTTGATTGTTAACAGCATGATCAGCATTTTCAAGTAAAATAAATGTTGAATTATTTTTATTTGCTAATTTATTTTTAATAAAATCTTCAACTTGATGTTTAATATCATTTGGAACATATTCATCTTGTTTTGACCAAATCCATGTTATTGGTGTTTCGATTTTTTCATAAATATTTTTTAATTGTTCATCTGTTAAATCACTTGAAAAAAGATCTTCTATGGAATTTGATTGATTTAATGATAAACAACGTTGAATAGTTAATGGTGGATCATGTAGATATCTTGGTAACCATTCTTTAAGATTTTCTAAATTCTGTAAACAATAATCTAATTGATTTTTTGTTGATGAAAGTGTAGATAAATATTGTCTATCACTAACAGGTCCTTGAAGAATAACTCGAGGAATTTTTGGATGTTTTTTTTCTTGACGAAGATAATGAATTATGTCTTGACAACCAGTTGAATGTCCCATAAGTATAATTGATTTTAAATGATTTCGATTATTAATTAAATAATCAATTAAATTTTTTAAATCTTCAACATCATCATCAATTGTATGCCAACCATATTGAAGATATGATGAACGAAATAATGGTTGAATTAATGAATATGGTTTTGAAAGTGATTCAAGTTTTGATGAAAGTTTTTCAACATAAGGAAGTGATAAAAAACCATCTGTAAGACCACCAATAAGTATTAAACATCCAGACGATGATAATGAACCTGATTCAAATGCAACTAAGTTATTTTTTGAATCATATATAAATAAATTACCGTACATCTAGAAAAACAATACTTCATTTTTTATTTTCAACTAACTATATTCTATAAATATGATTAGAAACATCTGACGCATTCAATGTAGGTTACGAAGTCTATTTCGTTCTTTTTATAATAGAAGACAATTCATTGCTTGTTTGTTTTTTTTTATAAAATGCGACGGAGAATATCGAAAAATTAACAATTTGTCTTTTTATCAATAAATACAATTAGAAATATGAAATGTAATACTATTTTTTAATTACTTGATATGAATAGATGATTCATGGAGAAATAGTTTTCACTCTCAATTTATTCTTTTTTTTTTGGATTCTACTAAAAAGAAATTTGTCTTTCTTGTTCCATCTGGTCACATGAGAACGATTGATTTGTTCATCTTCTTTGTATTAAACAATTCTTTTTTATTTTTGTGTTAGAGGTCACTTGAACTTACACTGTTCGTTCGTCTATCTATCAATGTAAGAATAGATAGAGAATATTTATCTATAAAGAGGAAAGAAACCAATCGTCATGTAGTCATTCGAAATACTATTCTTTCTTTCTTTTTCTTCTAGATTTGATAAGCAGAAACGAAGAAAGAAAAAAAGAAGAATAACCGTTGAAACACGATGTAGAAGAATAAAAGAAAGAAAAAAGAATAGTATGGTGTCAGTAAAAGGCAATGAGAACAATTTCTAGTCAGTCATTCATTCGTTCTTTCTAACAAATGCGTTGGTCAAATTTTTTTTTCTTCTTTCTATGCTGATCATGACCTGAAACTACATAGAAAAATAAAAAAAAAAAAGAAGCTTTTTACTAGTTGAACTAATTATTATTTTTTATTTATTTTAGTTCTTTTAATTAAAAAATTTGAAAATCAAAGATAAAAAATGTCTGGTATAATAAATGCATTATTTGGACATCATAAAGATAAAGATGATAAAAAACATAATGAAAAAAATGAAGCAACAAATGCTATTCCTGATTCAACATCAAATTCATCTATTGTTCATACAGCAATTAGTGACGATGTTCATGTTCAATCAGTTGTATCAACAGAAACAAATTCAAATGTTAATATTAAAAATTCAAAAAAAATTATTGATCTTATGAATAAACTTGGTAATAAATTTATTTTTTTATTATAGAAAAAAAAAAATAAAAAATAAATTTTTATTTATTTATTATTTTATAAATAAAAGGTACAACACATAATCAAATAGATGAATATTCTAAAAAACGTACTGCTGAAATAAGTGAAGCTGTATCAAGTGCAATTGAAAAAGTTGTTGCTGATACAGCAACTCAACAACAAAAATTATTATCTGATGCAAAAGAACGTGCAAATACAATTGAAGATGAATATAAACAACGTTTACAAGAACGTCTTGCACAATTAGATGCTGATAAAGCTATTTTATTAGCTGAACTTGAACGATCATTAAATGAACGTCAAGAAACAATTTTAGTTAAAGCACGACAAGATATTGATTTAATACAAAATGCAGCTAATGAAAAAAAAATGGCTGTTTTTAAAGAAGCACAAGTTAGAGCAAATCAACAAGTTGATCAAATAACTGAAAAAGTTGCTGAACTTGTTGCTGAAGATGCACAACGAAGACTTCAATCAACAACTCAAACAGTTCGAGTTTTTATTATTTATTTATTTCATTTTTTATTTTTTATTTTTTTTTGTTTTAGATAATAACAACGAAATCTATTGCAACAGGAGAAAATCATCAATCATCAGCTAATCATGCTTCAAATGCTACAACAACTACGAGTAAAACATCAGAATCTCATTAAATTTGTTAATTAACAAAACAATTATTAAATAATACGAATGAGAAAAAAAAAGAAAAAAGAAAAACGAAAATTTATTTTTGTTTAGTCATGCTTATTTAATATTAATCTCGCTTTACTGTTCTATTTGTATTGTTTTAAACATGATTTTTTTGTGTATTTTGGCATTTATTCTAGATTGTTAAAAAAAAAACTGTATATTTTATCGAACATTTATTCATAATAAATATCTTATTGAAAACTTAATTAAAATAATTTTATTATAAAGTTTTATTTTAAATTAGAAATTAAACATATGACAGAACTTCTTCAAGTGTTTGATTGCTTGTTTAATCGAGATTTTATTTTGGATAAGAGATCATGATCAATAATGGAAAAGTCTAAGAAGATTTTGTTGTCTAAGCCTTCGTTATTAAGATATCGCATTGTTCCTGCATTTATTAATAGAAAGCTTTAATCTTCTCTTCAGATCATTATCACAATTCAATTTCGAGTTTTATAATGAAACATTGCACAAATAAAATTATCAATGAGACTAGATTATTTGTGAAAACTTAACTAATTCTTGAATTTTCTACTCTTATATACGAATACTGAAAAAATCTTCTGATAAAAAGGATGAGTTAGTGTCATTAAGAACTCAATTTCTGCTAAGTTTCAAATTGAAACTGAAAATTTGATTTTCATAGTAATCTGAGAAGGATGAGTACGAGCTTTCTCTTAAAATAATGTAGTCAATATTCGGTATCAAAAGAACAATAGGTCAGACAACTGAATTCTCTTAGTCATTTCTCACTATGACTTTCCATCTGAGTATAATCTTAATCAAAAAGTTGTCGAACATTTGAAAACGTTCCCTTATCAGACATATCAATTAAAGATGAACGGCATCACATATGAAAAATTTAAAAGTTCAAATCTAAAAGTATTGCTTCGAAAGTTACCTGCATTATTTCATTGAAATTTTCAATCATAAGTAAAATTTATAGATTTACTCAATAAGAAAATCATTTGTCGATTTAGAATTTATTACATGTTCTATATTAGATTATAACTCAAAAATAGAAAAGAAAAATTTTCAGAAATCAGCTTTGTTTTCCAATGTTTAGTATTTCCAGAAAAGAATATTTTGTTTACTTATATAATGGATAAAATACTTTTTTTTTAATATTTTTATTATCAGTTGTATTATAATAGAAGAGAACGGATATATGAAAAATAGTAAAAGATCATAGATAAGATATTTCTAATTGGGAATATAGAAGGCTAATAAAGATCGATAAAAACTTCGAAAACAAAATCAAAACTCAAAAATACATGCATATTATAGACAAAAAAAATCGAATTTGATGTCAATTCAAACGCACATCTACTGCCCGAAAAGTTGTAACGTGCAAATAAAAAATATTCCAAAGAAGAGAAGATGCATTTATTAAAGAAATTTCAACTTGAAATTCTTGAGTTGGTTTTTTTCTTAAACATCTTTATACATTATGAAATCAGCCTTTTCTTCATCTCGTTCAAAAAGAGATTCAACTCCAATTGAGAAATTAGCAAGAATTAAATTAGTATGAAACTTTAAATAATTGTTTATCATTATTTATAAGTTTGAAAAACCTTGTTTCTATACTACAACTTTGTTAATTGCTAATATGCTGTCTGTCGAACGGCTACACCTACAAATGCGGACACTTTTTTTAACCAATTAAGGTAAAATGTCCGCAAAGCAAAATCAGTAGGTATTGACAAAAATAACCGCATTTTGAAAACTGTCCGCAAAGCAGAATCGAGGCAGAGAATGAAAATGTCCGCATTATAGAATCAAGAAAAAATTTATTATGTGAAGAAAGACCAAGATACAAATAGTGACGTAGCCAGCAATTTTTGAATCTTGTACCACTTCCTGATAAATTTTTTATAGGATTGGGCCATTTGGAGCAATTAAAAGTCTATTGGGCTTCATTTTTTTGAAAGTCTTATCCATTACGAAAACCAATGCTTATTAATGAGGAATTGTCGTTTTCGCGATCAGTTGGTTGAATTACCACAGGAAGTGGCAGAGCTGGGAAAATCAAGTCAAAAACAAGTTAAGCCATTTCTGATTTGTTTGACTGACTTCGAAAGAGTTTTTAGAGACTTTAATCTGACTTGTCTGAGTTGAGACGAAATTTAACTGACTTGTTCTAATTTGTGACTTAAAAAGTTCCAATTTGTCAAGTTTTTGAAGCGATTTATTAAAGTCACATCATCGAAGTCTTTGAACACACATACATCAAGATTTTAGTCATGGGCCATTGCTATCGTTTCCAAAATATCATTAGGCAATAACTTTTAAGCCATTAGGCAATTGACCAAGGTTGGCTACGCCACTGTTCTTACTATTTCTATTTTTTTCTTGATTCTATAATGCGGACATTTTCATCTCTCCACCTCGATTCTGCTTTGCGGATATATTTTTTTCTCCAATTAAGAAAAATCGCCCGCAATCAAGAAGACACGCTGTCGAACGATCAATTATACACAAATCAAGGTCAATTGTTTTTAGTTGTGACCCTGTTACAACGGAGACCGAGAATGCTTTTTTTTTGATAAGTAATTAAGATATCAGATGAGAAACACTTCTGAATTTGTTTTAAGTGTCGTAAAGATCAAATTCTACTGTTGATATGATCTAATAATTTACGCGAGACTTATAGCGGAATTACTCCAAATGACAACATCATTTCAGCTCATATTGGACTTACAGGGAGGTTTCAGTGAGACTCGCTACAGTTGAAAAGGGTTCATTCTCATGAGCCTTTGTCGTCCAATTATGATCAGTTCAGCAGATTTTTCATAGGATTTAAAAACGGGTCAAAAACCAAGTAAACCGGACGTAACAGAGCAATTGAAGAGTAATGGAGGCGAACCCTTTTAGACTTTTGTTATTCTCATTAAGCTCTACTATTGGGTTCAATTTAAGCTAAAAAAAGCGAGTGCTACTTGGAACAGTTCCACGCTAAGTAGAACGAAATTACATTGTTCTCAACAAAATTAATATTTATTTTTAAAAGAAAAATTTCTTCATATTTATCTACAGTTGAGATTTTCTTTTCGAAATAAATAATACCAAGCAAAAATCATGTAAAAATTGCTTTAAAATGTCTTTTTTTTTTCGAACATTAGACTTGATCAATTTGAATAAATTAGTCTTTTGTAATCAACAATGTTCATTAAGAAAAAAGCTTGAAAGTCAAAATTATCATTAAACATATTCTCATCAATAAGTCGAGTTTTTTTTTTAGACGGAAATGACCCGACATAAATAATATATTTCTATCGGAAGACAAAAAACAGATGTAAGTCATTGATTGCACATTTGTTCTTTTAGTGTCACATTGAACTTCTCGGTACTTAATTTAGCTTCGGATATGATCAATTTATTTTTAGATTAAGATTGTCATCTAGTAAGAGATCTTTCTCAGTTAATTTATCATTTTTAAGTGAAGACTATTGTGTATGATGTAAACCCTAATGAACTCTGAATACTCTGAAAAAAGACTTCGAACCTTTAATTTTTTCCTGCGAAGATAGTGCACGTCATAGGTTTATGTCATGATTACCGTGAGAAATATCAGAAAACGTGACTTTCAAATTTCAATATTCAGCTTTGCATAGATATGAGTATTAACGATGAATAATTTATTATCAGATTTTAAGATCTTATGATATGCTCTTTTATCATAAAATAAAAACATTGACTTTGACAGTATATATGAGCGATATAAAATACATGCTTTCATCATAGCTTTATTTTAGGAGAGAAATAACGAACAGAATTGAAAGTTTCATAAAAAAAAAGCCTATTCTTGTTAAGTTTTGTCTTTATTCAACATTTGAAAATCAAATTTTGTTGATGTTTCTGATAAGAATAACAATATTTGCTTAGAAAATACCGTAAAAATATAATATCTAAGCAGAAATCAAGTAAGACTTTGAACTTTTTAAAGGCATTTACAATTCATTATAATCTATATGAAATTCATAGTCTTGATTGATAAATGATTAATCAATTGAGGGACTTCTTTCATTAGATATAAAATAATTTTTCTGATAGTTATCTTTAAGAAATATATCATTTATTTTTGAGTTAGTTGAATGATTGAACTTCGTATGTCTAATTATATAATAACTCAAAATTTTTATTTGATTTTAGTTTGAATAGAAAATTTCTAGCATTCATTATTTATTTCAAAGTTTTTCTACTATTCTATCTAGAACATAGTTTGTTTTAGCCAAATTATTCTAACATATCAGTTTGAAACGATTAATCTATGAAAATAAATCTGTTATTAGTAAAGAATTATTAATATCTAACAAAAACAAAAAAAAAATATCTGATGTAGAAAAATTCCAAATATAATATAATTAAAATGATTAACTAAAATCTTTTTTGTTCTTTTTTATTATTGTAAAATGATTAATATTCAATATTATATCGATGGAATTGTTTTAATGTGAATATGATAAAATTTCGAATTAATAAATAATTAACTAAGTTATATAATGAATATTTAATAATCTATTATATTATTTAATATAAAAAATTCATATTCTATAAATCATATTTGAATAAGATGACGTTCGTCAAATGCAATTCATTAAATTATTTTAATATGAACTCTTTTCCGTGATTAAAATAAATAAATCGTTTTTTTTTTTCGATATTATTCTAGAATGATGACCCAGAATGATTTTTTATTTTTCTGAATGTTAATAACAGAAAATTTATAAATGATGCAAAGAGAATATGCATTCAATTGTTTATATATACTTTTTCTCTATTTTAGGTGTGTTTCTGTTTGTTTGAAAAGGTTATTCAGTAATAATTTTATTACTAATCGAGCATAGATTTGTTATGTTATTGTCAGATGATCAATTTATGACAAAAACAAAGATAAAGAAAATAGTTTTTATTAAATGATACATACACAAAACTAGGTTAGATATTTATGATATTAAATAAATCAATGTCATAAAAAAGTTATCTTTGATAAAATAGAAATATGAAATGCATAAAATCAATATAGAACTATTTGCTTTTATTTGTATTTTCTCTCCAAACAAAAGTAAATGTGTTTAAATAAATAAACTCGAATTAATCTTAATATTATTCTCATGCATAAAGATGCATGACATACGTATATTTAGCTCGAGTTCTTTTTTTATCTGTTCTTTGATTTCCGTCATTTAGAATGAGATGAATCTATTTTTAATTAAATAGAACATGGCTTGTAAACTAGAATAAGAATTCTTAACAAGTGAATAAATCATGCACGTAGTAGGTGAATGATTATGACATCCGATTTCCGTTTTCTTTGTGTGTTCATTGTCGTTGCTTATCATTTGCAAATAAATCGAAAGAATAACTCTCAAAAAGTTATTTCACCTTAAGGTTATGTGACTTTAATTAAAGAAAAGCTCAGGCATTATTCATAGAATCATAATCAAATACAAAAGAAAAAAGAATTCAAGAAATTCTTAGATGCACTTAGTTTTAGAAGAATAAAAATAAATGGAAAGCAAATCGAAGATTGAACGACTATTCTCGATAAATACTTAATATCAATAAATGATGATGAATGTTGTTTCCTTTATGTCTAGTCATTTTTTATTCGATTCATTGATTTAGATCTTTCAATTTTTTAAGCAAAAGATTGATAAAATAAAATGTAATCATTTATTTGCACAAAGCGTGCCTTATTTTTGACATTTTTTAATCTGATATATTAAGTAAAAATAGTATAATCCATTCATTTTTATTCTCTGACCTATGAATATTTAGTTTTATTATAATTAAATACACTGTCAAGGTATTATCTAAAGAATAGAAAAAGTCACGAAAGAAAATGTTGAGATTACTTAATTTTCTTGATGCAATACCTTATCATCACGATGCATTGCTTGAAAACATAAAATCTTTTTAAGACTCTATTTTATTAAAGATAGAAATAGATATAAAATTTTATCTTCCCACATTCATTTTATTTTTTATCATTCATTCAACTATATATTAATTTATATTGAATACGAATTTTAAAATAAAACCAATAATTTTTCTCATCATTAATTCATAAAAGACCATGACTAATTTATGATGAGTTTATTTTTCATCGGTATTTTGATCTTGATCAAACACATATAAAGACAAAAAAAAAACATTTTTCAAATAAGATTTGATTGAAAAATAATCCCGTATTGATATCTAATATTTATTTAATCATCTGATCGTCAACTAAAAGGATGTTGACGCCTAAAGAACACTTATTTCAAGTAAG
Organism: Rotaria sp. Silwood1; assembly: GCA_905250075.1. Classification (NCBI taxonomy): domain Eukaryota; kingdom Metazoa; phylum Rotifera; class Eurotatoria; order Philodinida; family Philodinidae; genus Rotaria; species Rotaria sp. Silwood1. Next base: position 4,496,325 of record CAJNOP010000007.1, on the reverse strand, counting down.
AAGAAAGTTATTTTGCATTTATAGGATTCACTTGACTCATTGTTCTTCCAATAAAAGTCACAAATTTTTTTCATCATTAGAAAATGATACTACTCAGCTGATATAAAAACATAATTAAAATCTATTCATTATTGGTGTAACGTGCCGCATGAAAAGATAATTAGAATATACCAATGATCTATTACTAATAACAAAAAATATCGTAAAATAAATATAAGATATAAAAGTGATAGATAAAAACTTATTTTTTTGGGTTATCTAATTTTCATTTGCTTATTTAAAAGGAAAGAATAATTTATAGCATTAAATCTTTTACGAAGTTTAATTGATAAAAAAAACAATGATCGACATTCTTCCATATGGTTTGTTTTTGTCAATGTCTATATATGAATAAAAATATCAAATTTAATCTTGGTATTTTAAAGTACTGTTCGAAGAGGTTTTTTTTTTCATATTATGTATAGCATTCCTTCTCATCAATCAAAAAATTTTTTTTCTCTTCTTTTTTTTTTTTTTTTTTTATTTCTCGTACAGAAAGAATACAAACATGCACTTCCTCTATGTTGTTTTTGAGGTCTTTCTTTTTTACTTAATAGTGCAAGTTGTTACCATAGATTCTTCTCTTTTCTCAAACGAACAAAAGTATATTGATGTTTTTTTATGTCTAAATTTAAAACATGCAATCTACTTAGGTAATACTTAAGTATTTTCTTTCTTATAGAAAATTTCTATACATCTTATCGTGTACATGTTTATTTCCACTAAACATATGTTTAATAGTGTGTGTGATCAACTAAAAGAGAAAGAGAAAAGCTTAATCAATACGATTATTATCTAAAAATGAACATAAATAAAAAATTCCGTGTATAAAATCGTTATAATTTGTTTGAACAAGAGTTGTTTGATTAAAATTATATAACGAATCGTTTATTCTATGAATAGAAACATTGATCAAGCAGAATTTTTCTTTCTTGAAAGAGAAATCTTTTCTTTTTTTATTATAGATGAAAATAAATGAATATTTTCTATCATGATCATTTGTGAGAATAAAAAGTCTTTTTGCATAATAATAATAATATAACGAGTCACGATATGACTGATAAAGATTTTATTTTAAATGAAAATAAACTGAGTCTGTTTGTTTGTATCTTGATAAAAAGGACTGATTCACCCATAAAGAGTAAATCTATCAATAGAATAAGTTGACGTTATATTAGACAAAAGCATATATCCAACAGAGAATCAAGTATTGATTTACTGGAAAAGATTGACATATCACAATGAAATTCTCTTTTCTTTTCTTTTCTTTTCTTTTTCTCTTGAAAAAGATTCTTTCAACTTTGTTATGTTAAGTATCTTCAATCGAAAGAACAAAGACCAAAAAAAAAGTTTCCGAAGTCACTAAGTAAAAAAGTTTTTTTTTTTTTTTTTCCTAAAGAAAATATTAATTAAGTTATGTTAAATATTTATTTATTGTGTATCTTCTTCGCAGTTTTCTTTTAACTAAATGAAAATGAAATATAAAACAATGAGAATCAAATTTCATTTTTATCGACATAAAATATTTCTTTTCTTTTTTTCTTGCCCTCTATAACTTGTGAGTAATAAAAGAAGTATAGATTTATTTTTGTCAGCAGACATAGAAAACATACTGAATACTAAGGCAGACACTAATAAGACATAGAATGGCATACGGAGAAATGAGACAGAGAATGAGAAAAAAATATATCTTTTGTTTTTTCCTTTTTTTTTTTCTTATGCTTTTTTTGTCTTTCTTTTATAATTGAATCTTTCTGATAAATATGAAATTGAACTTTTACTTTTACTTTTTTTTAGAGACAATTATTTTTAATTATGTATAAATAAAAAAAAACAAAACAAAACATGTTCATATCATCGTGTCGAACATCTGCACATCGAAATTCTTCATATTTATTATCGAACTTAACAATATCTTCATTAAATTCTTCACGTTCTTCAAATATAAGTGATGGTGAATGGATTATTAATAGTATATCATTAATAATCTTTGTTCTTGCTGTACTGGGAAATACTGCTGCACTTTTTGTTATGTTTGGTTCTCGAGGACCAGTCAAATTGACAAATAATAAATATTTAGTGAATTTAGCATGTGCGGATTTATTACGTGCATGTTTTATGCCATTTACTATTATAGCAAGAGTCAAACGAAACTTTGTCTTTGGACCACTTATTTGCAAAATTTTACCCATTGTTCAAGGTAATTTTGTGGTTTTTATCTTTGAAAATTGTTAATTAGAATGTGTCTTTATATAGAAACATAGATTTTCTTTTATATGCAAATAAAAGTTAAAAATATCAAATAATACTTGATGTCAGTGAGTTAATAATTTCTTTTGTTTTTATTAAAAACGGCGAAATAAGATAAAGAACCGATTGAATAAATATGCCATAAAAAAGTATGTCAGCATAACTTGTTCTATATATTGTGATTTAGTTTAAGAGTCCTTTTTAGTCATATAAAACATGAGTATTTATTTTATTCTATTAATTATTTTTATTTTAATCAAAAAAATGTTGAAACATGACATAAAGAATCAAGATGAAATATACTTAAGATTAATCTTTTTTTCATTAAAACAAAACATTTTATTCATTCAAACATTTATATATGCAACAAAGATTTCAAAAAAAATCTATTGATTTATTTAAAAAGAAAGAAAAAAAAAAACTCGAAAAGTTATGTGTGAGAAATAAAATAGTGAATAATAAATGTTTTTGTTAGATAACATTATTTCTAGTGCAAAAGAAACTGCTGATAGTTTGATGTCATTTTTAGTATTTATATTTACATAATCTATTGTTAGTCGGTCTATCTAATTATCAGAAATAATGATTTTTCTATACTATTTTTATTTGATAATTGCTGAATTAGAAATTCATTATGATATGTGATCAGGTTACGAAATCTATGTATGTCAATATAAGGTCAAAAGCTTTTTCTTTTTAGTTTACTATGTTTATTTTTTTTTTTGAGATAATCAAATTAAAAAGAAAAACTTTTTTTTTAAATTATGTTTTCATTAAAAAAAGTAAAGATTGTTTTGTCCTTCTAGTTTAAGGACAGTAACTAAACCATTGAATATCGTGTAGATGAATAAGATCAAAAACACGCAAGGGAAATTTATCTCATTTAACGTGACGGTTGTAATTACGTCGAAAGAAAGTGCCTTCATTAATGTCAAACAAACGTAAAAGAATCGAAGTGCTTCATTTCAATATTTAATGTCAAAGAAATTAGATAATTATTAAATGTATTTTAGTTTTTTTTTTTTTTTCAATTTGTTTATACTTCGAATAGTTGATTAAAATTTCAAATATCCATATGAGGTTTTTTTGAAGTAACTCGATAAAAATAAATTAATGCTATTCATCATCAAATGATTTTTTTATGACAATAACAGACAATCTTCTTGCACTAATTTTACTATTCAAAATTTGCATAAAAAATTTTTCTAATCTGATAAACAGATGGACATGTAATTAATGAAATAATATCAGTAAAAGTCTATGATAATGATGTCAATCTTTCTTTCTTCTACTGAAAAGAACAGTATTTTAATTTTAAGCAATGAGATCTTTTGTGCTCACATTTCATAATGTATAATATGTAGACAAATTCTCATATAACATAAAAACTAAGAAGATGAATGTATAAATTTTCTATCGAATTGAAGAGACATTGTCTCATTAAAAAACACACATCAGTTTTACATATTCTTCCATTGAAATTTTCCTTCTAAACAAACAAAAGAAATTTCTTTTCCTGCAAAATATAATTACTTAATTATTGACATATTAGATATTTTTTTTTTTGTAATTGACATAAAAATGTCATGTTTGATAAATAAATAACCTTGAAAATCAAATCAATTTAATAATGATTTACTTTTTTAGGTTTAAGTGTTGCTGTTGATGTGTTTACTCTTGTTTGTATAAGTGTAGAACGTTACTTAGCAATATGTCATCCATTATTAACAATTAAACTTCAATCTCTTCGATTTACTAATTTTCTGAATGGTGTTATTCTATTTTTAATATGGATATTAGGCCTTTTAACGGCTTTACCAAATATTTCGATCTATAATTTATGTTCTTTACCTCAACCTGGAAGATTTAAATGTGAAAAAGTCAAGCCACAAGATTTTGATGAAAGACTTTATATGGTTGCTTTAGATGGTAAAATAATTTTGTATTTAGAAAATTAATTAAAAATAAATTCTTTTCTTTTTTTCTTATAGTTTTTTATTTTTTGGTTCCAATGCTTTTCATGCTTGTTCTTTATACATTAATTATTTGTAAAATATATAGAAATAATACTGCAACGAAAATGCGAAATTTACCAAGTAAATTTATCTATTTAAGATAAAAACTAAAATATTAATATATACGTATTTTAGATAGTTATTCGGGCAAAGCTCATTCAAATGCATCAAATTCTCCAACTCTTCATCGTAATAGTTATCGTCAACGTCAACGTATGTCATTAGAAAATCATCAATATAATTCGAATGAACATCAACAAAAGCATGATTCATCAAATTTTGAACTTCTTGGACGTATACCATCTCAAGAAAGTAGTGGTAAATCAAAATCTGGTTATAGTGATGATGATTATCAAATAACATCTTCATGGCCAAAACATGTTAATCATAATCAAAAAAATCCTTTATCAAATATATTCTCTCGTCAAACATCAAAAGAAAGTAAACGTTCAAAATATTTTTATAATTCAAATCATTCTTGTGGAGGTAGTTATAAAAGTCGTTGTTCATCAACAAGTCAAGGATATGATCTAATTGATCGTCATCGTCGTAAAGCACTTAAACTTTTAATTGTTATTATTGTTGAATTCTTTATTTGTTGGACGCCATTATTTATTTATCATACATTTGGAACATTTGATAAAAAATTTTATCGTTCAATGCCAAGTATATTTGTTGATTTAATTCTTCTTTTTTCATTTGCATCATTATTATGTAATCCATTTACTTATTATTTTATGTCAAAAAGATATCGAATGGTTTTATATGCTTATTTATCATGTTGTTGTTGTTGTTATAAAGTTAAACCAAAATTTAGCAAAAAAAATCAAGCAGCACGAAAAATGATTCAAGCTTTACATTTACATCAACAACAAAATTCTCTTGAATACAAACAAAAAATCAATAAATATAAATTATCACAACCTAATTATATTATATATCAAACTAAATTTAGATCAAATACAGTACAATAAATTTTTCATCTGTACTTTTATTCTCTTTATTTTTATTCGACTTTTTTACATCACAAAATATGAAAACACTTCTAAAATTCGAGTATATTTCTATTGTTCTTGTTTTTTTTTTCAAGTAAAACTGATGATTGAATTAAAGAATTCTTTATTATTTAGAGAATATCATGACTTTTATTCTGCACATTGAATCTCAGATCAAAAGAACAATTAGTTTTTGAAAATTGTGAATAATAATATATTCTAAGACGTAAGGTTTATTAAGTTTTGTAAGAACATTTTTGATGCAGAAAAACAATAAAAGATCATCTTTGACTTTTCTTCGGATCAAAAGTTTTCTTCAGCAGACATAAAATGTTGTGTACGAGAATGTTTTTCTTTTATAGGTGCATACATGCGAGAAATATTATATAAAACATATTATCAATTAAATCTCGAAATTAATAAACACGTCACTAGTGTACACGGGCACATTAAGTTAATGTGACTCGTTTTCTTTTTCTTTGTGTTTTTTTCTATTCCTTTCAACAGAAGAATTTTAAATAAAAACAAAGCCAAGCTTAAATAAATACCTTAAATATTCACTAATCTTTAAACGATCGACGGCTTGTGTTGTTCTGAACTAGATCTTTTTCTATCTGTAAACTATGATTGGCTCTATTAATAACAGTAGTTAACTTTTGATAATTATTCTAGAGGAATACTATGTTTTGTTTACTATTTGTTTTCAAAGTAATAGGTTTTTATATCATATTATTTTCACAAACATCCTTATATCAATGAAAAGGTCACAAAAACAGACATTTTTCATTGGACTTTTGCATAAGAAATTCTTTTTTTTTTTTTATTAATTTCTTATTTACCTAACAAAAGACAAGTTATATCATTTGAATAATAAGAAAGATGTTAACTCATTTTTCATTGTCAATAAAAACACTGATCAATGTCTATATAAGTGAATACATTTCTAATCAATTCAGCTGAATACACACGAACATTCATCGTATCCTAATTTATCTTAACGATCAATTTACTTCCATAAATACAGAATATCTATGAATTTAAATAAATCTCACCAGGCAAATATAATTTATTAACGAATCATCTATTGAATTCCTTAACATAAAATGAAATATTAACGAAATATCTATTGCATATTTATCTTTCTAACTATTATACTTAATCAAAAGAAAAAATTTCTCATACAACTGCTATATAAATAAATAGTCATTTAGAAGTGTACTTAAAAATACCCAATAATATGTGTATGATTAAGGATGAATAAATGAATCATGAAAAATCTATTTAATTTGTACACTTTTTCAATATGAATGCTAGTTTATTAAGATATGCATAATAGAACTAAACGAATTAATGGAAATTTTAAACATGAATATACATAATATATGACGAGTCCATTCAGTTTATTTCAGAATATTGATCAATCAAATAACGAAGTTTTTCGGGTGAAGCACCCATAAGTTCGCCTACTGTTCCAAATGGGATTTTGTGATTTGCATTCAAATGAGATCTGCAAATTGAATAAGATATAAATAGAAAAGAAGATAAAAACAAAAGAGATAAGTTACTGAGTAGGAACAAGCATTTTGGTTAATTCAAATTTTTGAACTAATGAAGCACTTATATCTCGTGTAATTGACTTTTCAAATTTTGGTAAATCATTTTCTTCTTCACTAAAATTGATAAAAGATATTTTTGTCGATTAATTCTAATGTTTTAACCTTTGAATATGTTCCATTAAACTCGACATAAGTTTTTCAAATGTTGTAGGATAATGTGAATCTGCTACAGATGAAGCTTCAAGTACATGCAACATATTTTTAACCTATTTTTTAGAAGGAAAAAATAATTGAAAAACATCATCATAATAATGAAGAAAAACAAAATAAACTAAAATACTTCTTGATGGTCATCACGGTCTTGATCAGTGATATTTTTTCCTTCGACGCCTAAATATATTTCAAAAGTTGGATAAAGAAAAAAGTTCTTCAGCAAGAGTATGTCGAGTAATTTCCCATTGTAAATAATTAGCCCAATATTCTCGTTCAACCATATTTCCTCTTAATGATATATATTTCTATTAGAATCAAAGAACATATTTTTATCTTTTGAATAAATAATTAAAAAGAAACCTGATAAGCATTTTTAACATCAGTATGATCTTTTAATATCGTAGCTATAATAGATGATTTTGAATTCATTTATTCTTTTTAATTGTTTAGAAAATACGAAAAAATGAAAATAAATTCGAAATCTTATTTGAAATAGATCAAGAATTAATATGAGAATTTTATCTATTGAAACAGCGTATATGTACAGGAAAATATGAACTTGATAATACTAGCACGTTATCCGTACACGTGTACATTAAATCAATATACGCAATAGAAACAAATATAGTTATTATGATCTTTCAGTACAATTAAAGTTAACGAGTATAGAAAATAATTTTTTGTTTCAATAGGAATTATTATCTACTATCATATTAAACAAACTAAGAAGATTGTAAACTTAAATTATAATTGTTTCATAAGACGTCTATTATAAAACTAATTTGTATGTTTCTCAATACAACGATTTTTTTAAACTTTTTATTATAATTGTTTTTATCATTTGATGAATTGAAATGATATAAATCAAAGTTTTTAATAGAATAATACTTATGATTCAAATTCAATTACAACGAATATTTATCGTTGGCAAATAAACTTTTTCAATAATATTTTTTCTTAGCACGGCTGAAACTTTTTCTTATTTGTTATTCATCTTTTTTTAGTTTTATTCTATGCTATACCAATTAAAATATAACATTAATAAATAACATACTTTCCATTATTTAGCATGATGATTTCGTACAATCGTCTTCAATATAGATAATAAGATATGGTGTCATCTTCATCACTATTTTATTGATAAATAATAAATCGATAAAAACAAAATCTTTATAATCAAATAGTAGTATATATATTTTTGAAAATAAATCTGTCGTCCAACTATTGCTATCCATTAATGGTTCTCTTTGATAAATGAATTTTTCTTCTTTATATACATCATCTTCTCGTTATGATGCCATATAAATATACGATGACATATCTACGACTGAAAAGATACTATCATCACTATTTAAAGATTATTTCTATCATCATTAAACAGAGAGTTGACGATAATAACCATGATAAACATATAAAAACATCTAAGATGCAAACAATGTCAGTATTATATACGAAAATGCTTGTTAGTACAAGCTGTTTGGAGCTCTAATATGGAACTCACATGTGTGCTCTTTGGTCTCGTTGTACTAATAGCAAATATGTCAAGTGATAAATGTCTCTCAAACTATAATTGGTTTCCAAGATAATCAATCGCTAGAGAAATGATCTATCCTATTTATTTCTACATTTGTAACAGAAGTTTTTTCTATTTTTTTTCTGTCACTATTTTCTGTTTGTCTTGTTGTTATTTTTCTTTTTCGTATTCTGATTTTCTTAATTTAGCATTCTTATTATTCTAACCATTGATTTTACTGACAAATAACCCTGTTGTACATATCCATTATATTAGACAATCTATTTCAACGTAGTTCTATATGTATATATATATTGGTAGGCTTACAAACACTGATATTGATTATTTGCCAAAGTTCTACTTTGATCAGTTCAAATTTTCTACGACGACTGTAACAAATCAATGCATCAACATCCTAGTATCGTTGACATCTTAAATATAAATTCTTATTGACATAAAAATCAAAGATTACACTATTTAGAACACTTGAATATGGATTCTAGTTATAGAAATTTTGAGTAAGACTTCAAAATATTTTATAATTGTCTGAAACAGTTGAAGTTTTATCGTCAAAATGTCGTGCAGCTTCTTTTTTCATTAGCAAAGAAACTCTGAGAAAAGAATCTGATACTTGTTGTTCTCGATGGTTAAGGTTTGTACACCGGCTGGGGGAAGGAAAGCGGCAAAACTTCGACTTAAAACTTCTATTCACTATATTCTTTGAAAATATCCGTAAGTTCCACGGAATAATTATGAAAATATGAATTACAAGGTAAGATTAGACATAAAGAATAATTTTCTTTCACTTGATCTCCAAACTAAAATATAATCAGAATTATTATTTTTTAAAAATTTTCATCTCTTTTTTCAACGAAATTATGTTACTTTTATCAAATTTCGATAACTATATTATTAATTTTTTTTTCGAAGATTTCGATAACAATTTTTATCATAGTTCTTTTCTCTTGCTGTAATACACTCATTAGATTTTGCGATTAGTTTCTTCCATCTTTAGATTTCAGAATTTCTTTGTTCTTATTGACAATGATAAAGATGAAAAAATGAATTAAAGACAATCAAAGTAGTCTAACAAAGTTCTAATGAATCCTGTTTCATTCACAGAATTGAATGTATGATAAGATTTAAAAAAAAACAGTTGACTTTGATATTTCAATACAATTTGAAAAGAATATTTTCGTTATTAATTTTCTCTTTTGTAAATAACTAAAAAAAAAGTATTTTCAAATTGAAAAAAAAAATTAAATTCGTTTTTACTTTTATTTATTTTGATAAAGATAATAATTAAAATTCAGATGAGAAAATCGATTGTATTTTCTTTTTTCTTTCTTTTCTTTTTATCCAAATGAAGTGTAAATTGTTCTGCGTCCTTAAAAGAACTTTTAAATGAGTTTCTATTTTTTATTCCACTTAACAAGCAAATATACAAAAGAAATATGATCCTTAACTACTGTTGCTTACCGTTATTTCGTTTCTTATACATGTCAATGTCAAATAATAATAAAAACACATTCGAGTAGTCGTATGTGTACGTTTTCTTCAAAAATCCTTTTTTTTCAATTGAGCTTTTTTTTTGTGAGTGTGTAATGACAAAGTAAGAATGGTTGATTGGGCAACTCAAGATCGTTTGTATCCACATGGCTATCAACCAGTTGATATTCGATATAGACGTATTAGTATTGATTCATCATTACCTTATTCTATTGCATTAAATAAAAGTAAGTTTTTCTTTACATATAAAATAAAAATATTTTAAAAAAATGATTATTGACAGGACATAATTGTCGTTCACAATCAAAGCAATCAAGAATTTTTAAAAGTGAAAATATATTTAATGAAAATCTTCATCATGGTCTTTATTCAGCTATTTACTTCTTTAATAATATTTCTAAAAAATCAAATAATGATAGGTAAAATATTTTCATGAATAGAAAAAAATAAATAAATATATAATTTATTCGAAATAGAAATCCAAAATTACTTGCATCGTATTCTTCTAATATAAATTGGCCTCGTTCAATATGTTGTTTATCTAAAACTGATGGATCATTAATTATATGTGAACAAGATCAATGTCGTCTTCTTCTTTTTACATCTAAATTAATACTTCGTTCAACTTGTGGTGAAAAACGAGGTAATGGTCTCTATGAATTTGATTCACCATGGAGTGTCGCTGCATTAATCGATAAATCATCGTCTAATATTCTTGTAGCTGATACAAATAATCGACGAATACAATTTTTTACTATTGAATATAATGGACAATTTTTACATCAACATAGTTTAATTATAAAAGAAAAACCTTATTTCATTGCAACAAGCAAACGACATTTTGCTGTATCATGTGAAAAAAATTTAATTATTACTTTCTTAGCAAACGAAAGAACTAAAGTAGCAAATATCAATCTCAAGAAAATATCATTAATACAAAGTAATAGAAATAATTGTATACAAAAAAAAAAAATATCAAATTTTTTTTAATATTTCTCAATCATGTTCAATCTATTTTAGATTCAAATGAAATAGCGTTTTGTTTATGTATGGATCCTGAAAGTAGTCTTATTTTCGTTAGTAATCCAATTGCACCATCGAATGTAATTCATCAATTAACAATAAATGGTGAATATCTTCGTTCTATTAAACTTGATCATAAACCATTTCTTCATATATCTTCTCTTACATTTGATGCTCATAATCAACAACTTATTATTGCTGATTCACTTAATTCGATTATTTATTCAGTAGAACATGATTTAGATGAAGATAACGTAGAAATTTTATTAAAACGTTCTGATAATGTTAATTATCCTCAAGACTTGTGTATTAGTAATGAAGGTCATTTGATAGTCGTCGAATGTAGTGTATTAACACAACATGCATTAAAAATCTTTCGATATCATCCGTGCGTATGTCATTCACGTTTGACAACATCTAGTGTTAAGACAAGTGAAACAACAAGTGTTCGATCAATTATTTATCCATATTAATTTGAAGAAATAATAATAAAAAATTGTTTACTTATGTCTAATCATGTCATCAATATGTATGAAATAAACAACAAATCAAAAATTTCATTTGATAAAAACTACAAAGAAAAAAAAAGGCGTCGATATTAAACGAATTGACATTTTTATTTTAAAATTTTCATCAACATGTCAATATGAAAATATTTCCCATAACATACTCAACAATCTGTTCGATTTTCTTTTAAAAATTTTTTCATTTTTATAAAGGAAGATTGTAATTAATTATCATAGAATTGAAAAATTTAACAATATAACGTGTTGATGAATGTTAAGAGCAGAAATATGCATGAGTATAGCCTATGTAATTATTAGAATTCTATAAAAAATCAACAGTTGATTATTGTATGATGATTTTATATCTTTTTTTTAAGTTCGTCAGCTTTTATGATTTAATTTCTCATCAATCGATCTATTTCACTGTCATTCGAACACGAAAAAAGTTGCAAAACAATTAATATAAAAACCTGCGTATATTTTTTTTGTCAATTTTTACCTTAGTTCAATTCGAACTATTGAAAAGCAAAAATAATCAGCATTTAATATAAAAGAGAAACATAAATACATTATTTTTCGTCTTATCTTCTTTGGACGACAATCAATGAATAAGCTCAATATAAAAACCAAAAAATATGAAATTGAATGTTTGTGCCTAAAAAAATAAAGAAAAGAAATGTAAATAGTAGCAATAACATTTGATGGCAGGAAAGTACAATGATCGAATAAGATTTTTCTTTTTGTCTGATATTATAACTTATCTATTGCTGAATAAATAAATCTACATTGGATACATATTCAAGACTCCCTTTACTATCCTTAGCATCTTCTAACATTTCATTTTTTTAAATTATCTCTGAATTATTTGCTTTTGTTCAATCAGTTTTTCGATATATATTTATTCATTCTATTTTTATTGTTTTCGTTCGATTTCTTACATACAACTGTTTACGTACTAAACAAACGTTCCGCTCTGAACGATATATAGATAATTTCATCTATTAGCGACGCGTATCTCTGAATGCTGAACTTTCCTAGAATCAATTTTTATGCATCAAATGTATATTGGGTTTCTCTCTCGATACTCTGCAAAAACTCTATCCTAGACACCTTTGTTCGAGCAAGTTACCATTAAAAACCTAGCAATAGCAATGAGGCACAAAATGCTAGAATGATTCGATGTATCGGTATAATCAAATACAGTGTATATGCATTCTGTCATCGATTAAGGAAATCTTTCGATCAAAGTCGAGAAATGAAGGCACACTCAAAAATCGATCTTAGTCCAAGCACGTTCAAGTGGCATGAAATTTTCAGAACATGTTGGGACTATAGTGAGATAGCTGTAGTAAAATTTTCGGCGCAATATCATGATATTGGAGGGATATATTAGTCACATCAGCGTCAACAATGGCTCATTCGGCACACTAAATTTCTCGAACCAAGCTCATTGTGTATCCTTAATTTTTTTTATTTGAAAGACCATGTCAAAATACAGTGCAGTACAGAGCTCCTTTTTTTAAAATTCTACTTTTTAGGCGGAAAAAGGGATCGAAAGTTCAATGACTCAAAAAGCTCTCTAAAAATGGCGCTCTTATTATATAAATGTTTGTATGTCTAGAGAAGACAAAGCTTAACAAAAAAAAAGCCCTATATTGTACTGCATCTTGAATGAGTATTGACAGAGCAATTTGGGTTGCGCGATCAAGAAACTATAAACATAGAAAAAAAACGAAAAAAAGATTTTCTGTTGTTTCTCAAAACAGCTTATATTTCGAATAGCGGATGAGAGAAATCTTCAAACATTTTTGGAGAACACGAGGCATTGAGTAAAAATTTTTGTCATTGATGAAAGATAAGCTCACGAGCTGTTTTTCTATGCATTTATCTCAATTTCGATGATTCAAACGAAAAGTGACTTTTTTAAGAAGGCCTTAAGATTTCAAAAGTTCGATCCTACAGTCCAAACTTATATAATGTCTTAGAAAAGGTGGAAAGTACACTGTGTTCGTTAATAAAACCGAGTTTTGATTTGATCCAAAAAGAATATGTTCTTACAGTTTCTGAAAAACTTTAAAAGCTCATTTCAAAATATTTTTAGTTTCACTACTTATCAGTTCTTATTTTATATAGTCATATCTGAGAAATTTCTCATTCCATCAACATTAACCATTCAATAGAAATGGATCTAAAATATTTTCATTATGTTAGAAACTATTATAATACTATAGTTTGAAGTTGGAAATAAAAATTGAATCATTAAAAATATCTTCATTGATTTTTATGATGATGTTGAACTCTGTTTTTCAAGGATGTGGTAAAAATTTACTTAATCGGTGACAAAATGCGCATAAATTGTTATTAGATTGTATCAATGCAATGAATCGTCGATGCGACGAATTGTTTGGCTACTCCGACATAAAAGAAGACAAAGAATGTTCACTACATGATTTTCATTTAAAAATACTGAGAGTGTAAGCAGTATTTTTGAAGACTTAATGCTACATTTTATAGAGAAGTTTTCAGGCTATAAAATCTTTACATAAGGTTTTTTCTTGCCATGATTGAATTTTCGAAAAAAATTGTTTTCACACCTTTGTAAGTGACATTACAGAGTACGGATATAGAAACGAAAAGTTTTCTTTCTTGGTAATTAAATGAGAAGTTCAAAAATCAATTCTATATGGTATAAATCCTTCTGAGGAATCTCAAAATGACAGAAAAAAAATACAAATTTTTGTTTGAAAACATTAGAAAGTCTTTAGAAAACTTGTGCCTAGGCAGTGCTTTTTTCAATTAGATCTAGTTGAAAATTTCATCATAGATGTAATGCTTTCTATTCAGTCTATTCTGAAATTCTTAGATTTTTTGCTTTTAACATAAGAAACTTATTTGTTAATCATTCCTTCATTAATTAACTGATTTGCTAACTAGTTTCACTTTAGTATGAGCTCAACAAGCCAACATATATTCTTGCTATAAAAAATTGTTCAACAAAATAATCTCTGTAAATAATCAGGGTAAAATTAATGACAGTCATGTTTCATATAGTATAAGATTGACATACTCAGCAATTTTTTGGCAACATTATTGTACATACAGAATAAACAAATCTATCAAATCATTAGTAACTAGCATTTGTTATTGTTCAAAGCAGTATTATATTATTGAAAAAAAGTTTGTTTGTAATTTGTCTTGTTTCCTGTTTCCTTTTTCTTTTTTTATTAGAGATGATTTTAATTTTTTATCGGCAGCGTCTCAATTGAATTTACTATCGTGTTTCAAGTTATATTTCAGTTACCAACGAAACCAATTTGTGTAATATCGTTATTTAGATAGACGAGAGTCTTCGAATACATATTAGAGCATTATACTAAAGCGTCTCAAAAACTTTTTTTTTTTGAAAACTAATCAAAATCGAGTTTTTATCATAAAAAGACGTAGTGAAGTTTTCTCTCTCAGAATATATATGAATGTTCAGAAAAAAACTCAAAATATAACAGATCTTCGTAAGAGATTTCTACCTAATATCCTATTTTCCGAGAGGTTTTCGTGATCTTTTTTTTCTTGGAAATACTACATTTTTACTTGCATTCGCATCGAGTAAACATTCTTATACAATTTTAGCATGACCTTTGGCACTGAAATACATTATCTGTCGCGTGATTTCAAAAACTTCGGATAAATATTGTAAATATAACATTTTTCTCAACACATGGTTTTCAATCAAGAAAAATGAAATGACTCCTAACCGATTGAAGCTATTAACAATATTCTGATTTTTGTTTTGAAGGACTAAATGAGAGTACACTTTTGTCCGACCAGACATTTTTTTGCTGCTGATTTCTGTGTTGCGAACAGTAATATAAAGTGTCGTCAAGTGACGGTTTTTTGCTTATTTTAACACTGTATATAGTAAAACTGATATTAAAAACGAATGAAAGTGAATTTCCAAATTCTGTTTGATGAAAAAGTGCGCACTGATATCGACTTTATTTTGAAACCATTCGGATTTTTGTACCTCTTGCAATGATAAAATTATAACGATCCTCTTGAATGCAATAAATGGACTATTAATAAGCCAAAACTTCGCGCTGATTTACCGTATCAGACTGAAGGTTTCACCAAAAATATTTCTTTCGAGGATTACTCATTTCCAAAAATTTATTAGAAATCATTAATTCTTAGGCTTATATAAAGCGATCGAAGTATTTTAAAAACACCTTAAATCACAACATGAATGATCAAATAACTATTAGTTAGTTTAATGAGAGAGTGAAATTTCGACCCAGACTTTCGACCGTGGCCTCATTGAGCTTTGAAAAAAAAATTGAATTAGTTGCTACATATCGTAGTACCGAGGCAAGACATCATAGTGGGTCTGGGGTGCGACTGTGCTGTAAGTGTGATGTAGATGAGGCGTGTGTGGATGTCTGGGTCTGAGTCTTCTCTTAATTGACATCCACACCCATTATGATGTTCTGCTCAGCACTACGCCATGTCGCTGAGCTCTATGACGTCCTGTTCTTACTCTGTGCCATATCGTAGACTAGTATAATGTCGTGCTCAAAACTACGATATCCAGCAATCTATTAAAACAATAAAGTTTTTTATTTTAGAGGTCAATGAGGCAACAGATCGAAAGTCATAAATCAAATTCGGCCAGGTTCGAAAAATTACCGACACTTCGGATCGGATCAAAAGCTCCGGTCAATAATTCTGTAAGCCAAAATTCATGTGACTCACTTGAATGCATGACAAACAATATTATTCTTTGTAAAAGCAAATTCGACAGTTTTATAGAAGAAGAACTTTTGCATCAAACCATATGTTAAAACAAATTGAGTAACTATATAAAACAAAAAATTGCAAAAATGATCAGTTTCATACGATTGATTTCGGATAATCGTTAAAATCTGATATTAAAGTATACTACTTAGCATATTTCATAAAATTGATCATTAATGGGTTCCTATTTGAATTGAAGAATTCTAAAACATTTTAAAACTCAAATTAACTGTTTTTGTGCGAGTTTTTCAAAGATAACAAAAAAAATAAATTCAATTGATCATCAATTCTATGAATTTG
>CAJNOP010000007.1:4436504-4473882 GCA_905250075.1 Rotaria sp. Silwood1 | reverse complement strand
GGCACCAGTTATCGTTGCAGCAGCTGCTGTTGCCCCACTCATTGATGCATCGGTTCCTGTCGCAGTAGTGATTCTTGTAGCAGTTGTAGTGGCATCGGTCATTGTAGCGGCAGTTAATGTGGCGCTATGGATTATGGCAGTAGTTTGTGTGAGGCCAGTTATTGTTGCAGCAGTTGCGGTGGTAGCAGTCATATTTGCAGCAGCTGCTGTTGCACCAGTCATTGTTTCGGTAGTTTGGGTGAGGACAGTTATTGTTGCAGCAGTTGCTGTTGCCCCACTCATTGTTGCATTAGTTTCTGTTGCACCAGTGATTCTTGTAGCAGTTTCGGCGGCACCTGTCATGATAGCGGCAGTTCCTGTGACACCAGTGATTGTGGCAGTAGTCTCTGCGATACCAGTTATTGATGTAGCAGTTTCGGTTAGTCCTGTTATCGTTGCAGCAGTTGCTGTTGCACCAGTCATGGTTGCGGCAGTTTCGGTGGCAGTAGTCATTGTTCCGGGAGTTGCTGGAGCACCAGTCAGTGATGAAGCGTTTGCTGTGGCAGTAGTGATTGTTGCAGCAGTTCCTGTGGCAGCAGTCATTGTGGCAGTCGTTCCGGTGAGACTAGTTATTGTTGAACCAGTTGCTGTTGCAGCAGTCATTGTTGCGTTTGTTTCGGTTACACCAGTTATTGTTTCAGTTGTTGCTGTGGCGGCAGGCAGTGTTGTAGTAGTTGTGATGTGACCAGTTACTGTTGCGGTAGTTAGTGTGGCACCTGTGATGGTTGCAGCCGTTGCTGTGCTAGCAGGCATACTTGCAGCATTTGCCGTGTCACCTGTCATTGTTGCAGCGGTTGCTGTGGCATGAATCATTGATGAAACGGTAGGTGCAGTGACAGTGTTTGTGACAGCAGTTTCTGTGGCAGCAGTCATTGTTACTGAAAGGGGTGTGGCACTAGAGATTGTTTGAGTAGTTGCTGTGGAACCAGTCATTGTTGCTGCAGTTGTTGTGACCGAAGTGATTGTTATAGCAGTTGTTGTAGGGATATTCGCTGTCAGAGCGGTGGTCGTTGAGGTGGCCGCTGTCAGAATGTTTGCTGTAGTTGCAATCGTTGTTGTTGGCGCTATTGTTCCTACGGCCGTTGTGCCAGTTTCTGTAGCTGTTGCGGCTGGAAGAACAGTTAGAAAGTAAATTATTGAATTTTATTTTTGTTAGTCTGGCAAGCTTGTGTTCATTTGTGCCGAGTTGCGGAAGAAGATTAGTGTGAAATGCGGTCTTATCTTCAGCGAAGGCCTAGTTACATGGTCTCATTTGGATCAATAGGGCTGCGTCGTATTCAGTTTTCGTAATAAAGTGAGTGTCTTGGCTTAGTGTGAAAGATGGGCGAATTTATGTATATGGTTTCTTCTGGAAAGCGGTTCGCGGAATCTGCCTGATCGCGGCACTATGTGTGGTTTTTCTTCAATTCAATGTGGAAAGATGAATGTCAGGGGAACATATTCGACGGTTTAGGTGGATCTTTGTGTCAATGTGTTGGAGCTTATATTATTAATTTGAGATGGTCGTAGAAAAATTCCAATATCTTTGGAATGAGGATTTATCATTGTTTTTAACGTGCACTAGATGATTGTTTTATAGTATTACCCGGAGCGTATGCCTTTTTCTGCTTTTTTTTTGTGTATGTGATGTCTTCGATTATATATCTTCTTCTCTGTGTTTCCGTTAAAAGCCTCGATGCGCGTGATTATATATAAATGAGCGTTTTTCGTTTTCTTATTGGTTCGTTATGTAGCTTGGTGGTTATATGTGCGTGTGTGAGGACATTTTGATTTAGTGAAAATAATGGAACAAGATCTGGTACATCTTTTTCACGTATTTATGGTGCTAGGTTAATCTGCCGCTACGAACTTCGCGACAGACATTTCGTCATGGTCAATTCGTGGCATGGGAAATCAGCTTGAAGCGGTGTTTTATACATCGGCGGATGTCCTTGTAGATTGGTACGAGCAACAGTGTGTCGCCATGAGCTAGGACGGTTCAGCCTGTGTGACTGTTAGCAAGCACAAGTGCACATGATTGAAGTAGGATAGGTGAGCATCCGTAGATGAGGATGAGTGTGAATGGAATCGGATAGGTATGAATAGGCGAGAATCAGTGCTGTAGTAGTTTTTTAATGAATGTCGAGGCTAGGCCTGAGGAATGAAACACAATGTTTCTATGTCGTGAAAAGTTCATCTACTCTCGTTCATTGTCACCTATACTCACTCTGGAGTTCACTACTGCACAATCTAGATTCAGGATGGTGGTTCGCACTCAATCCTGCTCATTCATGCCTACTGGCGAAATTCGTGCCTAGTCTGACTCACAATTTCGAGCGTACGAAATAGTTTTCAGCTTATCGTACACACGACGAATCGCTATGTGAAAACATGCCTTGTAATAAATTGATTGATCGCCCAATAGTCTCGCCAGATCCAGCTTTAGTCAGCTGTTCTCGTTTGTTGAGGGCTCAACTTTGCTTACGACTATTTGCTTGTAGCTATCCAAAAGTGCACATATAAAGTTAGTTTCAATTAATGTCGAAATAGGACTGCAGTGTTTTTTCCGAAGATAGTTATTCTATTGTATTTAATCCGTAATCCCGCAACCCATACATGGAACCAGTAGACCGGCCAGTCTTTAAAACTTCATTGACCGGTCAGAAGCCATTTCTACAGACCGCCCGGTATATCGGCCCCATTTATGCCACAACCGTCACGAGTTTTAGGAATCGCAAGTTCTGGCATGCATTTTGACTTAATGACGAATATAGTTGTCTTCTCAACATCAAGATACTGAAACTTAGACTTCCTTGAGATATGTTCGTAGCTTTGAATTCAACTTATATTAAAAATGAGGTACTATCGTGAACACGTAGGTGATTCTTGAATGTTAAGTTATTGAGACTATGGACGAGTGAATTGATGAAAAGAAGATCCTCATACTCACTCTTCATTTGAACTTCGATTTATGGATGTGGGGATTGAGCTAACTCACATCCACGATCACGATCACGATCATACTCATATCCTCAATAGTATCGTACTTTCGCTGTCGAATGACACTTTTGTGGAAAAGCATTTCGTCGACGTAACTTTGTCACAAGCAAGAGTCTGGGTGTGGCGTGTAGGTGTGCATCAAAAGAGTACCCACATTTCACCCACACCCATACACCCGCATCTATAACCACACACCCACACTCACATCCTTACACATGTTTCCATGAGACTACATAGTGCCATTGATGCATGAAAAATCGAAGGATTCCATGGCAGATGCTCCCCAGCGACAACTGCTCCTCGGGCACTCGCTTTCGCGGCACGGGTATGGATGTGAGTGGGGAAAGAAGTGATGGACATTTACAGCCACCGCATCTCCCACACCTACATCCATAGTTGCACCCACACTCACACCCGCCCACATTCATGTTCGCACCCACACACTCCTACCCACACTCACATTTGCACTAAAACTTACCCATATTCACGCTCACACTCGCATCCACACTGGTACACACACTCATATCCATAACCCTGCCGCGGGAGCAACAGTCGTGTTACCAAATCGAAAGTATATAGTCCTGAAATCATGCTCAGTTTACACTATTGAAGTCTAATATTTTTTATTCGTGTCTAACTCGTGTCGACCGGTCTGCGTCCCAAATGTAGGAATGATCGCGTTCTAAGGAAAATAGTGTACATGGGCAAATCTATTTCTCGTTTGAATATTTTAGGTAATCGTGGCTGTTTTTCAAATCAGTTCGAAGGCTCGGATCTACTGCTGGAGTCATTTTTTGAGTTTATATTGATCGTATGTTCTATAATCGTTTCTCAGAAATCCATGCCTGCATGATGCAAAGTATAATGAAAATGACAATCTGCCTAGTGACATTTTTTCAGGTATACGGAGTCTCGTGAGAAGTATGCTTCCCGTAGGTATCAACTGTGCTCTTGTAACGCAGATCAATAGTCATTGGGTACGTCGAACTTTAACCGGAATAATGAATATTCAACATCTCCACGACTTCATGTCCGACAAGACTCAAACTTTGGTGATGTCAGATGTGTATAGTATCTACTTCATATAGTAAAAACTTAAGTTCGAACAAACATTGTAAAGCTGAGAAAAAGAAAGTTTATCATCCCAACAACATTTTGCAATCGAATTGAAAAAGTCGATATCTTCACTCTTGAAGCCTGTGTGCACAAATTCTCGTTAAGTTAGATTACTTTTGCGATTTGGTACATATTTTCAAAACCTGAACTCAAAAAAAGGAAAGCGCCTTGAGTTATTCCCCGAAGGAAGATACATTATGCTGTGTGCCATGTCTTTTAAGCAAATAAACAATGCAAACACGGCATTGTACAAGGCAAACTTTAGTCTAGAAAACATCTTTCGAGTTGAAAGACATATAAATCCAAAATAGAACGATATACTGTTCTAGACTCTAAGTTTTTAGTCTAAGGAACACTTTATTTAGATATATCATTTGATAGATCGAATGGAAATTATCCATATGAACTAAGTTTTACTGTAAATTTTTGTATGTGCATGGCGCTCATAGATTGTTAAGTAAGTCTCTCGGATTATATACCCAAAACGATTTCTAAAATATGTTGAAATGTGTACATTTGTTAAATTTCTTGCAAGAATACATACAAAAACTATGTATGACTTGTTACATCTACCATTACTAAATAGTAAGTAAAGTCAATCTCGACTAGATCACAACTCAAGAAGTACATCTATTCTTAACTAAAATGATGAGTCGTATCCAAACAAATTTCCAACAGAACTTTGAATGAATCAAGATCCCTGTACTAGCCAATGTGAATATGAATATGACAGACTTAAAGGTCAAGAGTGTCAATATCAAATAAAACTTTTTTAAAAGTCTATTTTCAACACTGTTTTTATTTTTGATTGATAAGTTGTCAAACTTCTGTA
Organism: Rotaria sp. Silwood1; assembly: GCA_905250075.1. Lineage (NCBI taxonomy): Eukaryota > Metazoa > Rotifera > Eurotatoria > Philodinida > Philodinidae > Rotaria > Rotaria sp. Silwood1. The sequence goes on along the minus strand of CAJNOP010000007.1, from coordinate 4,468,916 downwards.
TCTAATACTCAGAATTGATAGCTAACTGTTACTTGTATTGTTAGTTTATGTGTGCTAATGAAATTTTACCTGTTATTTGTGTAGTTGTAGTGTCAGTTATTGTTTGACTGATTAGTACAGCTGTTGTTGTATTTGTTGTTGATGAAGCACTGCGCTTTGTTAGAATGACTACTGGTGGAATTACCGCTGCACAGACTACAACAGTTGCGAACAAGATTCCCACTCCTCGTCTGACCCACGTTGACTTTTTGCTATTTAAGTACTCAAAGTGTCTCCAATAATAATATCAATACTAAAAAGATACTTACATTGTTGATGATTCATTTTCGACATTCGGTATATCATTCAAGTTGACTTTTATATCATCTGGTGTTTGAATTCTAGCAATTTTTTTTGAAGGTGATGTAGGTCCAGTTCTTGATGGCTTTTGAGCAGCCATTTCTAATGCATAAAAATGAATAAAAACATTGCTTCAATACGAAGACAAGAAGACTTTATTCCTACTGGATCGGTCATGTAACATGGTCGACATTACAACATTTATATCGTTCCTTTTTCAGATGCTCGCAGTTTTATACGGACCATTTGTTTCTCTTCTTACGAAAACATGCATGAAATCAGAAGGCTTCATTCGTTGACTGCTTCTCTGCCGTATGCTCATGGTTGTTTTATCGTTAATCAAAGAGCAAATAATTCATTTTTAAGTTGACAGCATTTCAAACGTTTCGAAAAAACAATCGCATCTAATAAGTTGCTTTAATCATTATTTGCTACCATTATTACCTTTTTTCTTCAATGAGTGTGAACTACGTATGGCTTGATTTTATGCTTTTTCAAAATTCACATGGCAACTCAAATATGTTGCATTTACAGCGGAAGAAATGTGTCACTAAAGCTAGATGTTGATTGTCTTGGTCATTGGTTTCTATTCTTTCTGAAGAAAATTCAGCAGTTCAACAGGACAACGAATATATTTTACAAGACAAAATACGTGTTTAATTTAAAAACTATTTTTTCGTAGGTTTTCAAATATGGCGTATACTTATATAGCTCGGCAAAGAAAGCTGCTTGCATTCTACTTCATATGAGAGTAACATACAGGACTGACTTTGGATGTTGTAACGATATTTATCAACTGCCGATACTATTATCATACGTTTTGTTGCTGAACTTATATGCACGTCTCATGTAATTATTTTTTTCCATGCAAACGACTACTACCTATCTATAAAGGAGAGCTAGAAAGACGAGCATGAACACATAAGCATGCAAACGTTTAGGACGGCGAAAGTTAAGCATGTAAAAATATGAAGTTAGATATTGTGTCTATTGAAAGGCCAATAAATGTATATGGGTGTGAGTATGGAGTGTGAGTATGCATCTTTTATTTACTTTACTGACACCCACATCCGTGCTATAGCCAGTGAGTAAAAATCTTCATCTACATCAAGATCTTTTCAATGCAAATATTAATCTTGAAAAATGAACTCGAGTTTATTCGAAAACATACCAGTTACACATAGAATAGTATGAAAAAAATATTTAACCAATGATATTTGTGATGTATTGTAGAACGTGAAAATTTTTATCTATTCATGTTATCACAGCATTCGTGAAGACTTTATCCAAGTCCTATAATAATTTGCTTTTTGTAGACGTATTGAACGAATCAAATTTGATTTTTTCGAAAATTCTCACTTTTTTTTATTCGATTATAGATTGGCTTTAGCTATTAGTGCATCTCAATCATGATGTTCAGTTTTTTTTTGCTAATTCGATTATATTGACAATAGTAAAATTGACTAGTTCGAATTGGCATACATTTGGTGCCAGAAGAAGTCACAGAGTTAATGTGAATCGATCGAATTCTTCGAACTCATTGAAAAATAGGCGATCCATATTTCTCAATACTAGTGTCATGATTGAGTCGTTCATGAGCTAAAAAGAAAACTATTTCTTATTCGAAAGAAAATTAAGTAAAAAAAAAAGTTGAGCGACGATGAAACTAGCGTATAGACGAATGCAAAACACATCGAAAAGTACCATTGCCATATCGAAATCACTATAGTTAAATTGAAGACTTCGATTATTTGATGTAAAAGCACCGTCAATAAAATATAAGAACTCGAGAGTGATGGCTCGTTGACTATTGTTGGTAAAATGCAATTGATTTGTTTTTCTGAAATGAATAAATGATGAGTTGAGTGGTTCTTTATTTAGAAATCATTTCGAACGATTGTTATATAATGATCCACCATTAACAATAGAACATAGCATAGAGGAGATTTGTATCATATCCATTCTATCCAGCTGAATAAGCACCATCGGACAATTTTTGCTTAACTACGAATCAGTTTGAACTCAATACGTGACATAAGTTTGATGAACCCATTGAGAGATGTATTCACCGGTAAAACTGCATGAACAGCATATGCATCAGTGAGTTGTCTGAAACGTTGATAGAGATCATGAAATGCATGGTAAACATCGGATGTGCTGAGTTACAGAAAGATGAGCAAAATGATTTCATCGGGCAATATTACGACTGCACTACAGAAAAGAAAGAATCACTCAATTGTTTTCTTTTTTCTTTCAACTAACTTGACTTTACCTCAATCGAGCAATGCCTTGATTATCATTTTTGTGCTGTTAGATAAGAAATGTCTGACTGAGTTACTTAGTACAACAGTTTTTTATGTCGTTAGAGCCATGTCAGAATTATCTAGTTGATGTTTTTCGTAGTCAGTTAACCAATCTTCTATCGATCAAAAAGCAAATGTAACTGTCCATGAAGAAATTCAGTAGGTTTACAGGAAAACGTAGAAAGAAAGAATATCCAACAGGATAACTCTAAATATACTAATCAAGAGAATATATCTATTAGCTCTTTTCTATTGATACGTTTGTTTTTAAGCCGACTAGTGGTACTGGAAGATGTTGTTACAACTCTTTTACGTAAGTCGTTGATATCAGTGCCGACGTTTTAGAGGCTAAGTATACACAAAGTATTATAATAGATTTGAGATCATTCTTCCACCAGACAGTTGCTCATTAAATACTTGTTTGCATGGTATTTGAATATACGTTCGATGATATTTTCAGACTTGTAAGACTATCACATCTGGAAAACTGTCAACATCTTATTATTTTAAAAATGATACTTAATAATAATAAACTAATATCTAACTATTTATGTATTCTTGTATACTCTCAAATGCAGAAAATCAGCGAATTCAATCTGCTAAGCAACATTTTGCACTCAGCTACAGAGCTGATATTGTTTGATAATTTGTGTCGAAATGTCTGCTCATTTAATGATTAGACACAGCCAACCGAAAAGAAATCTGAAATGCAAATTTCATTTGCTCACCGATCATTACAAGGAAAGCTTGATAATGAGATTCCATCACTTTTATTGGCTAGTGAGATCCATCGGGATTTGTTTTCATCTCCTCATCGCTGTACTAAACCAATTCCTTTGCCAAAAAAGTGATTACGCAGATCTTTCAAATTCGTGAAATATTTAATTGAAGCGGCGTTCTGAATTTTACACTTCTTGGTCAACTACTAATAGGTTATCTTCTACGAGCTCAGATAATTATCAGCGATTTTCTAGTTGAAAACGGTTTTGAAATAAGAGAACTGCCGTTCTTCTGCTTGACATTTTTAACTCTTAGAAAAGTATTCTATCTCAGTTGAAATTACGCTATTCATTCATTATGAAGGCGCTTCAAAAAACTTGTACTAATCACATCGATTATTCTTACTTAATTTACAAATGTGATTGTTCAGTATAGAAGGCGTCACAAAACTATTCAGTAGTTGACATATTAAACCAATAGAAATAATTACAGCATCATGTAACAATAATATAGAAAAGGTGATAAAAAACTGGTATGAAAAAAAGTAAATAGTATGAACTCGTGACTTTTTACTAGTTGTAGTTAATCGTCGATTTTGTCAACAAAAGGCAACATGGGTTTATTTTACTTCTCAGAATGACCGAAATTCAGATTTTTGGTTTTCTTTTGTCGTACTGAATGACTCGAGACTAGAATTATTAGAGTTTACTACTTAATCGGATAAATTTCTAGAAGATTTGTGAGAATCTTGTTGGTCTCAACTACTTTTCGGGATGTGATTTTCTAGAATGAACAAAGAAAAGATTCTCGGTTGTGAAAACGTTATGGTGTTTTTTTACCTCTTGTTATCCATAAGAAAAGAACAGAGAAAAAACTCCACACAACGAAGTGAAAATTTTCACAATTATTAAAAAAACATAACGAATCAGATTCCGACAGAGGTATACAAGGTTTTATAGAGTTGATATGATCGGTTGGATGATAAGATTTACCGTTGATTCGAAAATATGCTCTTTCTTGTCAAATGTTGATCTTAATACTGTCTTTCAATCATATTTACTGTTCTTAGCAATAGATCGTGTGAGAATATTGATGAATGCAGCAATGATCTTAATCCTCACTCATCACACCCATTGATATCCATATCGCTATGCTACTATGCCCGATGACTTACAAAATAAAAAAAATTTCATCACTTCTATAAATTTTATGTAAAAACATGAAAAAAGATTTGCATTTTCGATGATGAAACGAACATAAACCTTACTATTTTTTCAAATTCATTGACTAAAAGCCATAGTTTAGTTTAAAAAACGCAGTGAATTTAATTTTTAATGAAAAACTAACAATGAATTTGCTAATCGAACAACAAGATAAAGCACAAGAAAGTGGATTTTGAGCATCACCTGTTGAAGTAATAAGAAACTTTCTCTTTGCTGAAAACCAACTACAAGGACTTTATGTATTGTAGTTACCTTCATCAATGTGTTACGTTTACAAATATCAAGTTATGTCGAAAGTAGCTTTAGTTCTTGTAAGAGGTTTCAAAACAGGCGTGTTTGTTGATACGAAAATTTGGCAATCAAAAATCTATAGTAAAATGTAACCTGCATTGCTTGTGAGACACTTCTCCTTCGTAATACTTATTTTTCTATACAAAACTGTAACTAGGTATGTAAGTAAAAACATGCATTTCTCTATGTTGTCAACTTAGTTGATTAACGTATATCGTTACGTGAACAGATCGATAAAAAAATATTTATATATGACATTGAATATACGAGAAAAAAAACAAAATAGAAAAAGATATCAAATATATTTATTACATATCGCTTTATTACAATATCAAATTCGTTGGTTGCACAAGTATTCTTCACCTCAGTAATGAGTTATATCATATGTATGTGGATGCTTGGATGCATATTGTTCCTGCTAATTGATAACAATATTCGAATAATACCATTGTTTCGATGTAAGAAACCTTTCTTTTTTTCTTACAAAATATCGTACGTTACTGTGAGAAGTACAGAAGAGAAGAAAAAAAAGGACAAACGATGACGATAATAAATCAACTCTACAACGCAATGAAAACAGTGAGAAGCATTTATTTTATCGTCAATCTTCATTATTATTCAGCTCGAATTATCAAAAAAACAAAAATTCAACACTTTATAGCAAAAAAAAGAACACAAATATACCTTTAATACATCCCATAAAAACAGATCACACTATGTGTGATTACTGTATCGTTTATCGGACAGAGATATTTTATTTGTATGATGATAACGATTCGAAATAGTTGGAAGAGATGAAGAGGAATTCTTTGAATGATTTTTATCAATCATCATTAAAGCAGTCGTTGTAGAAGACGGTGGAGTTTTACTAAGTGTTGGCGTGATATGACCACTGGAAGGAGGTGTTGGAGTAGATGGAGAAGGAAAAGCACCAACCACAAGTGAATTATTAGATATTGTTCGTTTGTGTGCTAATTTCGGAGAAGATAGTAAATCAGCTTGAGATTGAGAACGACCAAATTGAATGTTACTTGTTCGTAATTTCGATAATATTGTTGATGATGGAGGAACTAATGGAGTATTCGATGTTTGACGCATTTGATTAGAATCAGTCAAATACGATGTCTATAACATATAAATGTAATTAGATATTTGAAAGTATTTGAAAAAGTCTATTACTCTTTCATTCTGTTTAATTCGTACATGTATATTAGATGAGATAACACTTGATTCATGTGCGACATTGTTTGAACGTCTCGGGGTCTATTATAAAGAAATTGGTTAACAAATGTGAAGAAAAATGATCAGATGAAAAATTTCATTCATTTTTCAATTGAAGAACAACGTAGAAAAAAAAACAAGTAACCTTAAGAGTATCAGATGTAAATCTATTTGTTTTAATATTTAATTTATTCCGATCAACATTTGATCGTCGTTCTGGTGTATTAACTTTAATTTGATTTGATGTTGTTTTCATTTGATGATCAACATGATTTTGTTTAGTTGGAGTTGAAGGTAATGGTGTTTGTGATTGATTATTTGGCATTGATTGCAATATTATTTCATTACTACTTGCATTTAATAATATTGTAGTATTATTTTCTGACATTGTTCGACGTCGTTCATTTTCAGCTTGAAATTCTTTCATCATTGTTATTATATCTTTAGCTGGTCCTTTATCTGATCGACCCTGAACATAATAGAAAATAAATAAAAAAAAAAACAACAACAACTATCATCTCATTGAAGTCTACCGTTAACCATGGATGTACAGTTAATTCACCCATTGTTCGACGATGAACTGTATCATAAATAAGCATTCCTTGTAAAAAATCAAGTCCTATCAATAGAAAAATTTTTTTTTTTGTATTCCATAGAATAATAATAAAACCTTCTGAAGATAAATTTTTAAATTTTTCAGAATCATATCGAAGTTTTTGTGAACGAATTATTTCAAGTAAACGTCTTTCATCATTAGCAACATATGGATGACGACCACAAATTCTATTTTTATTATTATAAAACAATATCAATTAAATAAAATTTCAAGACTTACAAATAATACATGATAATTCCTAAAGCCCATACATCACAAAGAGCACTATAGTTTTTGTTGTCGAGTATTTCCGGTGCCATGTAACTATTCAAAATAGATGATTATTAATCTTGTTTTATATTTAAAAATAAATAACTTACAGTGGAGTTCCACAATAATCATTAAAAAGTGAATCAGTATTAGTAATACTTTTTTTTGAACTTAATCCAAAATCAGTAACCTTTATTTATTTTTTCATATATAAGAAATTCTTTTAGAAATTCAGAAAAAAAAAGATAACATACTCGAATATCAAATTCATCTGTTTTACTTTTTGGAGTATTTTTTAATAAAATATTTTCTAATTTAAGATCACGATGTACAATATCTACAGACAATAGAAAAAAAAAACATAGAAAAAAATAAAAATAAAAAAAAAAGAAAATTGAACTTAACCCATTTTATGAAGATAATACAAAGCATTGACTAATTTCGACATAATTTGTTTGACGGTTTCTTCTGGTAATGGACCAATCTTTTTTAGATGCATACCTAATTCACCACCTTCACATAATTCAACAATTAAATAAAGATTCTAAAAATCAAAATTTTTCCATTGATAATTCATTTTATTTGAATTGAACAAAATAGATTGTAATTTTTTTTTTCCTTTCAATATCAAATGAGTCATAAACAAAGAAAAACTAAATAACCTGAGATGATTCAAGTACTTCATGAAGTTGAATTAGATTTGGATGATTAACTTCTTTTAATAATTTAACTTCATTATCAAGACTTGATGCTTTAGATTTATTTCCAGGCTAAAATAAAAATATTTAAATTAATAAAAACAAAATAAATATTTTACTTTTTTAGGAATTGTTTTCATAGCATAAAATAAATCTGTTTCTTTATTTCTAACACGATAAACAGTTCCAAATGAACCTTCACCTAATTTATTTTCAATATCATATTTTGTTTCAAGTATTCCATCATCATAGAGACGTGTATGAGTTATCTGACGAGTAGATAATATCGAAAATTGTTTACTCGTTCCTTTTGCCATTACACTAAGATAGTTGGTCAAAAGAACTAAAATAAGCAAAAAAAAAAAGAGAATTAAGAAAATCTAGCTTGTTTAAACCTTTACTAACAACGTCTTTGGTGACAAGTGATAACAACAGTAAAGGATGTTTGACGACCAAAACATTCATTAACTTCTCCTAGGTAAACAAAAATAAAGGAAACCTTATGACTTGAATTTCTCTGTAATCAAGAAGAAGAAAAAAAAAGAACTTCAATTGGTCACAAACATCGAACAATTCTTTTTTACGGCAAAAAACAAAAAAAGAATTTCTTTTTCTAACTCAAACCGCCGCCATTCTTACAAATAATCATTGTTCGCATAGTAAAGTGTAAGAGAAAGCTGTGAATTTATGTGCGTATTAGTACCTCTGTTTTGCTCAAACACATAAATTTACAGAGAAACATTTCTAACGAAAACAAACACTATAGGCAATTTTTTTTTTTTTTTTTTTTTTTTTTCTTGTTTCTTTTAAAGTAAAGAAAAGAAAGTAATGGTATTGCTCACTTCAAACTAAGAAAATGTTATTCAAAGTCTCTATATTGGAATCGGCATATTTTAATTGATGCACTCGACAATGAAACAAATATGTAATCGGATATTCATAACGATATGTCAAATTTCTCTTTGTTTTCTTTTTTTCAAATCAAAATATTTCCCTTTCATATTACACTAATGAGAAAATTTGTTTTATTTGACGCTTTACTAGTTCAATGTATTCATTTTACTCGATATTTGACATTTCATATATGATGAAATGAAAATTACTTAACAAAGAGACTATTAAAATTATGAGATATATCTATTCTCTGTTATAACGAAATATTTTTTTTTCGATTTATTTAGTTAATAAAATAATAATGCTATTTAAACTCTTTTGTCAACATATCGACTTCTAAAAATATCATTAAATTCTGCTAAAGATTATATTAAAAGATATCAACTATCTTGATTTCGAGTGCATTCACCTTTTTATACTTTGATAGATAAACTAACTTCGTTAACAAATAAATATTGGTTTAATTTTTGATATATGATAGAAAAGCGCATATATACATTCGAGCGTTACCTTTCATCATCGTATTAAGAAAATAGATTTTGAAAAAACCTGATTAATGAAAAAAGAAAAATTGTAATATGTGAAATAACAATTTTTTGTGCATATAGACGTCAATATCTATATTATGACATTTTATTCCGTTAAAAGTCCCACAAGTGTCGATCCGCTCAATCGTTTTTATTGTTTCTTTTCATTACATTATTTTCCTGTTGACACACGACAGCAAACCCACCGACAATTTCCGTTTGATTGATCGATCTGAGAGAAAGAAAAAAAAAATGTATGTTACAAGGTTTCATGATTCAAACATAACCTCCATACATACATTGATCATCATCACCATTATAATATGCTAGTCTCTTTGTGTTACCTTAGTTACAAATCTTCAAAAGTTTGATTCATATAAATAAGACAAAAATATTTTATCGATATATCTTAAAACTTAATTAATTTTTCAACAATCAATAATATTATTTAGATTGTGACTATTGTAGATGTCGTTTTTTGTTCAAGATTTACTGAATTTAATTTTTTTTTGTTAAATTCTCTTTAAGAATTTTTATTATTCATAAAAAAAGTTTTTGATAAAAATTTCTTGTTGACATTCAATATACATATATCAAATAATGACTGATAAAATCTCTATTGGTTAATTATCTGAATGTCGTATAAAAAGAAAGAAAGCAAGTAAGCAAACAAAGAATCTAAATTGATTCCTATAAAATAAAAATTTAATATCAGGATGAGTTGTGATGTCGATGGTCTCCTTGAATTTCTGCTTTATGTTGGTCAAGCAAAACGAACATTTCGTACAGGTTGGGTATTACGTGGTGTTGAAAAAGTTGAAAGTGTAGCTGATCATATGTATCGAATGGCTGTTATGTCACTTTTATTACCAACTGTACCAGAAGAATCAAAAGTTCGTTGTATGAAATTAGCACTTGTACATGATTTAGCTGAATCAGTTGTTGGAGATTTAACAGAATTTGATGGAATACCTAAAAGTGAAAAACATCGAAGAGAAAGTGAAGCTATGCTTTATTTAACAAGTTTATTACCAGCAGATGTTGGAAGAGAAATATTTTCTCTTTTTAATGAATATGCTGATCAAAAAACAAATGAAGCAAATCTTGTTAAAGATTTAGATATATTTGATATGCTTTTACAAGGTAAATTTTAAAGAATTTCATAGAATTTTTATTGAAGAATATTTATTGTTTAGCTTATGAATATGAAAAACTTCAATGTGAAGATGGATTTTTAGAAGATTTTTTTGATAATTCAGTTAATAAAATAAAAACAGATATTGTTCGTAAATGGCTTAAACAATTAGTAGAATGTCGATCATCAGGAAAACTATTTCAATTACCATCAGATTCAAATCTTAATACAATGCTGAAACATATTCTTTATGATGATCAAGGTTCGTATTGTTTTTTTTTGTTATTAAAGAGAACCGAAAAAAAAAACAGATTTTATATTTTATTTTAATGAATAGGAACATTCTTATATAAACTTCCGGCATCTAATATTCGTGAAAAATCAAATCGTTTTATTTCAAATAAAAATAAAATCGATAATTCATCATTAGATACCACTGAACTTTTGACAAGTCTTGTCAAAGATATAAAACATTAACATTAATTAAACATTTATTCTTTTAAAAGCAAAACATTTATTGATTAGAATTTTAAATTGGTTGTTTTTTGCTTTTTTTCTTTTATTTGTTTTTGCTCATATTGACAGTTAGTGATGGGTGTCTATATTATCATTATATATTGTTCTATTGTACAGTATTATTATCTTTTTATTTCCATTTTGTGTATAATAAACAAAAAAAAGAAGCATAAATGTGAACGCTTTTAATATCTATATTTTAGATTTGAAATTTCCTTTTTTTTTTAAATAAAACATAACCTGATCAATTTGAATGTATAATAAAGGATTAGTCATTAAAATTTCAATTCAATGACTTAATGTTCTAGTATTATAATTATACATCATGAAAGAAAAAGACGAGATTCATTTGAATTTAATTCAAAATATCGAACTATTATTGTTGTAAGTCATTTTTTTTAACGAACAAAGAGTTTATTTTATTTTTTATTTCGTTGTAGATCTAAGATAGATATTTCTGAGTATGATGATGCAAATAAAATTTATGATATTCTTTCCAAACAAGTATTTTAACTGTAAAATAAGATATTTAAATCAAGATTGATTTCATATTAAAAAAAGCAAGTTTTGTTATAAGCATTAGAAGATTTAAAGCGTAAAAAGAAAGAAATTTCAGCAGATAGTTTACACGAACAATCATCATCGTCAATAACAAATACTGCCAAGTTCGATTATATTACAACGGCTTTATACAAATAAAGATGAATTTTTACTTTCGATTTAGTTGTTAATTATTCGATTCTTCATGTGTTTCAACAAATATTCTCTTTATAAATCATCCCTCATTTTCTTCACGTCGTAGTTCATTACTAACAGTTGATCATAAATCAGTTATTAATGCTTCTATTCCATTTAAAATTGTTTCTTCTCGTTCATCTTCAGTTTGTTTGTTTTTTGTACGTGACATATATTGGTCATCTAATGATCAACAAGGATATCATATTTTCCAATGTTAGTTAATTTCAGTCAATTATCATCAAATTCAGTCAAACAACCAAATCGTTCGTTTAATAATTGTAATTCAACATATAAAAATGATTTATCTGCTATATTTGATGATCAATTTAATGATGCAGAATGTAAATCATTTATATTCAGTTATTGAATTAGATAATACTATTCGACGATAGACTAGAAATTTTCTTTTCTTTTTCTTTATCTTTTTTTGTTTTCATTTATTCAAAATCAATCAATAAAAATCTCTCTGAAAAATCTTATCTCAATGTTAATATATTTTAAATTATAATTCTAGAAAAAGAAGAAGAAGAAGAAACAGATAATTATAGGAGCAAAACAATATGTAAACATAAATGTAATTGACAATGAAGAATGTTATCAAAAAAGATAAATTGATCTTGTGATGGTATGTAAATCATCATATAAGAATATTTTCTAATAAATGCTCTTTAATGAAATGTATCATTATGACATTTCATATTAATCATACTTTTAGGAAGATTAGTCATAGAATTTTATTAGAAATAATCTCTCATGATAATACATTTAAGTATTTGAATATTTTCTTTCGTAACATATCATTTAAAATCTTCAAATATGCATAAGAAATACGAAAATATAATACAAGTTACTTTGCGATTAAATATAAAAATCTTGATTAGTTCCCAAATAGTCATATATATGTTGTAAGCCACAATAGGATAGAGTGATTAGTAATTCAAACCGCAACTGATCCTCATTAAGTTCAAGGCATAGCATAGTGAAGAATGATATGAATATCAACTAAATAGAAAATAAATTTTGCTTATTCTTTCATTATTCTACAACACATGATGTTTTTATGATAATTTGTTGAGCAGAAAACTTGATTATTCTTACAAGTACACTGGTTATTGTTACATCCTGCTTTACTTCAACAAGAGGCACTGTTAATAGCGCCTCGAACATAGAATTTTAATGCAGTGTTCATCAAGATTTCGTGTAAACCAGCCCATTGTACATGAATGAGTTGATAAAGTACAACAGACGAAGCTAATAAAGCATCCGTTATCTATCTTTCATCAATACTTCCATGAACACATACCATAATATTACTTTTATTAGATTATCAATCAACATATGATTCACAATCTATAATTCTTGTTCATCATTTTCTCCAATATTTGTATACGTATAACATGAATCACTCTTACACTGAAAAATCATATGTAATGAAGCAAATTTATCACAGTTTGCTCTAGATGAAACTTAGATTGATTTGATAAAAAAAAAACAGGACAATCTTGGATTGCATTGACGATTCTAAGTCAGCTCCAAGTTTAGTCTAGATTATTCTAGAATTCTAGATAGGCTTATGACATATCATTTTTCTAAATTATACACTAAGATATAATCGAGAAAGTCTTCTTTCGATAAAAAAAATAGCATTGAAAATATTTTACATAGACTATATTCGATTGATTGAGTTTTCAATTGTTCTGAGGATCAGAATAAGATTTTGATATCTAATTAATTTTCAATAATAGATTTGCATTGAAGAGATAAAATAAAGATAAGAATGATGATAATCATATTTTATGTTTGATGGAATCTATTAATATTAAAACGATAAGGTTTTTCGAAATGAGTCTGTAGATGAAATTGATTAATCGATATTTCATTAGAATTAATTAATATCTAATATCAACTTCTGTACCATATAAATAAACAATTAATCTAATGGTTCTTGATCAGAACATTCAAATCAAAACGATATAACAATAGAATAATTCGAAAATAAACTGTATTTTTATTTGTTACCAGATCGTCATCTTAATATATTCAAAGTTATGGAATTTCGTAAAAATATTAATACACATATATGATGCAAATTTATTTTTAGACATCTATTTATCGAATTCAACAATTACTTCTGTATATAATAGTACAGCTAGATGTGAGCGTGGGTGTGCTCGAATGTAATGTTCATTTCAAAGTTCAAGATCAAGATTTTCATGCAATACCAACAAGTTGAAATTCCGTGATATAAGATAATGATTGGTTTATTTCTTGTTTGCATTTCATTTTTATCTAGTATATGTTTCTTGTTTTTAATTTTCGCAAAAGACAAATCTTTATTTTGGTATACGTGTCCACGGGTAATTTGTTTCCTATCCACTATGACTCATTCGAACAGGTGAGAAGTATTATGTTTTAACCGAATAAAATATAAATGAGACGATGTATGTATCGAATCATAACTTAGAAAAATTAATGAAATTATTTCTATTTCAGATTGTGATTATTAAATAAACGTGATAAGATGTTTGTATCGGCTCTATTTTCATTAAAATCAATTATTTCATTATTTATTTTATTGATTGCTTTTGGTATTGGATCATTTCTGTATTTAACATTAGAGACAGATTTTGAAACTAAACCTCGTACATTACTTCATTCAACTAGTTCAGATTCATTGAAAAAAAGTTTCCCAATCGATGAAATTAATCAAATAATGAATACTGGTCGTCAAGCATGGTCTATTGTTGACAAAAAGTAAAAATCTAAATTTTCAATAGAGAAGAAAATAATTTTTTATTTTTATTACAAATTTTATTGTTTAGTCGAGCTGTTGTCGATATTCAAACATCCTATGGTAATGGTATACCTGGACATATAACTGATCCATTTGAACTTCAATCATGGTCATCACCACCTGCTTCTCATTCTTTTACTGTTAATGTTAACAATCGTCTAAAACAACGTGTTTTTCAATTTACATATGCTCTTCAATTTATGTATGGTGGTTCATTAGATGGAAAAGGTGCTTATTTAGATCGTGTTACAGTTATTCCATCACGTATATCAGTTGCATGGGGGTTTGTATTTAATGCAAGTGTTCAAATAGCATCCGTACATAATGTTGGTACGCGTGATGAACCAATTGCTGCTGTTCATGTTGAGTTACATTATCGATTGGCAGGACTTAATGTGGTTGAAAGAACAGAATCGTTTCATGTTAGAGGTGATGGACAATATGTACATTTAAATGCTTGACTTCAAATTATTAAGATTTTCTAATAAAATATTGAAATAATTATATTTATTTTCTATTTCGTATGTCAAAGTCATTTGTTCAAGATTTTTTTTTTGTGATAATTATTTTGTAAGACTTTTCAAAAAAAAAAAATTAAGAAAATTTTCTAATACAACAATAGATCCAATGATATATCTCTTATTATTATCAATTATAAATAAATAAATTTCGCATAAACATTTCAATATAAGTATCCCGAATAGAGTATTCACTATATTGTTCATAAAAATTGTATTGACTATCAACATTGTTAAAAATCGAATTACTAATGAAAAATCTTCAATTTCTGAGATTTGCTGATTTATATTCAGTCAGAAGAGTTTTGACTTGCATTTGTAGCGACATTGCACAAGTTGCTGTTATAATGATTAAAGTTATATCTCTATGTTTGACTTGATTGGATGTAACCTTGTGCGAGAATCTTTTCTCATGGACCACGTAATACAAATAAGTGGTCCTGGCAACATTTGTTTTGGATGTAGATAGTGTTGCATGGAACTCTGATAACAACAAACAATAATGGAAGTGTAAAAATAGAAAATCAATGGCATTGTTGATGTTGTACTATTAATCAAGCAATAGATTAAATATTTTTATTAAAATGTCCATGACATTGAGATTGAAACCAATATAACTTCATTAGCAAGATTTAATAAATCCTATTTCTAAGAATATATTGATGCTTTAATCACTAGTAACTTTCTTACATATTGGTATGTTTTTCTCTAAGATGTTGATTGTTATTATATCATGCTACTTTTCACTTAGAGCCGAGCTTAACACAATACACTAATTTACACCATAAATCATTGTGTTTTATGAAATTAATATTTCAAATTAAATGCTAATATTGAATAGATTGAATGATACAGGTAACTACTTAGAGGTGTCAACGTTAAATGTTGACTTGATTTCGTCTTATTACTCGAAAATCAATTAATTATTTGCTTTCTCCCAAATGAAGCAGTATCATTTTGTTTTTCTGATAGAATTTTTTTCGATTTCATTGACAGATTTGGTGTCTGATTTTGTCAACATTTATTTTACCCTTTGATAAGCCACAATTTAATAATTTAAAAGTATTGTTAACAAGTTACGATGTAATTAAATGCGAAGACGTCATCGATAGTCATATTTGTTCAGAAAATGATAATAGCTTCGGCTAACTAAATGACTAGAAAATTCATATCATTACTTCAATTCAAATATTGCAACAACAAATCAAAGCTTGTATATCCTCGTCGAAGAATCAAAAATAGTTTATGCTTTTAATATGGCAATGATGAAACAGCCTGAGAATCAACACAGTTCAAACGCACACAGGAAATGATAGACTCTTCGAAGGAGAAGAATTATAACTTCAACGAATCTTCATGCTGATTGCTTGTTGATATTGAATGATTCTTTGATAAATACTAGAAAAACAATCTGGAAAAGTCTTCGATGGACTCAGTTGTTAACAATACTTGAAGCACATTGTAATCAGTTTTTTCTTATATCATCAATGTTTCCGTTCCGTTATTATATTTAATCTTATTGGTGAAATGCTATATATTTTACTTCTAGGTAAAATCTTAATCAACAAGCAATGATCTTTGGCACTCATGACTAGTTACATTATAAATGCTCCACTCTACGAGTAATTATTGCATTGCAGTCTATCAAAAAGAAGGAGAGTTGACCAGGAAATAGCTGCATCTCCATCGATTTACCGTTTTGTTTTTGGATTTCACAATAAAGGATAAAATTTGTGTACAAAAGCTTCTGAATTTAAAATAGGTAAATCATAATTTGAAGTTTGACATAAATACCATTATTACCATTGAACTGAGTAAATTATAGTTGATTAATTTATTCTCTAAAACTTGTCGAATTCAAATGAATTAATGTCAAATGTTACTGTTTATTTGTGTCTTCATTCCTATGTAAATTAGAATTCTTACTTTATGTTCGAGTTTTCGTTTTTGAATCTTTATGATTTCTAATTTATCTTATACATGTTTACTTTATTGTATATTCATATAATTATTATCCTAGTAACAATAAAATAATAAACACAGTTTTCTCAAATCCAATGAACCAAAGAAATAATCGAAATTATCATAATAAGAATTGAAGACCATATATAGACATTAATTAGATAAATTATCATTTTGTTTAATAAGAATTTTAGATATAAACGAATAATAATTTTAGCAATATTTTACTATATATTCAAATACTCCTTTTTAGGTGAGAAATACATATTTAGTGTTATCGATGATTCATTAAGGTATGGATGCATCAAATCAATATATGTGTTGCATATTCTCATAATATCAGTGCAAGGAAGAAATAAGGTACTGCTTGACTTGAAGTCATTTCGAGCTACTTAAATCTTTTATGATATAGAGCTACACTTTAATTTTCGATTTTATCACATTAATCTCTTATCTCTTTGATAATCAATAAAATAACATTGAAAAATTCTGATGATATAAAAGCAAGAAAGATATGTCATATACGATTTCTTTTTGTTGATGAATATTTTCTATGTTTGTGATGAAACACGATGTTTAGCATTATAGTTAGGATGTGGCGTGTAGATGGTTGAGTTCTGTCTACACATTTACATTCTGAATATTTTTCTGACTTTTTGATATGTGTGCGCAATTTCAAGGTAATATCTGTGAGTATTCATAAAAAAAATAACACATTTTCATTTTGCATAATGATCTTATCAATAAACTATTGCCATCAATACAAAACTGAAGTGATTTACTCATAAAGATTTAAATATATTACAAATACTAAGAATACATATACATATAAATATAAGAATCAATATCTGATTCTATCGTGATAATGCATTTGATAATCATATTACAAAGTATTAACTCTGATAGTAAGATCATCATGTATTATAACATAACATACCGTGAGCAAGATCGAACAGTTATAAATCAAAATTTTTGATTGTAAAATTCAGAACTATGTTTTCATCATTTTGAAAAAAAAAACTCGAAAACTAGTTATTCGATGTTGAAATATGTATAAATATATCGTCTTTTTTATTATTATATGTTTAGTTTTATCAATATTGTATGTAAAAATTGTTGTTGATAGTTTTTTTTTCTCTTGTTCAATCTTACTTATAGTCATATTTGAACTTCCAAAGTTATCCATCATAGCTGAATCTAATTCAGTTTAACACATAAAAATTATCACACGAAGAAGTACCTTCTTAAACTTAAAATTCAATTCACATTACAAAGAAAATCATTTATTTGAATAATTATTCTTCACAGTCTATGATACTTCATTCAGTTCGGAAAGACTTTAGATTCAAGCGAATATGTATTATAGATAGTCTTGAACCTCTATATTTCATGACGATGATTATAGTAGAATAGCGATACGGTATTAATCGCTAGTAAAAGATTAAATTAAAAGTTTCATACAAATTAATAAATACTGAAATCTAGAGAAAAAAAAATCACAATTCGAAAAAAATGCCAAAGCCCTAGATGTTTTCAGGCGATTAGGAAGAACTGGCATCTCAAACATGATTGTTTTGAATTATTCTAACGATTTTAAATTTCATTTCAAGAAATATTTCAATTTAGTCTTGTCACATCATTTTGAAAATAAATTAAATAATAAAGAATAAAAATGTAAATTGTAATTGATTTGTTAATTATTGCTATTATTAGTTTTATCCCATATATATATGATAATTGAATAACTAAAATAAAACGAAATATTTTCTTTGTTGTTGTTTTTTTATGTTAGCTTAGCATAGACGAAAAAAGACACGAAAAGACAGAGTAAAGCGAACGTTAATTAAAGATAGAAATAAAGTACATAAATATAATGAAGAAACATGAATATATTTTTTCTTTTATTTTTATCGAGAAAGTTGTTGATAATTTTTGTCTAAACCACCATTAGATGGTGTTGGAAATCCATTTGGTGAAATTGTTTGTTCCATAGGTATTTGTACTTGTGTTTGACTTACTGCTGGTTGTTGTGAATAGTACTGTTGAGCGAATAAATTAGCATAATAAGGAGCATAATACATATTTGGATCATAATTTGTTTGATTGCCACCATTACCAAGATTAGTAGGAGGATATTGATTCCATGATGAAGTTGAATGTTGTATATCATTAGCTTGTATTAATGATGATGATGATGGATATCCACTTCCATAAATATTTCCAGTTGATTGTGATGATGATATACCATAAGATGATTGAAGATGATTCGAATAGTTTGAATGAGGATATTGACCTTGTTGATTTATACCATTTGGATTATAAATTGTTTGACCTTGATTTGGTTGATAAACTGAAGATGAAGATGAAACTGAATTGCCTAATGTACCATATACACTATTATTGTTATTAACTGATGATAAACCACCATTACGTCCTAAGTAACATATAAAATTATTTTCTTTCAATAAATATAAATAAATTTTTTCTTTATCAACAATCCATTTTCATTCCAAAAGTAGTCTCTAATAAAATAATATAGATATTAGGAACAAGATAGAAAGACCATCATATATATTGTTTTAATAAAATTTTTATTTTCATTGATGACTTTATGTAAAAGATGTTCCATATTACAGTACCCAATACAAATAAAATATATATTATAGATATGATCTCAGATTTTGCTCAATCAAGTTTTTAGTATGAATTAGTTGAATATAACATTGAACCTTTTCGATACAATAAAACTTTCAAATTGTGACATAAAAGTTTGTTCAAAATTATCTTTGTCTGATTGAGACGAAAGATTGAAGTAAAAATTTCAAAATTCTTCTGTTATTGAAAATTCAGAATATTGAATATAGTTAATTCATAGAAAAAAAAAGCCAAAATTTCATCAAAATCAATATATGTATCTATGATTTTGATTAAGTTCAAGACATTTCATCGAAAATTCTAACTCAAAACGATTTACTCAAACACTAAAATAACTAAAGTATATTACCCGTCGACCATTGTGATACTGAACTATTATTATTATTTCTAATATCACTATTAGCTGTACTCCAATAAGCTACTCCATTATTAGCTCCTTGACTCCATTGATCAACCTAAATAAACAAAATTTTATTTCTATATTATAAAATAAATGTATTTACTTGTCCAGCATAATTATTATTGTTTGTTGGATGTGTATAATAAGAACTTTGATTAGCATGAACATTCATAATTGGTTGATGAGTCATTGTTGGAGCTGATATTGATGAAATTAATGGATTATGATGAGGATGATGAGGTAAAATATATTCTCCATATTGATATTGTTGTTGCATTTGTAATTGTTGTTGTTCATGTGGACGTGGTTTAGCTGGTCGAACTTCAATTGATGCACCATTTATTGAATGACGTTGTTGACGTAAAACTTCTTCAGCAGTTTTTTCAGATGAAAATGAAACAAAACCGAATGGACGACGAACACTTTTTTCACGATCCATTGGCTAAAAGAGAAAAATAAGCAAAAACAAAGAAAAAGAAAGAATTTTGTTTTCTTCTTTAATTTACAAGTTCAATTGTATCAATAATTCCAAATTGTGAAAAATAATCTGATAAATCTTGTTCAACAAAATCAGTTGGTAATTGTCCAATAAAAATTTTTTTCACCGGATTTGTAACAGCTTAAAAAAACAAAATTTAATAAATAGTTTTTTTAAAATAGAAAATAAATTAAAAATCTAACGTGGTCGTCGATGTGCTGGCTTTGGATCAATTTGCGATTGATTAATTGTATGTGATTGAACATTAAGAACTTTTTGTATTGATTCTTTATCATCAAATAAAATAAAAGCAAAACCACGTGCTCTTCCACCGGGTACATCATATTTTATTGTAACATCTTCAATTGAACCAAATTTGGAAAAATATTTTTGTAGATCTTCTTTTGTTATATCCGATGATAATTGTCCAACAAATAATTTTCTTTCATCATCTGGTTTTGGAACTTTTCCATCACGAATTATTTTCATTGTTTCGTTTGAATTATCATTATCATTAGATATATATTCTTCCTTTTGATTATCTATGTTATGATTTGATGTATCATTATTTGTTTCAGATAATGATCGTTGATCATCATTTGAAATTGGTTGACTATTTATCATTCTAATAAAAAAAATTATTTTAGTTATTTTAATATGATCTATTTATTTGTTTGAAATAAAAACTTAACTTACTTTCGTTAAGAATTGATATAACAAAACAAGATTTTTTTTTTTTTCAAAAATTTTGATCCATTCTCAAATTATTGTTTCATATAAATCATCTAAAATGATAGTATTGTTTGTTTTTTTTTAAGTTGTTTTCATTAATAACCATCATTAAATAGAGAAAGAGATTATACATAGACAAGATAGAACTCGATGAAAGAAACTATTTTACACCGAGAATAAAGAAGAATAAATATACATGTCAAAAAAAAAAAAGAAAAAAAATCAGAGACATTCAAAGATCAACTAATTTCGAGAGAGAACGATGTTTACTATCATCTGGAGATGTTGATGATGAGCCAGAAACGGAATTCGTTCCATAAAGTATTGAATCATATTGTTGAACTTTAATAACACCAACACCACCACCTAATCGACGATAATTCATTCCACCATGTAATTTCCAACTATTTGATTCACTATCGTATAATTCAACACTTTTTAAATATGATGCACCCTAGACAAATATGTTAAATAAAATAATTTTACTGATGTTACACTCAATGAACAAAAATTCGAATGAAAGACTCGTATAGATTTATTTATTTGCTATGGGAAAGTTTCGTCTAACAGCAATTAATCACTTCAGTAGCATGTTCATGGAAAAAAAAACATGTCTTGTCTGTCTAAATTCTCGTTTTGAATTAAAATAACGATTAAATCTCATGTAGAACTCACAAGAAAGAGGTCTGAGTAAGACTAAAATAATTCTGAAAGAGTTTGTATCCAATAGATATTTGGAATTGAGTTATGATCATTTTATTGAATTTTCGACTCAATTTTACGTATTTACTAAAAATCAAATAATGGAATTCCGACCGAAAATTTAATCCATAAATAGATCTAATGACTGTTTGAATATCAGTAAAACGATTTTAACTCAGCTTGAAAGACCCATCAATACGAATCGTTTTAGAATTTTTCTAGCCTTGTTATGACTTCCCTGTGGATTCAATACGCGTTCAAACGGTGTACGATAGTTCAGTTAGTTCTTTCGTAGATATTCGACATTGTTCTAACTAATTGAATCGTATCCGAAATTAACTACTGAATCGAAACATAAACTTGAATCTATTGATATTATATCGTGAACTTGAGTTTGGCTTTGATGAATACTTTGCTGTGTTGCGCTAGCCTAGCTGTTTACTATTGGTTTTTTTTGTTGAAATTTTCTTTTTTTCGAAACTTAGAGAAGTAGTAACCATGTAGTTTTTAATGCAACGATATCGCAGTCGTAGGAAAGAGGAGAACAAAATCGATCACTAGATCAGTATTATATTTTTGTAGTCCATGCAGAAAAGTCCAGCATTGCTCGCAATTTGTAGATATTTTATAAAATAAATAACTTACGTCAAATCCACCGATAGCCATTAAATTATTATTAACAACAGCTAAACCAACCTATTTAGAAAAAAATTATTTGTATAATTGAATATAATTAAATTGAATCCGTACTCCACTTCGCCTTGAATTCATTGCAACAACCGGTGACCATTGATTAGCTTTTGGATTATATCTTTCAGCTGTTGATAGCTCTGTCGCATCATCTCGACCGCCAACTGCATCTATTCAATTATATTTATTAAATAAAACCAAACTAAATTAAGAAAAACAATACATACAGATAAATCCATTATAAACAGCACAACCAAGATGTTTTCGACGCGTTGTCATAGATGCTACTGGTGACCATTTGTTTGTTTTTGGATCATAACGTTCAACTAAGAAAACAATTGATATATCAATATTCTATTCAACAACAATTGAGTAATGACAAAATTTGATGTGCAATAACTTAAACTTATCCACTGCCCTCAAAATTAAGATAAATGCATGAGAAGATAGCTCCATGTCTGATCTTTTATAAACGACATCATTTCTTATTTGGCATCTCATTTTTTCTAAAAAGTTTTGATGATTTCTGTCATCACCTATTTAAAAAAAAATGTTGTTTTCAAAACAAAAATATCACCAAATATAAAAGAACACTTTTACAATTAGAACGCCATTTTTTAAGACTTTGCTGACATATTCTTTCGAACAAAATAAATTTAGTATATAGAATGAAAATTCACAGCGAAGTTTGGCTTGTCCAATGAGCTATTTTCGACACTTATTTTTTGTATATCACCCGGAAACGTCTTGTTACAGGACTGAACATTTTGTCATAGTCTCTCCACTAGAGTATCAACATATCCTGAAAATTCAATGCAATTTGAATGTATTTGACCGATGATCAATATTATCGGTAAGATGTATATGATCTTAAGTAGATTTCTCTTTTTTTTGTTTCACTTTTCATCTACTATATAAAAACTTGCAAGAATCACAACTTAGTCATTTACTATCAATTGTATGTAATAAAATGAAGATTTATCAAATGAGATTTTCAATTAATTTTTCGATTAAAATATTTCTAGAAAAGTAGCTTTCTATTTATTATTGTATGCCTTCATTTCTTTCTTATTATGATTAATTATGTTTATCAAATTAGATAACTATTCGTCTTAGATTATTTTGTTCAACTACATAATTAGACAAAACAGTATAGTTTACCTGTATTAAGCGGAGATTGTCCATCTGATCCTCCAATAGCATAAAGATATCCATCAAGTACAGCAACAGCTACACCTAATCGTTTAGTACCCATCGACGTTATACGACTCCATCGTTGAGTAGATGGATCATATCTTAATATAAATAATAAAAAAAAAGAAAACAAGAGTAAAGATATTTTATTCAAAATAAAAAGATTTACTTTTCCACAAGATTTAAACATGAAATTCCATCTTGTCCACCAACAGCAAAAAGACATCCATCAAGTACTGCAACACCAACACTTGTTCGACATGAACTTGTTGGTGCTACATCATTACTCCATTGATTTGTTTGAGGATCAAATCTAAAAAAAAAATAATCTAATCAATAAATATTCTCATTTTTTTCATTTACCGTTCAACACTGTTCAAATAACTAACACCATCATGACCACCAACGGCATATAAAAGATTATTAAGTACAGAAACTCCAACTCCACATCTTCGTTTCGACATGGGTGATACAGCTCGCCATTCATTCGTTGTTGGATCAAACATTTCAACACTGGCTATTGCATCACCAGAACACCAACCACCAACTATTTTTGTAGACATAAAATAAGACAAATATTTTGTTAAAGAAAAATTATAACAAACCAGCAAAAAGAACTTCAGATGATTTAATTGGTTTTCGTCGTCTTGTTCTTGGTCCTTGCATATTTAATCGTTCTTGTGGTAATAATAAATAATCTTTAGCTTCATCAACTAAATCTCGACATTTTTGATCGGCTCTAATTAATGGATCTGAACTAACCGTATTAACAAGAAATCGAGCACTCATTAATGGAAATCGAACATTTTCTAATATCTAAATAATTTTTTTATTTAATTAAAATTAAAAAGACAAAAAAAAACTTCTTACTGTAGGTAAATATTGTTTTCTTTGTTGAACATCACATGAAACCCATTGCATAACAGCATTAAAAACATCTTCTTCACTTGTCATATTTAATTCATCACTTGATATAATATCAATTAATTGATTTATTGGTAAAAATAAAAATTCTTCACTTTCTTTAACATCAATAAAATGTTGTTGTGCATAACGATCAGCAATACGTAAAAGTTCTCGACATGAATGTGTATCAGCAAATGCTCGAATACCTAAACAATTTGTTGGATCAAGTTGTTTTTGAAGAAATTCACAACATGTTATTTGAACTTCTTCAATCTAAAATAAATTCAAATAGTTTTTTTTTTACATAATGCATTTTATACAATACTCAAAAAGAAAAAAAAATCTCCCTTTTTTTTTGCATCTTTCAATTGTCTCCTTTCATGAATGAACAAACAAAACAAGGTATAATCGACTATTAGAATCCGTTTAATCTACTTTACGTATACATCAGGGTCTGTCAACTATTATTAGTCAATCATTTAAAAAAAACGGCATATTGCATTGTTAGCCTGGATATAAGGTTACATTTGATACGTTTTATAAATCTAATCGAGTTATTTTTATCTCTACCCATTTTATTTACAAGAAAACAAAATAAAAATATTGTTTTAGGGACATCTAATTATTTATATGAATACAATAAGATGTACTTGTTGAATTCATTCTAGATCCACATCCGATAAGCTCGATTAAAAGTGCGAGCTTGAGATCAATAATGCATATCCGAGCGAGTTCTAACGTTCAAATAATTGAAGAAACAAGAAAATATATCTTATTGACCAATATTTTTTATTAATCTCTGCCTTCCTTTCCACATACACAGAGCAGTAGTTCACTGGACACTTCTATCTTGTTTTCGCAAGTCAAACTGTTGGAGATGGGCTTGTATTGTCGTTATAACTAGATTCGTTTAAAAACACAGAAGTGAACAATATTCGATACATAGGATGTTTCAACTTGTCTGAGCTTTGATAACTATTGACGAATTAAAAATTCACTTCTATACTTTTCCAATTGCTTGTTATCAGGTAACCTGAGTTATGGGTTCGTTACACTACTTTTCTCAGTCACACGCTCATCTATCATGAAAAATTCGTGGGTCTTATAATAGATACGTTAAACAGCGTTCACTACGATACTTTAGCGAGACGGCACTGCCAGGTAACGTTATCTTAGAAGCTTATATACAATTCAGAAACTTACGTAGATATGTTTCAATAGCTTTGAAAGAATTCACATCTTTTCATTTTCTAGACTGTGTATAGTCTCATAACAAAGACAATACCAACAGAATGGTATTTAGGCATGTCCATTACCTACTCGTCAGTTTCTGAATAGTTGTCTTTCATTAATGCCCATGCATATATATCTTTCGGCTCACGAAAGAAACTCGATTGGTCGTTAATAGAAAACATGTAGAACCAGTGGAACTAAATATATTATAAAAGTTACAACTATACAACGAAAAGTAATGAAGTAATTTATCTGATGATTTATATTGTTATTATGTGTTCTTTCGGATAGAGTGGGCTTCTATTCTGTTATTGAGTTGGTGAATTTTTCAAAAAAAATGAAGTTTTTTTCCAGGCACAATGTAAAATAAATATTTTACACAAACTAAAAATCTTTTTTTTTTCTTTTTTGATTATGTTCAATTCTCTTACTTGAAGAATACAGGCTGCTGGTAACAACATTTGAACATTTTTTTCATCAACAACAATTCTTGATGTATAACAATATTCAATTAATAATTCCATGGCATATACATCAATATCACGAATAACTATTTCTGTTTGTCGACTTTCAGCTAATTCACCAGTAAACATTGCTTTAAAATAAGGACTGCATGCTAAAGAAAATAAAAGAAAATGCACTTTACTTGGAATTTAAACAATCTCTGTACCGGAAAGAACAGCTCGATGAGCAGGAATTTTATTTTGGCCAACAATCAAAATGACATCACATAATTCTTTTTGTTTTCTTAGTAAATTTAAGTTTTCTAATAAAAATTTTGCATGCTTATCCGATGTTTTAACAAGTTTATTATTACAACAATCTTTGAGCATATCAATTGTTGTACTACCACTGATTTCATTTATATTATGTCGATCTGTTGGATTATGCTGAATTGTACTAGAAATATAAAAGAATTCAAATAATTTTTCAATTATGTACTTCAATAAACAAACCAAGTATTGCCTGTTAATGAAGGCGAATGTGTTGTATCCATTCCCTCCATTTAATTTATTTTGAAAATACTGTCACAATTAAATAAATGTTCATTTTCTTTTTTCATTGAAAATAAAAAGCTTCCTATGACTAACAGACAAACAACAAACAATTTACGATACGGATGATAATCGTTATATTCAGTGGTAATGGCTGATCGAATCGATTGTAGCGACATATATTAAATATTTTAATTATTATAAGAATAAAAATTTTTTTTCTATGAAAATTTCTTATTTTGAAAAATTCAAATTGAATTTATTAGTCAAACAAGAATATGAAATGAATATGAAGTGTCATTGGATAATTTGATTGGTCCATGTTGTCAATTGTAATAAATGTTCTTTCTTTTTGAGACTAGATCATATGCTTTGTTTTGTTTTTTTGTCGTTGGATATTAAACTAAAAAAAGTTGGATTGAAATCTTTTGAATCGACTATGATTAGCAAAAAGCTATGGTGTCATCATTTTTAAAGCAGGATAAAAAAGATGACGAATTCGATACTAGTATAAATCCATATCAAAATCTTGAATAGCGTCTGTTCTACTCAAAATCAATAATCAAGATTAGTTAATGTGCGAGAATGCAGTCAAATTTTAGTAAAAATTATATAGATGATTAATTAAATAAAACATTTTTTTTTGTTTTGCTCAAAACTTATCGCACACTATGATTTATAGTCAGAAATGCTAAAAAAAAATAAATATTTTCTTTTATTTTCTGTTACCAGTGAAAAGCGAACTTATTCTTTATTATTCAGATTGATTTGTTTATTTTTGAAAATAGCAAAATTTAAATATTTTAATTTAACAGAGAACAATTAAGTCAAACGGCAATCATAGAATCATTTTTGTCATGAGGAAATCGTTTCGATCAAGGAGTTTAAGTTTATTGAAAAAAAAGATTATTCTTAATTTAGACTTAATTGTAATACTGTCACACTAAACTGACCATGTCTGCAGAGAATGCCAGAAACTCTCTGATAATGCTTTTAAAAGGAGTTGAGACTCCTTGTTCAGCATAATTCAACCATTTTTGAGGCACCTATGTCTTAATCCGGTTACGCTACTACACATAAAAGTGGATTGATGATCCGAAAACAAAATATATTTCCTTATATCTTTTTTTGAACAAGAAATAATTTCAATCGAAGTATTATCGAACGTAGTCCTTTCAGAAATTGATTGATCATACGTACATTAGTATAACCTCCTTCGAAATAACAGTATATTTTCTGACATGTAACTGCGGACATAATTTCCATTCAATTAGTTTTTGTTTCGACAAGAATATTTCAATACAGTTTCACTAAGAATTTATTCGACCCTATTGTATATTAAATTGCACAAAATTCTAATGAAACTTCTAGCTGCAATGTTTCATTTAATTTGAAGTCAGTCAATTTTTTATTGTTGTGGACACCTATTTGTTAAACAAACCAAGAAATGATTATCTAAAATATACGAGACTATTCTGTTGAAAAATTTGCAAATTCTACTATACAATAACATCGGATATAGAAAGCACAGAATTAATCCAAAACTTTTGCTCGATCTGTAAAAGACGAAATGCAGTAGTGTTGTTGCGTTTAAGTTTGGCAAAAGTTTTACTATAGAACAAGTCGAAATTATTCAGAGTTGGAGCCTAAGACATCGAAAGTATCCTTGAGAAGAAACTGCTTGATTTTAGAAGGCTATTTTCGGTCGCCGTCTCCAGACGACCAATCTACATGACTAAAAAACCTAAAAAGGGCTCAGTCATGTAGAAAATTATGTTGCTGAGCAGAATCATGTAAAAAAGGATTCAAAGCCATATTTTTAATACTTGTAGCATCAAATACTAAAAACACCAGGTTTTTAGATCTTTTGTTCTGATATAATACAATAAAGTAATCTTGAAACAATGAATAATAAATGAATATGCACATAGATTGATACAGTTATTATACGCGTTTGAAATATGACTTGGAAAAGAAAAAAATATGGAACGTAGTCAAATAAAGGAAGTACTAAAATGAAGTCGAAATTTGTTGTAGATGATAATGCGTTAAGTTCGGTAATGAACGCTTTTCTTTCGAAATAATATGATAGTACTTAATATACATGTATTTATGTATATACTAGAGCGATGGTACCTTCACAAAGTGAATTATTTACGAAGTTCTTCCAGAGAAGTTTGTTGGCAGCAGATTGAAACTGAATATCATAGAATTGTTATTCTTGATCAGATGGTCAGTCAAGGTGAAGTCCGCAAAACAACCTTATACAATTATGTTAACAAAAAGCCCAAAAAAAAGTCTGTGAAATAATCAAAATAAATTGACATAGTTTACTAACCTCACTCTGACTGATAAATTATAATATAAATCAGTCAAGTTTAGTATTACCCTGTAAAACAAGAAAATGATTACTACGTCTAACAACAACTCGCAAAGCACAAATGAATTAGTCATGAAAATAGATATCCAAAATGCAGATGAAACAGTTCAAACGGACTCAATAATAGAACCATCACCATAGTCGCAACAAAATCTATTTCTGCTGTTACTGGTTAGCCAATTACATCATTTGCTACATTTGATTCTCTTCTATAATCAGTTTTTAGTCTAGTCAAATCACATAAAAAAATTCAGTCTTTGAGCTCTATTTTGTAAAAGCTAACATGTTTCATTGAGATCGATAACAAATAATGTGCCAGCTGTTTACTTGAACATCATGTTTGCATATAAGAGAATAGTAGATGTTGTACTAGCCATATAAATGCTGACAAATTAAGTCAGAAGTGTTGAAATAGATAAAAATGAACAAACTAAATATGTTTACTATTATTCGTGATAATTTCATAAAATTATTTAATTAGTTGAAAGAACAAAAACAACATGAAGATGAACAGAAAAAAAAACTGAGTAAGAAAGTAATCACCACTACACGTTGATAATCATGAACAATTGATGAATAACCATAATTATCATGCACTCACAGGCTTAACTCAAGATCAGTTTAACATTTTATGTTCTTACGTATTACCATCCAATTTATGAAACAATGAGACGGTGACATTTAGAAAGGCAACTGACATTGTATTAGTTAAACTTTAGTTAGGTTTGATTCATCAAATGTTATGTATACGCTTTGACTTAGAAAATATAATAAAAATCAGTCGAATTTTAGATAGTATTTATTCTGCACTAATACAGTATTTTGTATTCGAACATTTAAGTTTTGGATATATAATGAGAATAGATTTTGATGGGACGTATATTTACGTTCTAAAGAGTCACACTAATATGCTACAAAGTAGAACGTGTAGCTTCCATAGATGAAAGCCGCTTGGTAGGTCGATAATGGTAGTATCGTCTGATGACTGCATAATAGGAGTCTTGGATCTACTGTTTGCAAAAGGAAAGAATATCAATTCAGAGATTATAAAAGCTTTATTATATAGAAATGTCCAAAGACTTCAGCACTGCATGAAAACAGAAGATATAGACATCATAGATCACAGTTACATGACAGATATACAGAAATTCGGTTACGAGACAAAGACGTCTTCAATTCTGCACAATAGTCACAGTTCATACACGACTGGTTAGTAAAAGCCTTGGATCATAAAATATTCAAACGATCATATCAATCAACTGCGCTTCTTTGGTGACGTTGTACCAAATACAACGATAGAGAAAATGGTGGGTGTGGGTGTGGGGTGTGGGTGGTGTGGTTGTGGATGTCGGTGTGGGTG
The DNA here is from genome assembly GCA_905250075.1 of Rotaria sp. Silwood1. Lineage (NCBI taxonomy): Eukaryota > Metazoa > Rotifera > Eurotatoria > Philodinida > Philodinidae > Rotaria > Rotaria sp. Silwood1. Next base: position 4,438,447 of record CAJNOP010000007.1, on the reverse strand, counting down.
TGGGGTGTGGGTGGTGTGGGTGTGGGTGGTGTGGGTGTGGGTGGTGTGGGTGTAGGGTGTGAGTGTGGAGTGTGGGTGTGGATGTGAGGTGTGGGCGTGGGTATGGGTAGGTGTGGGTGTGGGTGTGTGGACATTCTCTGTTTTGTCGCATCCACACACACCCCACACCCACACCCACACACCTACACCCAAGATACCTGACTCACGCATAAATTCTGAGATTGATGTATATATGACTAAGCGACTTTTACTTCATTTTTTTGTACCAATAGAATTTCATTTCTTTTTCTTTTCTGTGAATAGAATAATCTCATTTTCATTTTTGTTCTTTTTGGTTTTGCTACATTATTAGTAGTTTGCGCGGCCAATACGTTTTGCCCTCTCAATAAAAATCTTGCCCATTTTGCCCATCATTTTTTTTCGACACAAGAAAGGTTTTTCCATTTTCTAAAAGTGCTGCTTATGCTCCTGACGCACATCACCATAAAACAATCAATAAAAAAGAGTATAAATAACCATATGTAGAGCTTTTCAATACGCAATCATGCTAAGAGATTGCATAATTAAAAAAATCAAATTGCACCAGCCGGGATTCGAACCGAGTACGTATTCAAATATTACCAACATTTATTACGATTCTTGCCTTATGTTGTGATTAATTATGGTTATCAGAATAGTTGAACAGGTTCTCGGGTCTCTCGCTTGGAGAGCGAGTATTCTACCATTGAAACACTAGTGCTTATAGTTCACTTACGCTTATTATATCTACAAATATACATCAAGTGGGTAGACTTATGAAAACCAAATCAATGAAACGAAACTAATTGATTTCTAGCCTATTTCTGAATAGACTAATATCAAAAACATCACTCAGTCAATAGTCAATAGAATTCCAAAAATATATCAATCATTCGCTTCAGAGTTAAACAAAATGCTGAAAAAATATTTGATAGCTATGCAGATGATAATTATTGTGAAAAACAAAAACAAATATTCCTACTTAAAATCTATTGAATGAAAGAGAGAGAATGATGCAACCTATTACTTTCGTTTTTTAAATAGCATAGAACTGTGCCACTATGAAAACAAGAAAAAGAAACAGAAAAGCAGACACGATGTCTAGGCTTTTTCTATCTGTCCGTCTCTGAGAGAAACTTTGTAATTTAAAAGAAATGCACTAGTTAAAAACTGGATCCGATCGTCTGCGTGGTAGGCGAGCATTCTACCACTGAACCACCACTGCTAACCGTTATTCACGCATATTGTACCTACAACAATACATCACGAGCGCAGATTTACCAGCACCAGATTGTCAGACAGGCAGTGGCTGATATAGTGCTTAATCTTCCATGAATCTATGCTGAAATTAGCTGATCTGGATAATGCAGAACGAATAGGATGAATATAGTTATTGGTCGTATTAATAATGAATAAAATTATATGAAAAATGTTTGCAGCAGGAATAATTGAAACATTTCAAATGATTTTATCACTCCTTCCATGAACATATGAACTTATCGGAGAACAAAATTTAAATGGTTCATTACTGACAAGATTTTGAAGAATTTTATATCAGTGCCTATTGAATTATTTTTCTAAGACGCAGATTGTTCATTGTATTGCTTCGGTGTATTCAGTCGTTTCAACAACCGCCACAACGAAACAGAACGAAAAAAATTGACATAATCTCCGTGAGAAGAGTTTTGCATTTGCACTCTTATGGTAAAATTACATAATTACAAAAAATAAAAATTGCACCAGCCGAGAATCGAACCCGAGTCTCTCGCTTGGAAGACGAGTATTCTACCATTGAAACACTAGTGCTTATAAATCGTTGGTTTGTAATATATATGAAATAATACATAAAGTGAAAGGCTTAATGAAACCCACTCGATTAATCGAGATGAATTTATTTCGAGCCAATTCGAAATCCAGTAATATCC
>CAJNOP010000007.1:4399166-4436404 GCA_905250075.1 Rotaria sp. Silwood1 | reverse complement strand
AAATCCCTAGTCGCATGCTCAAAATTCCGTAAAACGGTCTTAACTCTTCACAGATAGACCATGGGCACGAATCTTTTTAGGGTTTTCTTAGTCTCATAGAGACCTACCTTATAGCCATAATATGGAATCGAACGGCGTCCGTCAGTTGGGGACCTTCCCTCGTGAGTATATGCCCGAAAGTTTTGCAGCGACCAAATTCCAGAGAAGTGTCATTTTACGTATCTCAAGTTCTGCATGTGGATGCCACGTAAATTCAAGACCCACATACGTACGTTAGCGTAAGTGTGACGAACTTTTCATTGGACTTGAGATAAATTAAACCTTTTCTGTAGATTTAAGAGCTCTCTATCAGTGTTGGATTCTAACTAGGTATTTCTATTCAATGTTTTCGATGTTTCTCACAGCCTATTCGTATGAAAAGTAAAAAAGAAGGAAAAGAAGGATTTTAGGAGGAAAGAAGGACGAAGAAGGACGATCTAAAAAAAGAAGGAAAAAAGAAGGAAAGAAGGAGCGCTGCGAGGCCTGTAAATATTTATTGTAAAGAAAATTTCAATTATTAATCTTCTTTATTTATTGTTTAAGCTAAAACCTTTAGGATGTTGTAATGGGTCTGAAACTTGTCTACAGATAAAACTTTAGATGGAAATCTTATAATGAAGGTTTCTGAAAGGGTCTTTCCTAGAGAAGGAAAATTTCAATATAAGAATGTCATAGTAACAGAAAAACTGATTTTACAAATATCGATGATCTTAACGAGAGTAGTTTTGTTGTGAAAGTGTCAGATCTTTTGATTCGGTTCTATCTTGAAATTCGAATATTAAATCATCTAGTTTACGTGAGCGATCTGCAAGAAACGCTATCAATTCGAAATTTGAAAATCATTTTTTCTGTTAACACAACATTCATTTAAAAATATTCTTTTAATTTAGTTTTTATTAAATCTTCAAATGTTTCTTCACAAGTATCATTAAATAATTCTTTAACTTATATTCATACAATAAGTATTCGACAATCGATAATTTATTTTATTTGGTTCACGTTATGCATCAAGTATAAATAGTGAGCAATCCATAGAAAATAGTGCAATACGAGAGTAAAATAAACAAAAAAAAAACGAATTTGATTTATTCTGTCTGTTTTTTTGTTTTCTATTCTAGTTTTTATTGAACTAAAAAAAATTAGTCTTAAAAAATATATTAATACAAATGAAAGTGATTTTCAAGCTGCTGTACTCGATTTACTTGTTCAATTACTTTTAATTCGTGTTAATTATAGTTAATTAGAAGGTGATGAAATTCGTTGCATTTCTAATCGTTTCGTTTATTTTTAATTAGCATTTTATTTATTGTAGTGCTGAATTTCTTATTATGTTATTACATGATACACTTCATTCAAAACAAGTTATTAAAGTACAAGATTTAATAAAACATTATGATTCATTATTAGTAAGTGGACATGAACCTGAAATACATAGTAGGAAGCAAAAAAAATATAATTTTTGAGACAAAGAAATTATCGTTAAAATTCTTTATTTAGCTCTGGCAGTATTAGAACCAGTTTTATATGATTTTTTTCTTGTTCAAGTTATGCAAATAATTAAAATTCCTAAAAAGTTTTATTAAATGAGAGTGAACAAAAAGTGTCCTTCTATAAAGTCTCAAATATCTTAGAAACTCGAGAGGGTGTGAGTGTGGGTGTGTAGATGTAATTTTTCTCCTCGATTGAACCCACACCCTCACTTCAACGAATTGATGATCTAAAAATAATTATCTTGTTGTTATGTATCTGAGTTTGAAGAAAAACTAGGCGTCTTAATTATTATAAATAAAAGTATCTTTTCATATCATGTGTATGTACTGAAAAAATAATAATAGAATTTATATTGTTATAGGCTTTACGATTGTTCACAGTTATTGTTAATAGTGTTCAAATTGAAGATGATAAATGAAAACGTCTTTGACGACAAATTGTCGATTTACTTCTTGCTCATTTACAATCTCAGGTTATTTTACTTTTAATAGTCTCTGATTTTGCGTTACTTTTTTTTTTTTTGTTCAAATAGGATCAATTACTTTTTGGATATATATTCCACACAATTAACACTATTTGATGTTGTGTCATCAGTTGAATTACGACTAATTGATCCATTTGTTATTGCTTTTCAAGTATTAGTAAATAGAAATGTTCGCTATTTTTATTAATAAAATTTTCCTGTAGTTTAAAACTTTTTAGAATGTCAATTGTCAATCTACAAATCGATAGTTAATCAATATAAATATAATATTTCGATGTCTTGTACAAAATTTAACTGAAGATGCTATATTAACACGATAGAATGATGTTTTATTATCAGTTGATGGAACACGAGATGAAACTTTTAGTGCGTAAGTATTCGAAATGATTTTATTTATAATTTAAAAACTATTATTCTCATTTTTGTTTTCAGAACTCTTCTTCGAATTTTACATGACGTAATATTACGAATTTTAACTAATACTCAACAATTACGTGGTCAAATCAATGTGACATTAGCTTCTCTTGCATCCTATTACCTTTATGTACTTATGTATATTATGGACTAACTGAACAGATAAAAACTGGTTTCTATCAAAGTCAAAAGAGCTTAAACTTTCATCGTAATCTATATAATAGTAACATATCACCCATTAATTTGAAGATAAAATTTTCCTGCAATTCATTAATTTGACTTTAAAATTCCTATGCTTATATAAAATCTATGATTTTATTTTAGCTAAACAATTTCGAACAATTGTAAATGATTTTCGTGAATTATGAATTCATGATGAAACTGTACATCGCCTTGATACATTTTCATATTTAACTATTTTAAGTGAATGTTTTAAATTATTATAATCATTATTTTATATACCACTATTATTACAACGTACACATTCTGAAATATGCTTGATTATACACAAGAAGCATGGTGGTCACCGATATTAACACCATCATCATCAAGAATACATTTATCTATAAGTGGTCAATTACAATCTTATTGTGATTTAATATATCATCATGAATTATATGTTGAACATGTTGCATCAATAACAACACATTATCAATTATTATTATTATTTTTTATTTGAGCAAAGTGATACATGTACATATGTGCATAATTGATTTGGTCCTATACATCATACAGTAGTTGCAAGTCATTTATTCGTTTGTGAAGGAATACATTTAGATGAAAGTGGTCTTGTATTAGTTTTATTAATTGAACAATTTCTTCCATTAGCATATATATCTGTATTACGTTTAGCTGAATTAATTGTTTATGATCGTATTGAAACGATGTTAACACTTGACCAACAAACATTAAATAAACAATTATTACCTAAATATTTACTATTAATTTTATAAATATTATCAATAACAATATTAATCGATATTATTAAAGAAGATTTTAATAATCTTAATTATCCTGTGGATATAACAAGAAAAATTGATGCACAAGTGTTTAAAAATGTAACTTGTAAAAAATGATTACCATTTATGATGTCACTGGTATGTTTTAGTTTAATTTATCGAACTAAATACATATATATGTATAATAAAAGTTTCAATTCAAGTAAGAGAAAATTTTCTTTTTTACTTTGACATTGTTTATGTGCTAATAATAGATGAGACTTTTGAATAATTCAAAATTTCGAAACATATTTTGAAATAGAAAATATGCAGAATTTCAGGTAATACAAATCATAAAGGAAAGCATTTAGGCTACATTAGTAAAATTCTGAGTTGTGCTATTTGTACTGTTACAATTAAAGAAAACGATGTCTTTCTAATATTATATCTCGTAAGATGTTTTCGATTGTATTATTTATTTGCGACCGAAAATAATTTTTAGAAATCAGAAATTTCAAGTTTATGAAACATTCTTCGAAACAAATATCATGAACCGATGACTAAGAATGCAACAGTGATGTTCATCTTATATTCATTTCGAGTTTTTCGATCGAAGGAGATCTACTTCATAAAAGCAGCTGAGTTTTATAAAACATCACGAAGTCTTTCTCAAACGATAAAATTGCATTCAAGAATTTCGACAAATTTTCTATAGGCCTGAATTCCTGGACTCCGAAAACGTATTGGATTTTTTTCCATAGCATAAAATTTTTAGGATGATTCTTATAGTAAATGAAAATTGATTTGAGAAAATAAGAAACAATTTAAGTCTATTCTTTTTTTTTGTTTTCCTAGGTTTTTGTATCGTTATATCAAGCGCCTCATTGTCTCATCCTTAGTATTCTATCAACATAACGATTAATATCAAATGAAACAAATTTAAATGATGTTGAAATAACACCTAATATAATTTACATAAAAAGTCTTTTATCATGCTCTAATAATCAACCATATTCAATTGCATTCATAGATTCTATAAACAATGTATTTTGATAAAATACAAAATCATGTTGAATTAACATGTCAATTTTCAACAGGTGATGTACGTGATTTACTACGTTCTATAATATTTATATCAGAAATAATTTATATAAATATATTTCAAAAAAAAATCATTTCTTAGTTGTGAAATAGATTAAATAATGTCATGTCTTACGTTGTGGAAAACACTTTTATCAATATTTGAATATTTTTATCAATGACATAGTTTAACTGTATCAAATAAACAAATCAATTATTATAATCATATTTAAATTTAATTGAACTAGATAATAGATCATTTATACAATTATTACTTTTATTATTTAATAATCTTGATCATCTTTAGTATTTAACAAGAAAAATTAAATATATAAATCATATATTTATTGGCATAATTTACATTGTATAGCTATATTATTATTTTGTTTACCAATATTTATATAAAGACAATTTTGGAGTTGGTTGATTATTAAGAAGACAATTTCAAGAAATATAGGCTTCATTTTTAGCGTTCACTTAATCCACCACAAATCAATCTAATGATGAAAATGAACAAACAACAAATAATTTAAAAAAAAAGAAGAAACTTTAGAAACAAATGCAACACAATGGTAACAAGATTAAAAAATAAACTAGATTTTATCTGTTCTTTTTTTATCGGTGGTCAATATATGCAAACACGTTCAACATCAGATACAAGTTAAAATAATTTATTTAAAAATATTGAACGGTTAGGTACACGTGATTTATTATCCTATGGACAACTTTCATATGATACTATATTAACATCAATCCAAAGTAATAATACATTACCATTATCAATTAATGTAAGTCTCACATATCTTTTAATAATCGACAAATAGAACTTCTAGTTTGGTTAATATTAAATATTCAACATAAGTGTATACAGAACTCTAAGTTAAGAGAAAGATAAATTCATTGCTAAATTATTAATTTCATCAAACAGAAAATCTAGTGTTTCTCTGACTTTGATTTGATATATAATACATGCAAACTATCTTATTTCATATAGATAAAAGCTTATATCAACAATTTCAAATATATTCTATTAATAAAGTCTAAAATATCAGAAATATATCCTATCAATCAGAAAATTAGAGTATGAACATTTTCGTCGCTGGTATTCACCTTTAAAAATATATAATTTAGAGTTTATTTGATCGCTTATTTTTTCATCATGGTTTTGATTTAACATCATCATTACAAATTCTAATTGAAATATATGTAATACGAATTAATAGATTCATTTATATATCTATCTGATTTATTTCCATCATCACAACATTTATCAAATTTATATGATTTATGTGATGAATATTTTCGTACATGGTTTGATAAAGATGATTTAATGATATCATTAATAAGTTATAATTTATGTAAATCTGGTATATTATTTGAACAAGCAACAAAAGAATATAATGAATTATATATACATTTAATTGAACATAATTATAAATTAATAACTAAAACTCATGCATATGCATCATGTTTATTTTTACTTGAAAGTCATGAAGTTGATTTAAATTCATATGATATTTTATTATCATTAATTAAAGATGATAATTTAACAAAAAAATATATCAATTAGTCTTGAAAGACTTTTAATAGTTGGTCAATATCCTAAAAAATGATATATGCCGTTTTATATGAACGTTCAATAACAATAATACGACAATCATCATCGTTCAATATTGATTATCTTGTTTGAATACTTGCATGTATTTATACATTATTACAACAACCAAATGAAAATACAAATTCATTAAATAATGAACATGCTAATAAAGAACAAAAAATGATTGATAGTTCATCAATAATATAATCATCAACATTACCATATGAAGCTTTACTTTTATTACGTCTATTACCATTATTATTTGCACATATTGGTTTATCGGATCGTTTAATGAATAAAATGGTTTTAGAATTTGCTGCATCAACACAATAATTCTATCCTCAAATACTTGCATATACAGTCTTTGCTTTTTTTCATGCTTTAATTAATGCACATTATTCGACGAAAGTTAATGAATGTACTTTATTATCAATGACAAATATTGCACAAAGAAAATCAATAGGTATGGCTATATATGGGTTAACTTGTCTTACGTTAAATACATGTCTATCACATACAATTGCTGATGCATTGTAAGTATTTACTTAAATCATTTATCCTTGCTCATCTTTTTTTCTTTGTTCTTTATATTAATCTTTAAAGAAAAAGACTCCGTATTAAAATTTCATACTGATGATTTAATAGTGAAGTCGGATTTGAGCTGCTGAATGAGCTATTTTTTTTCACCTATGGTTAAATATTCTTTCTAGTTTTCCTTTCAAAAATTATCAAGACTTACATGTACGATTAAAATTTATTTGGGAAAGATAAATAGTAAAATATTAATGAAAAAAAACTCTTTGTTGCAATCTGATGGAATGACGATCAATACAAAATCAATAAATTTCGCCATGAAATGTCAAAATGAATTCTCATTGATAATATGGTATATCTTTTACTTTTTTTATGTTTTCATTGCCGTTATCACGTTTCTGTGCTCGTTTTAAAAAATTAGACAATCATTTATTTCTTATTTCTGATCGAGAATATTATCTGCAAGTATTATAAAAGAGACAAAAGAAAAGCTCCAAATATTAATTGTATCAAAACAAATCTATTTTACTTATTTTAGTTAACGAATATCGAACAACGACGTCAATTTAAACAAGCATTCATAAATGAATCGAATCCAAAAAAATTATATGCTGATTTACTTGCACACATTCAAAATACGATCTTTCATCGTCTTGGGTGCGGATGTAGATGGATCATATACTCTCTCTTACCCACACCCTCAATAAAGACTAAAAATATTGATTCATAAAATGAAAACATATTAACAAGAATTCATTTATCTACTTTTTTACTAGAATCGGTCTCTGTTATAACATTCATATCCAGATTTTCTAAACCAATGAGAATAGATTGTCATTAAATTTTAATTGCATATACTAATACGAAATAGATTCAGTAAAATATCTCTAGTGAACATTATTGTTGTTTGCAAAAGATAATCCATTTCCACAAAAACCATCAGTCTCATTTATTTTGTGCATTTGTGCTCTAATTTCTGTTTGGCTTGTTGATTTCTATTTCATATTGTATATTTTATTATGATTTTAACCATTGATTTACCTAGTAAAGTCGGTTAAAGTATTCAGAAACATATTTCAGCCATTAAAGTTTCATGGAAGGCTTTAAAATGTTTTAGAATAGTCTATATCTGGTTGATGAGGTCATTCAGTGTGTTTTCTCTTGCCGTTCATCTTCCTTTTACTAGGAAAATCATACTCATTGATCTCTAACCTTTAAACCATGTCGCTGAAGTCTAAAAGAAAGCTGTACAAATCTGAACTAAAACTTGCATTTATAACCAGTACTTTTAATAATATCAAGAAGAATGTGGATATAGATGTTGATATACTATTTAATCACACCCACGTTCTCTTTGAATCGTTTTGGTTTAGTACATTATATGTAAAAGCATCTACCATACTTCATCCAATTGAACTGTTTTCTGAAAACCCATTAATAATGATAAATTCAAAAAGTCTCGCACTACAATCGTTTCTTTTTATTCAAATAACAATTCTTTTTTTCTTGATTTATTATTCATACTTTTTATTATTTTGTTATCAATACAAAAAGAAATTCATAATAAAGTAAAAAACATTGCTCATTTTCTAAATACAAACAATCTCAAACTCCTGACTGTCATCAACAACATTGTCTACATATGCATCGTTCATCTCACCTTCATATATTAGAAAATATGAACATCAGTGTTTTCTTGTAAGACGACAGTCTGATTATCACTTGACAGTATTTAACGATAACTATCAGAAAGGGAATCAAACCAACTTCAACAGATCCGAGTTCAGTTCGGTGCTTGACAGGCGTGGTATTGTCCTGTAAAGTTATTTTAGATTTTAAATTTCTGAGAATTTATTTATGAAAATCATAAACTTTGCTAAGTTTAAAGTCAACAATACAATCATCAAAATAGATGACTTCAGAAAAAATTGATCATAAATAACGAAAATTCAATCATCACCATAACATATTTTGTAAGAAAATGGCCACACCGTGTTCCTGTTACATTCTAAAGATACTAAAAGACTTGTACACACACCCAGGTTAAACAAGCAGGCAGTTAGATCTTACAAGAATTCTAGAGTGCATTTTAATGTAAAATATGTTAGGTCACCATTCTAGTATGATTTCAGCTGATCTTACAAGATAAAATACTTCAAAGATATTTATATTTACTTATTCACTTTTCCAAAATTACTGATGTCTGGTTATGGTAGATGTCATTGTCCCAATGAATAGTATGATGCCGAATCCTGTTCTATTTTCATTACTGAGAATAAGAGATGATTAGCAGCTTATGAACGAGCTGATGACACGAACGATGGTCGTATTTTTCAAAACTTTTTTCTCATAATCTACTTTCGTGATTTAAATTTTGTGTTCTAACTTACGTAACTTTGCTTCAAATATTTTTTTTTGTCGTTGAAACAGTAAACTTTGCACACATGTGACGAAACAAAATAAAGAAATTTTTCCCGCAAAATTTAATTTGAACAGAGGTGTATGCAATATCGTGTGAGTTTCCGGTTCATCTACAAACTCACACACCCTATTGTCTATGAATCATGGCTTAGATAGAAAAAGTCTAAAATAAATATTGTTTTCCGTTTCAACTGATTCTAGCCATTCTAAATCCAATCAGAACTTATTTTAAGCAAGTCAAATAATTGAGTTTATAGTTGAACTTTAATTCTCAGTAATTAACATAACTTATCGTTGTATTCTTCATTTTTTCTCCTGGAGAAATGTTTCTTTTTTTTTCGATTTTGAAACAATTATCAATTTAATTTGCGTTTTGTTTCAACAAGGAAGTCGTTGCCAACTCGTCTAGACTAAGAAAATATTTTCCCACAGTTACAGTTTATTGCCTGTCTCTTCTGAATAGATCAATCAATCTCATCCACATTTTTCTAGCTAACTTTGTTTTATTGAAATATAAGGTTACTTGATTTCCGCCAAAATGACTTTCTCCAATATGTCATTCCCTGAAGTCACACTTTCCCGGACATTCGCTATCGACAAAATTGAGAAACGCTAGATATTATCAGTTAAGTCTCCGAATCTTAAATAAATATATTTCTTCCGAATAATTGAAAATTTAGATAAAATTGGAATTAGGTTGTATCACAAATATTCACTCTGTTCTTTAATTAGCCTTAAGAAAATCTTGTATTTTTTAAAAACTCTGCATTGAAAACAAAAACAAACGTATGTCTGTTAACTCCGACTGAAGTATTCGCTAGTCAAAGAAACATTTGAATTAGTAGTTTTAATAATTATTTCAATACACAGCAGTATGTGTACGCAAATCTTTTCATCGCTAGTAAATTTATCGATAAAAATCTTGAACAAACTGTTCAAATTCTTCTGAAAAATCATCATTTTTATAAGTTTACTTATGCGCTCATATCAAAGACGTATTCTTTCTTAACTACTGCTTCCTCGTACATTGAGATGAGTTCAGTGAATAATAAAGTTAAGTTCGTCAACTGTTATCTTTTTAAGAAGATTCATGGTTCCATAAACTACATATGCCTTTTTCTTCTTTTCAAGGAACTATTGTCTTTGATCAATTACTTTTTGCTTAAAAAAAACATCAAATTTTGATAGCATTTGAAATCAATATTTTCGAAGTTAATCATCGGTTGAGAAAAAAGTTAGGAGAGTTACAAATCTTTCACTTTGATCTGATTATCTATAGATGACTGAGTCAAACTATTTGAACTTTCTCTTCTATTATTTTTCATAGATCTTTTAAAGCTTTATACAAGATTTCTTTTTCTCTATCGCATTCGTGTAGTTTTTAGACATAACAAAAGGTGATTGAAAAGTTTCGACTCCTATCAGTAAATTAATGGTCATTGATCGAAATATATGATTTAATAGAGGAAAAGAGAGAGCTTTATCTAATACGAAAACACTTTGAAATCCATCAATATATTCCACTGCTGTTTGGTATTTTATCAATTTAGAGTGAATAATTTCATCTTATATTTTTGAGAAAAGTTCCTTTTACATAATAGTGGTATGTCTTTCACCCCAGCAAGAGTTTAAGAATACTCAAAAATAGAATACATTTCAAGTTGTTAATTTTCGGTCAGTTATATGTGGGAAAGGAAATAGAACAAGATGATAAAGGGAGGAAGAGTTAAAGTAGGGTTCAGTATCAAAATCTAACTGGAAATAAATTGATTCTTAACAATAAAAAAAAATCTTCTGTTCAAATATTAGTGTTATTGTTTTCATGTAGGAGGAATTTTTTGTATATACTCTAGCGTAGTTCATATGTTGATTTTGTAACCCTTATGTGTGTCATGTAACAAAGAAAAAAAAACTATAACGAACTTCTTTTTCTTCTTTCTTAAGTTTCATTTTCTGTATTTGTTTGATTGTTGTTTTCATACACATCTTACTAAGCGTCTGTCAGTAAATCGAACACAAGTCATCATTTAATCTTAATCTTCCGGATAGAAAAAAAGCTTGGTCCTTTGTTTTTAAACAATTTGAACTTGTACTGTTATAGAAATTCTCTTATGATACGGATCGTTCAATATTTCTTCATGTAGTTTCAAAACACAGCTGAGAAACCTAAAAGAAAATTTTTTTGACATATCGATTGCGGTACTACTACTAATTTCAATTGAATCAATTGAATTGCTTGTTGATGAAAGTAAATGCATTATATGCATTCTCTCCAATTGATTTACTCAAAAGAATATTTTGACAATTAAATAAATATTCATTTTCTTTTTTTTTTTTATTTCAAAATAAAAAACCTCTTGTGACTAATAGACAAACAATAAACAATTTACGATACCAACAATCATTCTAGTCAAGTTTAAGAGTCAATCTCATCGATTGTAGCGACATTTATGAAATATTTTTAAATATTATAAGGATAAAATTTATTTTTTATAAAAATTTCTTGTTTTGAAAAATCCAATTAACTTTACTATTCAAAAAGAATATCAAATGAATACGGAGTGTCATTGGATAATTTGATTGGTCCATGTTGTCAATTCCAACAAATGTTCTTTCATTTGAAACTAGACCGTATAGTTTGTTTTCTTTTTTTTTTGTTTGGATCTAAACCTAAGACAAAGTTCTATTTAGATCTTTTTGTATAAACTGTGATTCGCAAAAGCAATGCTTGCATCATTCCGAAAACAGGACAAAAAGGATGAAGAATCAGGAACAAGTGGAAATCCATATAAGAATCTTGAAAAAGCATCTGTTCTTCAAGAAGTAAATTTTTCTCTTTTTTTATAAATTGAAATAAACTATTTGAAATAGGCTCGTACATTTAATGAAACTCCTGTAAATGCACGAAAATGTATTCAAATATTAACAAAAATTATTTATATGATTAATCAAGTAAGAATAAATAAATCATTTTTTTTTTCTTTAAACAAAGACTTATTTCATACTGTTATTTGTAGCCAGATATGGTAAAAAAATATTTTCTTTTGTTTTCTGTTAATGGTGAAAAGTGAATCATTTCGGGAAAATTTGTTCTTTATTATTTAGATTACTTTTGTATTTTTAGTATTTTTGAAATAAACAAATTTTAATATTTTTTATTTTTAGGGTGAACAATTAGGTCAAACAGAAGCGACAGAAACATTTTTTGCTATGACAAAATTATTTCAATCCAAAGATGTAAGTTTATAATTATTTTTCTTTTGAGAATATTATCCTAACGATAAATGTAGTAGAGTAGATTTGACAAGTATAGAAAATATTTCGATCCTATCGTAATGTAATATAATCAAATTTTTGTTTATTTCGACAGTTCTAGGTGAAAATCAGACAACTTGATCATATTATGCACATACTTAATAAGCAATTTAAGGAATTAGCTCGTAAACTAAAAGTAACATATTCAATGACAACGTTCAAGTTTGATAATATGTTTCCATTGGATAGAGAATACACTAGATGAATATGAACTTTTTGCTTGATTTGTTATGAATGAAAGAAATTATTATCTGTTTTAATTAGAGTTTAGAAAAAAAAATTGCTATGAAACAGGTCAAAAAGTTTAAAATCGTTAAGTGATATATCATGAAACTTTCTTGTTCTTGAAGTATGATTTAGATGAACTGCCTCGTTTATCTCTATAACACTAATTGATCTTTTTTACTTACATTTTCAATTTCTTAAATCTATAAAATTGTTCACTATTTGTTTATTTATATAATTAGATGATGCTTCGTCGTATGATTTATTTATCAATAAAAGAAATGTCAACAGTTGCAAGTGATGTTATAATTGTAACATCAAGTTTAACTCGTGATATGACTGGAAAAGAAGATTCTCATCGTGGACCAGCTATACGAGCCTTATGTAAAATTACTGATGTATGTTAATTTAAATATATTATTTTAAATAAAATATTTATTTAATTAATTAAATAGGCATCAATGATGCAAAGTGTTGAACGATATATGAAACAAGCAATTGTTGATAAATTACCATCAGTTGCATCGGCTGCATTAACATCATCAGTTCATTTAATGCGTCAAGGTCCTGAAGTAGTTAAACGATGGGTTAATGAAGTTCAAGAAGCTGTTAATAATGATAATATAATGGTACAATATCATGCTCTTGGTCTTTTATATCAAATACGTCGAACAGATAAACATGCTATTAGAAAATTAATTGTTAAATTTTCTAAAGCTGGTCTTCGAAGTCCATATGCATATTGTTTTCTGGTTAATATATCAATTTTTTTTATAATTAATTCAATGTTTGAATTTTTGCATTTTTTTTTTGTTTTAGATTCGTATTGCATCTAATCTTATAAATGAAGAAGGCGAAGGGTAAAAAGAATACATTTGAAATTAAAACAAGAAAGAAAAAAAATATATATATAAATTTATTTATAGAACGGATAGTCCAATGTATGATTTTATTGATTCATGTTTACGTCATAAAAATGAAATGGTTATTTATGAAGCTGCATCAACAATTGTATCACTTAAATGTGTTACACCAAAAGAACTTAGTTCAGCTGTTAATGTTCTTCAATTATTTATTTCATCACCTAAACCTGTTTTACGTTATGCAGCCGTTCGAACACTTAATAAAGTTTGTTTTATAATTATTATATAAGAAAATTTAGAATTCTTTTTTTTTTATTTAAAGGTTGCTATTCAATATCCAGCAGCAGTAACAGCTTGTAATGTTGATCTTGAAACATTAATTACTGATTCAAATCGTTCAATTGCAACATTAGCTATAACAACTCTTCTTAAAGTATATTTATTTGATTCTTTGTTTTTTTTTCATGAAATAATTTAATTTATTTTTATAGACAGGTAATGAAGCAGGTGTTGATCGATTAATGAAACAAATCTCATCATTTTTATCTGAAATATCAGATCAATTTAAAACAGTTGTTGTGGATGCAATTAAGTAAGAAATAATCAAACAAACAAAATTTTTTTTTCTTATGATTATATTGAATATTTAAAGATCATTATGTCAAAAATTTCCACGTAAACATACTGTATTAATGACATTTCTTGCAAATATGTTACGTGAAGAAGGAGGTTATGAATATAAAAAGGCAATTGTTAATACAATTATTTCAATTGTTGAAGAAAATCCTGAAGCAAAAGAAGCCGGTAAAAATCAAATAATGAATTCTGTTTTTTATATTTAAATTTATTTAAAAGGTTTGGCTCATTTATGTGAATTTATCGAAGATTGTGAACATACATCATTAGCTACTCGTATTCTTCATTTATTGGGTCGTGAAGGACCACGTACAACAACACCAGCTAAATATATTCGTTATATTTATAATCGTGTTATTCTTGAAAACGCACCTGTTCGAGCTGGTAAAATTTTTCTTTTTCTTTTTTTTATTTTATTTCTAATTAATTAATATTTGTAGCTGCCGTAAGTGCATTAGCTAAATTTGGTGCAGCATCAGAAGATTTATTACCAAATATTTTGGTACTTTTACAACGAACAACACTTGATCAAGATGATGAAGTTCGTGATCGTGCTACTTTTTATTATCAATTATTAAAACATAATGATAAAGCTCTCAATTCAGCTTATATTCTCAATTGTAAGTAAATATAAAATAACAAAATAATATATTTTTTTTTATAGCAATGAATGTATCATTATCATCACTTGAACGTCTTTTACATCGTTATACAATTGAACCAACAACAAAACCATTTGATGTTCGATCTGTACCTGTTGAAGCAGTACAAGTTGAACAACCTAAAGGTTTGATATTTACTTTTGTTTTTATTATTTAAAAAAAGAAAAACTTATCTTTTTTTCTTTTGTTATATAGCAGATATTAGTGTTGGTCTTCCACGTCCAGGAGTAGAAACAAAAACAAATCGAGAAGATACTTATGGTGGTAAGTTTTTGAAAATAAATTTTTCTTTTATAAATTCATTTTTCTTTTGTATTTCTTAGAACAATTATCTGTTATACCAGAATTTGCTCATTTAGGTCCAATATTTAAATCATCATTACCAGTTGATTTAACTGAAAGTGAAGTTGAATATGTTGTACGATGTATAAAACATGTTTTTAGTCATTATATTGTTTTTCAAGTAAATATGCCACTAATTCTCTTTTTCTTTTTTTTTTATTCTTCTTATTTTAAATTTAGTTCGATATCAATAATACACTAAATGATCAATTATTAGAACGAGTAAGTGTTCAAATGGATGGATCAGCTGAAGGTTTTGAAGTTGTTCATTATACACCTTGTCAAGTAATTAAATGTAATGATACGGGTACAGCTTATACATTAGTTAAATTGCCTGATGATTCATCAGCTGTAACTGGTACATTGGCATGTACAATGAAATATACAGTTAAAGATTGTGATCCAGCAACAGGTTTACCAGATGATGAAGAAGGTTATGCTGATGAATTTGTGGTTTGTATTTTTATTTTTTATTTTTTTTCATAGCATTGTATGTTTGTTTTTAGCTCGAAGATATTGAAATAACAGTTAGTGATCATGTACAAAAAGTACTTAAACCAAATTGGTCTGCTTCATGGGATGAAATTGGAGCTGAAAATGAACTTGAAGATACATATACATTATCAATTCCAACACTTGAAGGTATCAATCAAATTGTTATTTTTTTTTTGTTTTATTTTTCATTATGTCTTACGTTTATTATAGAATGTGTAAAGAAAATAATAAGTTACATGGGAATGCAAGCTTGTGAACGATCAGACAAAGTTCCAGAAGGCAAAGCATCACATGCACTTTATTTAGCAGGTGTCTATCGTGGTGGACATGATGTACTTGTTCGAGCAAAAATGGCATTGGGTGGTACAACAGCTGATCCAGGTGCACAAGCTATTACCATGCAATTAACAATACGTTCGACAGATGAATCAGCTGTGCAAGTCATTGCTTCTGCAGTCGAATAAATAAATAAATAAATAAATAACAAAAACATTCATACATTTTATTAGCATACTTTTCTTTGTTGTGTGGGACTTTTTATCGATGTGCGAGTGTTATGAACTTATCATTCTCTTACTCTAAATAATATAAACAAAAACATACTTTTTCATCAATTATTTTTCTATCATTGTGCCTAATCGAAAAAAACAACAACAATCGATTCAATGCAATTATTGACAAATGCTAATAAAGCATTTATAATTTTTTTTTCTTATCAAGCTAGTTTTTCTGTTCGTCTACAATCTAAATGCAAACGTTAAAAAACTTCACCTAATTATCTTAAATATATTTTTTTATCATTTGAATAATATTATTTCGAACAGAATTTATGTTATTGAACGTCAAAGTAAATTAAAATGAATAAAATATACTTTGACGAAATCATTAATTGTTTCTTGGCGTTTCAGGAAAAGGTAAGTTGAGAATACTATTGACTGATTGCAGTTCGTTCAAATTTGCTATATGATTGTAAAATAGTTTAGCCGAATTGATGTTGTCCTAACTAGAAGAAAATATTCACGATTATTTACGTTGATGATATTTGCGCGATCAAGATCAATAAACTTTACTAGCGATTGTTTAAATATTGATTTGAAGCTTCGAAAATTTTGATTTTTGTCAATAAAAATTTAATTTCGTACTCATTGGATTAACTAACATCACACACGTTCATCAACAATGATAATCTTGCTTGTCTAATTTATATTGTCAAAAGAATTGTTGATCGATCAAGTATATTGTCACATATTATCACTCAGGAACACCAAGATAATACTCTACTAGACAAAGAACTAATTGAGCTAACACTATAAAGAAAATGAATACATCGAAGATTATATCAAGAAGCACACTATACTAGAATACAGTATGAAACTAGATTGACAGACAATTAAAAACCATAGTACGAACTGCGCTTTGAAGTTTTCAAAAATTCATTAGTAAACTTTTTGAAAAGCTATTCAAACACTAACTAATATCTGAATTGAATAGAAGAGTCAGTCTTTCTTCGTGTTAGTATCTAAAACTTAAAAGACAAGTGATTTTCTTTTGTATGGATAATATAAAACATTATGCTTTTTAAAAAGATATTTCAATCAGCCGATCTAAGTTGATGAAATTGATAAGTACGTATAACCATTTGTATTAGTACAAAACTTTACTTAATACATTTTCGAATGTTTCTGAAAAATGCTATAAATTGATCATTTAATTATTTATGTTATTCATTATATATTATCTGCTGTCGTTACAAACATAACATTGCAAAAATTTTATTTTCGAATTTGGAGAAAATTTTTCATTATCCATTCTTTAATCCATCTTGTCCGAAATTACAAAATTTCACTTTGCACTGCACTAAATTCAGAAGCATAGTTCAACGTATCAATTGTGTCATACGAAAAAAAAAGTTATTAATAGCATTGCATAAAAACTCTCTGAAGAATCATATACGATATGATAATGCACGAAAATAACAATCAAACGAGTTCGGAACCGTGTCTTCTTGATTGTGGACGAAAATCAAACCAATTAGCATGCCGACAGTGTGGGTGAGGGCTGAAATTTTGTCCTCAATTAAGAAGTAGCCTTCGAAGGTTCATTTTATTGTTTTTGCTTTTCATTCATCAAAAATTGATTTAAAGTTTGAAGAAAAATACAAATGATATTTCAATTCTTAATAATCTGCTATTCGTTTTGTTCATGAGTTATTTATATAAAATAAAACTATCAAAATACCAAGTCTGCTTATATAATGAGTCAGTATGACCGTTAAGTAGCATCTGATTAAGTGACGAAAGAAAAATTAAGAATGATAAGATTAACTTTATAATCTTATGGATAATCCGATATCTCTTTTCAGTAGGCGTAAATATTTCTCTATAAATGAAACATTTTTGAACTTTAGCGATTGCGTTCATGAACTATTAGATGTTTGATAGATTGAAAACATCATGAAATTAGACAAAGAACTTCAATTCAATTGTTTTACAATAAAAAGATCAAATATTGATATATCTGTTTTGTTTTCAACAAAGAAATCCTGATGAAACAGTTTCACATATATTTAAACAATAAGAATTGACAAAGTACAAGAAAAAAAAAAACCTTATAGAAAAAAAAGAAGAAAATAAATATTTATTGCAAAGATAAGGCCGATTCGGTTTTGTGCATTTCACTGTTTGTTCGACTTGACATACCGAGAAGCACAATAAAAATAGTTCACACTATGTATATATACATATACACACACATAGATATTTTAAACACCAGCAAGTCCTTTGAGTAATGCTGGTTCCAAATGAGCGAAATCAAAATCTCTAACAGGCTCTAAAATATTGACAATAAATTGATTAAGTTTCTCTTGTCGGAAACAATTATTTAATGGATCATAGAATTGTTGTAGACATGCATCGCTACATTGACTTAATAATTTAAACCAATCTGATAGTAAATGAAGTCTAAAATATTATATTAAATAATGATCAAATAAACAATTGTCTAAGACATACTTGCAAGCTAAACAACACCAACTTTGAAAACGACCATCTTTACCAAAAGTAGCAAGACCTTTTTCAATTGATCGAACTCCATTTATATAACAAATAATAGTTTTCTCTAATACAGTACGTTGCCATTGGGATCGACGTCCATCATATTCATCACAAACTTTAACTAAATAGAAAAATATTAATAAAATATTCTAAAATAAAAAATTCAAAAATAAACTATGTACTTAAGAAATCCCAAACATATCGTTTTCGTCCACCACCAAAAAATGGAACATTCCCAGTTGATTTCTTCAAACCATAGGAAAGTGTTTTTTCTAATGCATTAACAAGACCATCTTCACCACATAAAATTGGTGTGATAAGTCCTCTCTAAATAGTTTTTAGTAGAAATTATTTTTTGAATACAATAATTTTTATTTAATTTACTTTTTTTTCAGGTTCATCAAAATATTTAACTAATTGATTAATCGATCGACCCAACAATTCATAAATATCATCAGCTTGTTGATTTGATTGATTTTCTAAATAATAAACAAAATCAAATTATACAAGATTGCTCAGACGAAAAAAAAAATATTGTTAGATCAATAGCAGCGGTAGTGCTGGGATGTCAAAGTAAATAAAATACAAAAAAAAAATCATTATTTCATGCAAATCTTACGACGATAAAAATTTTCCGAAAGCCAACTGAAGACAAAATCTGTAGGGGATGTTCATGTGACATTAATAATGTCATCAATTAAAATAGAAATACTAAAAAATGTCTTACTATGATCATTGACACGTCGTAAACTAGGTGATCGAGATCGTACTGAAGCTAATAAATTTGCTTGAGATCCACCACTGATGAAACTTGTTGTCATTAATTGAGGTGATGAACCAGAATCGAATAAACCATTACTATTATTATCATTCATTTCAAAGGAATATGTTGAATCAATAAAAAGAACTCGCTCCAAACTATCATCATCGACACCTTTGCCTAACCATCGTCCACATGGAAATCTATTTTTGAAATGAAAATTAAAAAAAAAAAAAAGATAAGAAAAGATTAAAATAACAAACCGATTAACATTATTTGTTAGTTGATTTCGAACAAGAACATGATCAATATTCCATCGAGGCATTAAACCACTATTATCGTGACCTATTCGAAGTGTGGTTAATTGACCCAAATTTTTGTGCTAAATATAGAACAAACTCATCATTAACTTTTGTTTTCCATTCTATTTTCTATAAAGTTAATATTTTACTTTGAATTTAATTTCAAGTGTATTTTTTGATGGTAATGGTATAACTTTTGTCGATCCCAAAAGGCCAGCTAATGCAACATATGGATTAGCCGTTGTTGTACTAGAAATTCCTGTTGCTCGTGCTCTAGTAGGAACAATAATAACATGATAAATAATATCAATATCTGGATAAGAATTTGAAAAACATTTATAATCAAGTAATTGAAGAGATTCAATATGAGCTAAAAATTGTTTTCTTAAATCTCCATCGTCGGCACGTAAAAAAGCTTCACGTTTATACAATGCTTGTAAGAGATCACTATGAGAAAATAATTCAGATAAATGACGAGATAAAAGACGACGTTCAAGTGCTAAACGAACAAAAGCACGAGCAAAACCAATTTCAGATGCTGAAACAGACACTGGATTGTGTCCAAAACATGATTCAATGGTATGAAAATCATGAGCTAGAGATGTATTCGATTGATTATCTTTCATCATTTTATCAGATGCACTAAGATTTAATGTTGAACTTGCAATTGCTAATAGAGGTGATGAACGTGCTTGATGTAGGCTCATTTGGGGACGTGGAAGAGTATGAGAACCTAATAAATACACAGATAAACAAAAGTTAACAAGACAAAATAAGGAAGTATATTGCTTACGATGACCACTGGGAGATTGTGATCGACTAGCTGATGCACTACGATTTACTAATTGTTTTCGCATTAAACACCAAACAACAGCTAAATGAAAAAATTCTTTTAACTTTTAAGACAAAAAAAAAAAAAAAATCATAAAAACTGCACCTGGATTTTCATCTTTATTCAGTGTTAGTGGAAGACCGGCATGAGACATTTGTGCTGATTCATAATTATTAAGTTTAATATAATATTTAATATGATTCCATAAAGCAGATTTTCCATTGGGTTTATGATGAAGACCATGAGACCAAGTACGTTCAAGTAAATCACAAAAGCCTGCTATTAAAACATTTTCTTCTAAATTAACCATAGATGATGAATCAACATTTTTTATTGCTGATGAACCTTCAACAATATCTTCCATTTTTTCAATAACCATTCGTTTTGTCTTAAAAAAATAATGAAAGAAAAATATTTTTCTGTTGTTTTTTTTTATATTTCAAAATAAATTTTAATAATTTACTTTAGTAGTACATTCTTTAAGTAATTGTTGAAAAACAACATCATTATCAACAAGAACAACAGCTTGTTGATGTTCATTTGAAGTAACTGTTTGTTGTTTTTTTATTCTTGTAGTACGTCGTTTTGGATATTTTGTTTGAAATGATCGAGTTAAACGTGAATTTCTTTTTGGAATTTCACTTGATAAAGATGAAGATATATCTATGGATGTTGTTGATTCAAGTAAACTTCCATTAAGATTTTCAAATAAATAAGAATTATTCGATGTAGAAAATAAATTATTAATTGGACGAATTAAAGGTGCATTCATTACAATTAAAGAAGATGGAAGAGGTGAAATAAAACGACGACGAGTTTCTTCATCAATTGAATCAATTGATGGACAACATTGATAAGTTAAATCACGACGATCACGATATAAACGAATACGATCAGAAAAATACTTCAAATAAAAAAAAAAAGATTCACATGAAATAAATTAATTAAAAAACTCTTACATATAAATGTTTATTAGTTAAACCAAAAAGATGATTATCTTCATTAAATTTTGCTGTAATTTTACTATCAACAAATGAAACAAATGATTGTGTTTCCATAAATGCAAGTAAAAAAGGAACATGTGGTTTTGGTTGATCAGCAATAAACATAGTTCGATCAAAATTTTTTGTTGTACTTCTTTGTGTTAACCATTGATCAACATTAGAATATTTGCCTGCAGGTGGATAACATATAAATGCATCCATTTGACTAAATAATTGGGCAAAACGATTTACAAATGATGCACGTAAACAATTATTCGCTGAAATTCGACGTAATTCAGATTCATTAAATAAACATGATGGTCTATTATTATTTTCATCATCATTATTATTATTAACAACAACGCCTGCACGTTTAGCTATTGCTGCAAGTCTTGCTAATGCTTGACTTGGTTCATCATTTGATTCTTTTAATAAATTATGATCATCAACATGTGTCCAATCTTCACTTTTTTGATATTTTTCTTTAGTTTTAAAAGAATTTTTCGATAAATTACTATGAATATAATTATTAAATCGAGATAAAATATTATTTAATTCATTTTTAAAAAGAGTTCGATCTGGAAAACGTGGCATATCATCAGGCAATTGAATATGTCCCGTATCAATATGAACAATACATCGTTGAACTTCAAAAGTTAATTCATCACTTGTATCACTATTTCTATCATCATCATCACCATCTTTACTATCAGAATTTACATTTGATTTATTTATGCAAAGACCCATTATAGCTGGTACAGGTACATCAAGACAAACAAGTGCAGCAGTAAATACAATTGGAACATAAAGTAGTGTCCATTGAAATGGAAATAACAGTGATGTTAAACATTCAGCAACAAGCATTAAACGATTATAATCTAAATTTATTTTATTAGTTACAATTTTGTTTTATTTATCAGAAAAAATTTTGATTAGATTAGAATAACTAAAGGAGGATATTCTCCCTAAAATTATGATTGTTTTACCAAGATTTTAAATTATAGGAAATGAAATATGATTTGAATTTTAGGAAAATTATTAAATTTAATGTATGAGCAAGGGGATTCTCACTAATATAACTTTCAAAAAAGAGACTTATAAGATCATTTGAAAAGAATTTCGAACTAGACATCGATGGAGTCTGAAAATGTTAGTTTTGATTTTAATCTCATTTTCGATCATTCAATCGAGATTAACAATATTTTAATCTTTTGCTACTTGGTTGAGATTGAATTCAATGAAAAACAAAAACATTGAAGGACATTGAGATCACGACTATGATCAGGAATCTCAGTAGATGCCAATGTCCAGTTGAAGAAATTATTATTGATAAACAACAGTTCAAACTTGGTATCACACTTCATTACGACTGTTAGATAGTGCTGTTACTAATTTTTTTTGTTACTACTTAAGCAATTGATGCTTTTTTTATGTACTTTATTCTTTCATAAATATTATATTGTAAAATTGCGTTAGGAGATGTTCTCTTAAAGACATTGTTCCAAACAAAGTTAGGTTTAAAAAGTTAGTATAAGAAATCGCCTAATAATATACAGAAAATATCTTAGAAAACATCCGGACATGCCGGAACGTTTGTTTGTCTCCTCACTCGAAAATGGTTGCCTGAATACTGTTGATAGACAATGAAACACGAGTAGGACAAGTCATTTTGGATCCTGATTCCGGTGGGATATTAATAAAATACACTCTGAGCAACTCTAAGTGCCCTTTTACTTTGAACTTATATCAATAGAAAGCACTTAAAATTCTGAGTCTACTGAACGCTACTCTAAGGCAAATGTTCAAACAAATAGATGCTCGGAAAAAATGACGTTATTTCCAAATATTTATTGTGTTGAGCTATTGGCTGAGTGTAAGATCCACTAGAGTCAGAATTTCCAGTGAGATTGAGATCAAGATCATCTTGTCCCTAACTATAGATCAGTTATTATGAATTCGAATCTTTGTCGAGCATAACAAAAAAAAATTCTAGTTAGCAGAATTCTTTTATCCAATAGAGAATTTAATAAATTGAATACCTGAAGATTTAAGAATAATCTGATGTTCTAATAAAGCACATGTAACAAGATCAATAACACCTTCAACACCCAATAAAGAAAAAAAATCCAACAAATTAAAATCTAATAATGGTAAATCACCATCATGAATACTTGGTTGCCAAACAGTTAATTGTCGTTCACCAACATTAAATTTCAAAACTGAATGTGATAATGATGGAGATGGTATATGTAATTCATGTAATATATTATATAAATGAGCTTCAAATGGTAAACCTAATAAATCATGTTCAATTGTCATACGATAAAGAAGTTCTAAAATACGTTTAAATGTTGAATAATGTGCTTGTGGACCAATTAAACATATTGTTTTGCTTGCATAAATTAATGATGATGAACGACGTTGATGTCGACATGTTCGATTATAATTTTCAATTAAACGCATTAAAGAAATAAATGCTGTTGTTGATGATGAACATCCCGAATTATTTTCATCATCATTATTTATTTGTTCGAAAAATGTTAATGCAACACCATAATAACGTGTTCCATCAAGACGTGTTATTAAAAAAGGATGTGTTCTTGGAGGATCAGGAGAATTCAATCGAATAGAAACACCATCTGGCATTGATAACTATTTTTTTTGCAGAAAAAGAAAATAAAAAAAAAGAAAAATATTTAAATATTTTCTACGATCTATATTCTTACACGACTAATTGCATCTTCATCAAATAGATTATTTGGAACTTCATGTGGATAATGACATAATACACGACATCGATATGAACATTGAAATGGATTTAAAACTTGTTCATCTACGGAAACATTTTGTTTTTTATTTCATTAAATAAATAAGAAAAATAAAAAATTTTTTTTTTACCAGGTAATTCTGATAAAGGTTCAACATCAAGATATTTATCTAGACCACAAACCACAAAATAATCAACAAGACGAATCGATTGTTGTTGCTGTTGTTGGTGTTCATTTAATAAAAATGATTTATCTGGTGACGATATTGAATTGGATGATTCAGGTGAAAGTGTTGTTGTTGATGATGAAGTTGGAGAAAATGATTCTATTGAATTAATTACTGGTGATGAATTAATAAGAGAAGATTTATTTGATACTGTCATTGCAGCTGCCATTGATCATTTCTTTTTAATTATAATCATTAGAGAATATATAAACATAATACAGATAAGATAACATAGAAATAATAAATACACTTAACATTTATCTTTGAACAAACTATAACCAATAATGACTATGTACAAATGATATATCTGAAAATGAACATATCTTATCACAATAAAGGCAAAGATAAATTTTATTTTGTTCTTTTTCAAAGATTTTTCTCCTCCGAAAAGAAAAAAAGAAAATCAAATCAATTGAGAAAAAAAGAATGTACCCGAAAAAAAAAACAAATAAAAAGTACATTCAATGGATTCTTTTGTCGTTTGAAGGAATGAAAACTGCTGGACAAATTCTTATATAAAGAAAAGAAAGAAAGAAAGAAAGAAATACATGATGAATAAAACAAAAAGTATTTTGTTAGTAGAATGTTTTTACACTAGTGGTGGAGCCTGGGGAGTGCTGAGCCCCCTCAGAAACTTTTGACCTCCTCCAGGAACATTTTTCAAGCATGCATTTCATTCGCCAAAGGGGCTCAAAGATGCATAAGAGGGGGTTGAGCTCTTCCCTCAATCTCCTCCGGCCCAAAATCCGGGCTCTGTCACTATTTCACACACTAAATACGAGATAATTATGGGTACGAAAAAAGAAAAACGTTAAGTGACAAAAACAAAATATAAATAATATGTAAATGGTTTGTTTTTAATGGAATGGCAAATATTATATGTTTTTTTTTTGTTTCTAATATATTTTATTTACTGCATTTTTGATCGTTCTAATTTTGTATTGATGATTTCATCTTCACTGTCTAATGCTTGTAATGCTTGATCAGCAATTGATGTTGGAATATTATCTTCAACCCATGATAAAGCATCTTCAACTGTACCATTACCACTTGAACCTCCAAATCCACTACCGGATACATTTGCTTCACGATTTAAGAATGATTGTTGTTGTTTTTTAGTTTTGAATGATCCACCACTTTCAATATTTGATGCTTTACGCATCGTTATTGAATCAAAGACAGCAGATTCTATGATAGAAAAAAAAAAGATATCTTTTTTTCTCATATCTAAAACAGATTTAGTTAATGTTGCTCGAGAAAATTTCAATTCAATCATGGATATTCTAGTTCGAGGAATTTAGTTATTTGTATTCATGAATAAAATTACTACACTATTTTCATATGATGATATTAACACATGTTGATTGAATATCTAAAAGATACATCGGTTTTCTTATTCTACTAAATTATTTTTCTATAAAATCGTAAATAATTCAAGTAAATCTCGATGATTTATTTAGGAAATTTGTATACAGAATATTTTATCTTAATAAAAAGTGTGGAGAGTTACATTAATAATGTAATAGACATCGGGAAGTAATCCATAATAATTTCCAGCAGATAAATAAATTAGATTAGATCGACATGACCTTTTACATAATGCAAAGATCATTATAGCAGCTTTTATTTTCTGTTAAGAAACGATTCTCGTATTAAGCGACATAAATAGAACAAGAAAACCTTCACGTATCATGTTTTATCACTAGATAATATTAAGATCGAATTACTCATAATATATTAAAGATTGTTTGTTTTCAATTAAATAAATTCTGAAAAAAATCGTAGAATTTCTCTTTTTTTTGCATAACGAATAAAAAGCTCAATAAAATTCTTTTAAAAAAACTGTTCAAATATGATTTGATAAATTTTATAATTATAAATTAATCTATGTTGAAAATTCCAAGACAAACTAATATTATTTAAAAATTCATTTCATTGATTTATTGAATGATTTTTGTTTTTTTTGCAGAAAGATGCTCTTCTTAAACAAAATAATAACAATGAATATTTGCTTGTAATAAAATAATGATTTATATTCGTGATGTGTCAAACACGAGAATGTCATTTTCCCCATGAGTAAAAGATAGTACATTTATTTATTGTTATCTTACCGCCTTTTTCTTCATCTCCATCACCAAACTGATCATCATCATCATTATCTGAATGATCAAGTAATGGAACAAAAGCATAACGTTGATTATTATTTGATGGACGAAATAAAAACATAATGACAAGTAGAATTATGGAAAATAATATATGCCAAAATGCATCATCAACCTAAAATTAATTTCTATTTATATTTCTTAAGAAGAAAGAAAAAAAAAAGAAAGCAAAAATTTACCCAAAATTCTCTCCAATTAGTTATGCATTTTGTAAAAAAATGTGATTTTAATGACCAAATCATAAAAAAAATACTTGTAACAATAGCAAATAAAATCGTATTTGTAAAATGTCGATAAACATTTAATTTAAGTATATTTTTTCTTAAACGTAATGTTCGTGTTGTTGCAACTAAACTAGTAAATATCCAATAATAAATAAGAGCATCAATAACAGCCAATGGTATACGTGATATTAATATTTTATTATCTGTTTCATCGTGTTTAGTATTAATTCGAAGAACTCCTTCTGTTGTTGCTATTCCAAAATAAAGTATTCCTACAGCAAGAAGTTGTTGTTTTAATGGTCCCAAACGTGGTTTAACTATTCCATAACCAAGTGCAACAATAATAACTAGCATACGTGATACTGTACGTTTTAAACATGATAGAACTTCTGCTGCAACTATCGCATAATGAACTTTATATCTATATGACAAAGAAAAGGAATCAATTCTATTTTTGTTTAGATTTGAATAGTTAATTTTTACCCATTTTTATTTAATGTATCATATTCAGCTAAAAATGCTGATTTTTCTATCATACCAATAAGAATAACTCCTCCAATCCAAAATTGTATTTTAAGTAATTCTTTCCAATATAAAGCACACCAAATACACCATAATATAGCAAATAGTGCATAAATAGCACACATAACACCATAAAAAACTAAAGCTGGATATTCATCAGCTGTGATATAACCACCACGATGATTTTTCATTGATACAATAACATCAATATCAAGTCCAGAAGAATCCTGACCTGTTTTTTCCGGTGGAGAAATTTCAATAAGATAATATCCATCAGCCCATGTTAATAGTGTTCCTGTACTTGCACGTAAACTCTTAACTAAAGGTGATGATTTATCATCAATAGCACGAGAGTTTCTTTTATTTTTATTATATGTTTGTTGTGATCTTAATTTAATAGCTTTCTTTGGTGTTGTGTCTAGTTTTATAATGTCTGAATATTTTTCAATAAATAAATGTGTTCCAGAATAATCACAATCTGACTGTTTTGCTATAAATGTTCTTTGTTCCGTTTGTTTCAACAGACGTTCATAATCTATTTCTAAAACGTTTTTTTGTGAATTTTTATCTTTTTGTGTTGTAGGTATAAATGCATCTGATTGTATTGGTAAACATCCAGTAATACGACTAATTCGACCACGAATTGTAATACTTGTATCTTTAACTGTTTTATCTAATTTATATAGTTTTCGTTTTATTTGTTCTTGTGTTACACTTGCATTTAATGATGGTTCACGACAAAGAATTTTTAATTGAATTTGCGTATTATTTGTTAAAAAACGATCAATTAATGGAATTTGTTCATTTTGTGACCAAGAAATAGTGACAATTCCATCGACAAGAGTTGCCGAAGAATAAGTTATCAAAGATAAGAATAGTAAAAAAATGCGTAAATATTCTTTCATTACTATTAATCTAAAAGCAAAAGAAAAAAATTTAACTAAAATCAACATTTGAAATTTTGTTTGTCTTTTATTTTTGTGCTGCATTTTACTTTCATATGTAAAAGATCGAATAAAAGAGTATCATGTAACTATTGCACATTAATGTAAATGAGTAGATTGTCACTCAACCATGTCTTTTAAATAATATATTCATATTAACAAGATTTATTTGACGAATTTTAATTAATTATTTTTATATCGAATATTAAAAAAAAATAATAAATGCTTCGAGGAAGAATTCAGTGAAAGAAAGAAGGCTGAAGTATTTTATTTCATTGGTTAGTTTTTAATGTATCAATAAAATAGAAAATGATGTCGCCCTTGTGGTTTATTGTTTATTTCTTATTGTCTCTATAACTACTTTTGGTTTTTCCTATTGATAAATAGGTGTTAGTTATTGATATTCTTTCAAAGATTAAATATATTCGTTTGTTTTTTTTTTTAAATAGATATATCGAATTAAAAATTCCTTGATTAAAGAAGGATGAGCAATCTTCTCCTTCGACATGTCAAATTAACTCATCCTCAAGTAGCTTCGATGTTACAATATCAATGTCGTGTAGATGCTTCAACAGCATCAGTAGGAAGTAAATCTGTTGTGCAACAAAGTCCAGTTATATTAGATAATACAAAACCACCTCCACCATTAGATGCTGATCGTATGCGTATGCATCCACGTATTGGAAATCGTGAAATAGTTGGTTATGGTTTAAAAGGAAAACCAGAATATTTTGATTTAGTTATGTTTCCTTGTCCAAGTATTCGTTGGGAAGCTGATACACCAGAAATTGCTGAATTAAGAAAAAAAGAAAAAGGTGATTGGAAACAATTATCAGTTGAAGAAAAAAAACGACGTAAGTTTTGTTTTATATATTTGTTTTTTATTAAGATTTTTTTTCTTTAGTTTATCGAGCAAGTTTTCGTCAAACATTCGAAGAATTTACAGCTCCAACTGGTGTTTGGAAATGGACCATTGGATGGACTTTAATCACATTAGCAGGTTTAATTATGGCATATGATGGATGGCGACGTGTTGGTATGGATTCATTTTAAATTAATAAATATTTTTCTTTTATACATATATTATTTTAGCCTATCGTTTTGAGAAACCAGATAGTTTCAGTGACGAAAAATTAAAGAGACAATTACAATATCACATCGCTGCTCGACAAGGTCCTATGAGAGGCTTATCATCTAAATGGGATTATGAAACTGGTTAGTTATTATTCTATTGTTTTTGTTAATTTTCATTGACTTCTTTTAGGTACATGGAAAAAATAAAAGAAAAAAAAAGCAAGATTTCAAATCTTTAATGATGTAGAATTCACTTTTTCTATTAATATTAGCGTGTATTTTTTTTTCATCTGTCCTTCTACTTTTTCCGTTGAACCTTCTCTGTAGTTTATATTCTTGTGTACTATGATAATGTCCTGAATAAAAAAAAAAAATAACATTATTGTTATTCGTGTAATATGTTACCTTAAAATGTGAATCTATGCCGATGATTTGTCTTGTATGAAACCTTTTGAAACTACGACCGACGAATTACCTTCTACTGTTAATGAATATCCATGAAGTTCTTTCTGATCATGACTATATCTTTCATTAAAAAAGTTGCTTCTAGAAAAATCATACCGTTTTGTAGAACTCACATATATTTTCGACGAAAATAGTGAATATAAGTTGAAGTCGAGGCTTTTGCGACTCTGTCTCCCTCCGTCGTGTTAACAACTAGAAGAAGTTAAATTTTTCTTCAATACTTGAATTTTTAGATTTATTTAGTCGACGACTAAAATTTGGGTGTGGGTTTGAAAATGAAAGGTTACAACAGTCACAGCCTTAAATCCTGATATATCCTCAGAAAGCGACCAAAATAATCTTTAAGAAATCTCTAAAAGATGATATATCCTTTACGAATTTATGTAACATTAAAGAATTTGTATATTTCAAACTCCGTAAGTATTGGAGAGGAATATTTTTGAAACTAAATTATATTTTATTAGTACAAAAAGAGAGAAAAATTTTCTACGTTGACTCGCGAGAGATTTAGAGAGCGATAAGTCTGTCATGTCTTCTCTCCTTCGCTTTATATAAAATAGCTAAAACTCATCTGAACATTTGCATCTACGTATTTGTACAGGCTATTATATGGATCATTTTACGAAAAGGCATTAGTACTTCTCTTAATCAGTAGTCTTTGATAGCATGATTTCCTTCAGATTTCTATATCTCGTCAAATATTGATTGAAATATTTAAAGACAATATATAAATATAAGGAATATCAATAATAGCAGATTTATTCTTTTATGTATTACCTTACAAATAGATATTTCATTTTGAAAAGAATTCACACAGTTTACTAATAAGAGAAGATTCAAAGTGATTGAGAAAAAAAATTAGGTTGGGTTTCAGCACACCGCATCAAGAAGAAAACTGGAATTTTGAGTGTAATTCCGATGATAGAAAATGATTGATCTTCATCGAAAATGATGTTGGAACATTCAATATAATATTCAATAAGAAGGCCAAAAGAAAAAGAAATGGAACAAATGAACTTTCGACTAACCACCGATGAACATCTATAGTTGTTATACGATAATTTTTATTCGCCAATTCAAGCCAATTATATAAAAAGGCAAATAGAATATAAATAAATATCGATGACACTTCTTTTATCAACAAACCAATGCTCTATAAATATCTTCCTTCTGATGCGTATGATTGCAATTGGATATTTGACCTAATCATGCGAACAAAATTACGAAAACGAAGAGAGAAGATGAATAAACCTGCAGATAAATGTAACAAAACAATATAAATCAAGGCGGAAAACATGTGAATTGTTAATATAACGAAGAAATGAGTCTGTAAGCGCGATCGCACGCTAACAAGACATTGCATTCGTTTGTCGTCGGTTGACAAGAATCGAACAGGTAATAACAGTAATGTTTCATTTGTTAACAACATGGATAAAATCTATCGATGAAAATAAAGCAAACAGCTCTACTTATATTAATAAATTAGTACGTCCGCTGGTGAACAAAAGCATAGTGAGCAACGCCAAACAATGTTGAACACGATATCCACTAATGCACTTGGGTGAAACTCATTTTTAAGAGCATATTTTTATAATACATGAACCAAAAAAACACTAACATCAATTATTGATGCTATGAATTTCTTCTGACAAACTAAAACTTCTAAATTATAGACGAAAATTGTGAATTCGATTTGTGCAACATCTATCATGGTATAGGTATTCTATCATATACATATATAGTATAGTACATGTATTTTAAGCTGAGCCGACCCTGTCGTATAGTACCCTCAACTGCATGAAACTGATTTTATTGAAAAAATAAAAACACAGTTTGAAACAGAATTTATTTTAAAGTGTTTCTAGGGTATTTTCATATTCTGACAATTCATAAAAATTATATAGTGCATTTGAATATTGATTTGATGATTAATCGATATGTGCGTGCTCAGCGGCGGATCTAGGAATTTAGAAGGGGGGTGCGATCATAGGGAAAAAACACATTTTGAGATGTATTTGAAGTAGTATAAGCTTGTTCTTCGTTCGTTTCGCTGGGAAAAATCGAAAACGTTTTCTCGAAATGGGGTGCGATCGTCTCGTCGCACCCCTTAAATCCGCCACTGTGCGTATTGACTGATATAATCGATGAACATCCTTTTTCTAATGACTCATCTCGTGTACGAAAAAAGAAATCTTATATAATACAAACATGTTCGTCGACCCTCTTCTATATTCAATAGTGTCTCCTCTCTATCTTAAATAATCGTCTGAAAATAGACAGACGATAAATGATAAACTAACCTCCTTGTTCAATCAGGTTGTCAAGGATTAAATAGAATTTTCCTAAAATCACTCCATTTTTTTCTCTTATATTTAGATGAGTTTTTTAATCACTTTTCTATGACATAATCAGATTGTTATTCATATAAAAAGTCACTTATTTTTGCAATACATTTAATTATAAGAATTATCTTATTGTATTTCAATAAAAATATCATATTAATGGGAATTATTCAATAACTTAATAGAAAATTTATCTTTTAGGAACATTCTGTCAATGATTTACAAAAGTCTTTCAATTTTTTTTAGTTAAGAGACAATAATGAGTTTTTTTTATTATAATTAAAGAATTCTTTTTTTCATACACTGAAAAAAAAATGGTATGATACCGAACCAAAAAAGGTACTTTAAACGAAAAAAAGGTTTCGAATTCGTTGCAATTCTCTGAACCATTTTAGGTTCGGTACAGACCACTACGAAAAACTTGAAAAAGTGTCCTGAGTCAATGACAATCAATTGTAGTCACCCAAACTTTTGTAAGAAACCTTTTGAGAGTTTCGTATTGTCTTCCTAAATGGTTCGGTACGCTGCAAAAAAATTTGTATGATTACGGAACCATTTAGGAAGACAATACGAAACCCTCAAAAGGTTTCGTACAAAACTTGGGGTGACTAAAAGTGATTGTCATTGACTCAGGACACTTTTCAAGTTCTTCGTAGTGGTCTGTACCGAACCTAAAATGGTTCAGAGAATTGCAACGAATTCGAAACCTTTTTTTCGTACAAAGTACCTTTTTTGGTTGGGTATCGTACCATTTTTTTTTCGGTGTAGAGCACTGCTCTTCATTCTTTCAACGTTTCATTGTTGAGCTGGATTACATCGAGAATAAACAATGGATAGAACCATCTGTCCATTGAGTTGAATAGCGGGACCATTCGTTGATACCCCTTCATTGACAAATCCGAGTCTTTCTGGAATGGCTCGAGACTTGAGATTGTTGACACCGCAGTGAATTTCCACTCGTTGCACATTCCAGACTTCGAAAGCAAATTGAAGCAAATCTTTCACTGCCGCGGTCATCAATCCGTGACCTTGATGAGATTTCGAGAGCCAATAGCCAATCTCGGCACAAGACGAATTCTCATCTGGTATCAAACAGCATCGACCGACCAGTTCTTCATCCAGCCAGAGTCCGAATTGCAGAGAATTTCTCTTTGATGTTATCCATCTTTGTTGAAGATCTTCTCGAGTTTGAATCGAATCAATGCCTGAGATGTTTTCACGAAGATAATCTCGATTCAACTCAAACAATTCGTACAGTTGCTCCAAATGTTCAGGCTGCATCAATTTGAGAAATGCCCCTTTTATAGGCAAAACTCGATGTGTCGTGTCTGAAGACATTGTTCAAGTCAAGATGAGATATGAAAAGAGTTTGTACTCGTAGCGATTTCTGCTGCGTCGAAGAACGTCAATTCGTTTAGAAGATCGATCGAAATTATTTCGATGGTTTGTGATCACTCCGTTTAAACTAAATGAAACAGCTCTTTAATCGATGTTAACAAGTCACATGCATTATTTCGACAGCTGAAAAAGCAGCAAAATTCTCAGAAAAAGAACCACAATCGAGCGCGATGAAATTCACAAAATATCCATTAGATGCATATCTACTATCCATCTCGGCACACAAATCAAATGAAACTTCGCAATTCTGAAATTCGAATCACACGATTTATGGTCAATGGGATTTGCTCCAGAAGAGTCACTGAGGAGAGACAACCAGAGTTGCCACCTTGTAATGTTCAAAAAGCAGAAAATGCCTCAGAAAAAACAGAAAATGACAGAAAATTCAAACTGAAAAAGCAGAACAAAGCAGAAAGCATTGTTTTCATGCCAAACTATATCTCAAGCATTTTCTCACTGTCACGAGAAGCATGTTCCTCACCAGGATTGAATCTTTCTCATGTGAACTCGGGTAAAAACTATTTAACAGATAAATACAATTTAGTGGCACATTTTCTTTCAATGTACATTTTCGTCTGAATTGATAGTTTCCAGTAAGTCATTGATCGATATTCGCCACGTTCGTATAATTTAACATCAGTTTATATCTATTTTTCCGTCTACCAAGCGACTGATGACACTGAGTTTGAAAATAGAGTTAATCAGCTATAAAAACTGTTGAAAATACTTTTCATAACTAGATCTGAAGTTCGGCTTTAGATTGTAAGATTATTGGTTATTCTTATATATTAAAGAAAGAATTCAGATCTTTTCTACATAATGATGAGCGATAATGCAAATCAAACTCCTTCACATGTTTATTTTTTTTGGAAACATCTCATTATTGATGACGTCATTAGTAGAATTCAATTCATTTGGTTCTAGATACGTAGAAAAGCTGATCCATTTTTATACGAAGATAAATTCAAGTCAGCTATGAACATTTTTTTAAAAATCGAATCGATTAAAATTTGTTCCTTTTGTCTCAGATTAAATTATATTCTGTCACGAAGCGCTAGGTATTTGTATTCTTTCTGCCTATCTCCTTGTGTGTTTGGAATATTAAACAGAATCGCGAACTGAGATGCAGATGAAATATGACTTCTTATATAATAGAAAGCTTAATATCCTGGATAGCACTATTACTCGTTACGCTTAGCTGTGAATAAAAAGATTATAGCACTATCTGATGTTGGAAATTGAGATTTTATCATTTTGAATATCTCAGTTATTGCTAGGCTCATTGAATTATTTGTTAAAAAGTAATTTAATGGATTGATTAATCGAGAAAAAAGGTGTACTCAAGGTGTACATGCATTATTTCAATGCTACAAACTGTTGCACGACACGTGATCTTGATAGTCATAGTTCGAACTCTAGAAGGAAAGGAAAAGGTAGATTAAAAAAGGAGTCAAGACGGACCATGACAATAAGATTTGCGCTTTTTTGTAACGAGCAGAAAGTAGGCTTTGTTTCAAGAACGAAGGCTCATAGTTAGAAGAGACATTAGCAAATGGAGATAGCAATATTTCTCACATTTTTAGTGTAATCACTTACCAGAATCCAGGATCGTCGATATAAATTATAACAAGAAAGACGTTTTTAAAAAGCAGAAAAAAATCCAAAAAGCAGAAAGGGCAGAAAAAAAGCAGAAAAACTTTCAAAAAGCAGAATTTTTCTGCTAAAAGCAGAAGAGGTGGCAACTCTGGAGACAACTGAACCGCTCAGCTATGCTTTGACAGACAAGAAAATCGAATAGTGCTTACCCGATAAATCGAAAAAAGGTCTACACTACGGATGAGTGTTTGATGAAGATAAGACACAATTTTCTCTTGCACACCTTTGTTGACTCAAATAGAAGAAAGATTAGATCAGGCCTACACATCTTTCAAGAAAGGAAAGAAAAAAGAATTGGCTGCTCCTCTTTTCTTCTTTAGACGTCGGTGAAGGGGCAGTTTATTCTTATCTCACGAATATTTCGACTTCGATCTTGTAAACATGACGAATGCTTCCAATTCAATGTTGAACATCCGCACTCTCTTCGCGTTCCATTCGATTGTCGACGAAATCCAGTTTGGTCAACGTTGAGGTTTGCGGGAACCAATCAGATCATCCTCCCTTTTCTCATGGTCAATGGACCTCATCTCTCAAATCTCACGAAGAACTCGAGCAACTTGGACACCCATTGACAGGCGATCCCCAGGTCTTCACACAGTGCAATATTCGAGGTTGATAAGATAGATTGACGATTCTTTTGCAGGTGTGGGTGCGTGCGGTTGTGGAGTGTGGGTGTGGTTGTAGAATGTGAATAGGGTGTGGGTGTGGGGATTCTTCCATTCCATGTTCACATAGCAGTATCCAAACCCACCCATACTCACATCACATACTCACACCACACTCACACCCACACCGACACCAAAGCCCACGCCCACGCCCACGCCCACGCCCGCCCACACTCACACCCACACCCACACCCACATCCCACCACACACCCTCATCCCCACCCACACCCACACCCACACTCGTACCCACACCCCACACCCACACTCATACCCACACCCACATCCACACTCACACCCACATCCACACTCACACCCACATCCACACACCCACACCCACACACCCACACCCTCAAGCTAAGAAAATCATGAGCAAAATACGGACACCACAGCCCCATAAAGCTCAATAGTTGAGTCGTAAAAATGTTAGTAGTTCAATAGGAGCCATCAAGAATAAAATGACAGTTGTCCCGAGTAGAAGGCCAATCAATATGAACACACATGCACATTTTCAACACGTTCGAAATAACAGCAAACTAGAAGAGAACGTAAGTATTTTTCACAATATTCTCGAAAAAAATCAATTACAGAAAAGCAGTGCCTATAGTAAACAGACCAAAACTGATATTGACGATACTTTCGTTTATTGATAATTTGATACACGACACTATATTCAGCAATTTATTTTCAGAACATATATTGGCAGGAATCGTTTTCCAACTAGAATCGAAAACGAAGAGGAAGGTTATTCCGTAAGCACGATTGAAAGAGTACAACTTACAATAGAGCTACCGCGCAAATACATAACCATCCAAAGACGAGAGCTATGAAGAGACCAAGGCAACAAAGATTTGATGATGACACATTTTAATTGATGTCAATGATTATGAAGATGAAAAATGAATTTTAACCTATAGAAATATAATTTTAAAACAGTAGCAAAAAATGTACACGTATTTATTCGCTCGAACATTCTAAATGAGTCATAGAAAAGGAATCAAGTTTGTTGGAAAAAACCACGCGTCCCTAGTAATGCCGATTAGTTCACTTCCTGCGAATCTCTCACGATGTGAAGTCGTGATTTGTCTTGCATCATTATGGGAACGATAGACAGTGCGAGAGCGATTCTATGTGTTTTAGAGACGGGCCATGAGAATATAGAGAGTATGTGGGTGTGGGGTGTGGGTGGAAGGTAGATGTGGGTGTGGGTGTACGTTGAATGTGAATGTGGGTGTGGGTTAGAACAAAGGGTGTGGGTATGGGTGATGGTATGAGTGGGTGCGGGCGTGGGCGTGGGCGTGGGCGTGGGCGTGGGCGTGGGCGTGGGCG
>CAJNOP010000007.1:4353620-4395877 GCA_905250075.1 Rotaria sp. Silwood1 | reverse complement strand
AAAAAAAAGTTTTTTAAGCAAGTTTACCACGTTTCTATTACATTAAATGTTCAAAATAATCACCATGGTTACTTACACATAAATGCATTCGTTCAATCCATTTATCAAAAGTTTTTCTATACTCTTCTCTTTTCAATGACTTCATAAATTTGATCACAGCTTCATGGATCGATTCTGAATCATCTTGATCGCCTATATTTTGTTTGATTAAATCGAATAACCAAAAATCGCATGGTGACAGATCTGGAGAATTAGGTGGATGTGACATTACTGTTACACCTTCCGACTGAAGGTAATTGATAACAGTTTGATGAATATGTGGTTTTCCATTATCATGATGCAGTTTAATTGATTGAATACCTAAGGATGGCTGTTGTTTCTTAACTTCATCAATAACTGGTTGCAAACAATTATTAATATAATAATCATGATCCATTGTCTGTCCACGTCTAACAGAATGAATCAAAACTGGACCAGTCGACTTGAAAAAAATACACAGGAGAGGTCTTGGAGCAAAACGATTACGTCGAGCCACTGTTGGAGGAGGATCTCCACGGGCTACCAAAGCAGCATTTGATGATTTTCTACCGATTTGCTTGTGAAAAAAACCATGATTCATCATCTGTCACTACATCACATAATCTCCAAACACCTTGTTCAAATTTTAATAAGTTTTCTTGGCATACTCGTACTCGTTCAGCCTTTTGGAAATTTGTCAAATGTTTAGGAACATAACGTGCAGTAACTTTTTTCAACCGGGTGTGTGGGTGTGGGTGTGGGTGGGGGTGGGGTGTGAGTGAGGATGTGGGTGTGGGTGTGGGTGTGGGTGTGGGGTGTCGGTATGGGTATCTAGCTGCCGTTTACCCACATCCACACTCACACGCACACCCACACCCTCTTGATCGGTATATGTTTTCTTTTCTGTTTTTTTTTCTTTTATTTCTTTGCCACATATTGTTCTTCACGATGAAGCTTCTTTTGTTTTTAAGTGAAGCAAATAATTTCTACATATGACGACTATGCGAAGGAGATAGGTAAACATATTGTTTCAGGAGCTCTAACATTATGATTTCAAATAATATCAACAAATTTTATACAAAATTAGAGTGCGTCGATAATGAGGCTTATCACTACTTAATAGTAAGGATTACAGAAACTTTTCAATATTGAATTGAGGACACAGAAATAATTTACTCTAGATCAGCTGTGAAAAAATTCTTTCATGAAGCAGATAAATCTATGTCCGATACAAGATGATGAGTTTAAGGATTTGATAAATTTTTATCAACATTAATCATTTTATTAGTTAACACAACTTGTAAATATTATTTAAAATACAAGCTGTTATCGCAATTTTGGTCGGATTAAAATATGAAACAGAACGTATAGTTGCCGTTGCTAGTCATAGAAAAATTGTTTAATTCGTTCTATTTTAGGATGCCTTTATTCACTATCATCATACTTAATTCTTGACAAATGTAATAAGAAACTACTTCATGTTTCGAAACGAAATGTTATTCATTATACGGCCTTTGATCATACATCACCAACGTCTGTATGGGCTGTGATAGTCTCTCGTCAGTGTTTGTCACAGTCTCCAGGAGAATGGATCCGAATTTCTATATCTATACTTCAACATTTCTTTTAGATTGTGTTTCACAATAATTCAGGCTTCATCGTGTCTTGATAATGTGAATCGAACTCGAAAGTTGGTTATTGTTGGCTCGTATAATTCACTTGAGAAAGTAAAATTTGATAGCATTGCATAAAAATCAGTTTCAGCAGAGATTAATCGTTTTCTATAGAAGGAAAATTTAACCAATGATCTTATTTTCCGAAACATAATTCATATAACTCTTTCAATAAACCTGCGAGAAAAATCCAATAGATTCTTGTTACATTATCATCAATTGAATGTCCGTTTTCTCAAAGCTGCTTTTTAACAAGATCGGATTATTGAAATTCAGCACAAGTTAATATATGCATTTTGACATCTTTTGAAATTTAATAATACATTTACTTAAATATTAATACATAATTTTCGCTTTAAACAACTTTAGATATAGGTGTTTGTTTGCAAAATATAAACGTTTTATTACTATCTAAGACAGTCATAATAAGTCTACCTTGGATTAACTCTAAGGAATTATGAAACCCGGTATATCAAAATAGTTTCTCCCTATTCATTCACTAAAGAGGAAGATGATGAATTTTATTTAAAGGCTATATTCTCCTCAATAAATATTACATTAAAAAAGCTTTGATTCTAGTTCTCCG
The DNA here is from genome assembly GCA_905250075.1 of Rotaria sp. Silwood1. Lineage (NCBI taxonomy): Eukaryota > Metazoa > Rotifera > Eurotatoria > Philodinida > Philodinidae > Rotaria > Rotaria sp. Silwood1. The sequence continues at coordinate 4,393,600 of CAJNOP010000007.1, read as the reverse complement.
ACAGAGGACGCTATTAACTAGCAACAACATCGCTTTCTTGTTTTGTTTAAGTTGAATATTGAAAATGCTGGTCATTTCGATCTCATTAATAATGTTTCCTTTAATATATTTCTAAAATTAAATAAAAGAAAAAATTATAAATGAAGTCTCTACTGTAACAACAGTCAATGTGATGTCTTGTCATTTGTGAACTGTGGTTGTTGGGCACAATACACATACTCATACAACATGTTTTGTTGTCCGATTGTTATTTAACCAGCATGACTTTTTCTTCGTCGTTAATTTTTGATTTTTAGCATCATTTTAATTATTATTTCAGCATAGTCAATAATAATTCTTTTAAAATGGCTGCAACACTTGTTAAGCCACCAAATTCAACTTATACATTTTCAAGCCAACCTAAAGCAGTTCAACAACAACAAGGACAACGACAAAAATTTCGACAACCACTTGCTAATCCATCGTAAGTTTAATATTAATTGAATATCTTCTTTTTATTTCTATTAAATATTTATTTAATAAAGAGATGAAACAAATGTATATGGAAATTTAATGTATGATCGTCGTGTTATTCGTGGTAACACTTATGCTCTTCATACACTTCCCGCAGTGAGTTATTTTAATTGTAAAAAAAGAAATTTTATTTTTCAATATAAATATAATAATCTATTCGATAGCATGCACAACCAGATCCAATTGAAGTTCAACGTCAACAAGAAGCTAAACGACGTGCTTTAGCAAGACGTAAGGCTCGAGAACAAATTCGAACGAGAACACCTGATCCTGTACATAATAGAAAAAATATTGATGTACAAACAGAACTTTATCTTGAAGAACTCAGGTGAAGATTTTCAAAAGATTTTATATTTCATCTTTAAAATTTTTATATACAAATTTTATATTGAAATATCATTTCTATTTTCTTAGTACTTGTTACAAAAATTAAATTTGAGCAAAATTTTATCCTATTTATTTCCAATATAACTTTCATTTGATCTCAGAATGAATAAATTCTTTCCACTGAATTTTTCAAGATATATTTAGAAATATATTGTCCTATGAAATAGAAAATTTTCATATACATCTGTCTTTGACATAATCATTCTTTTTGAAATAATTACATAAAATGTCAAATCTAGAACATATTTAATGTAATCATATAACAGATTTTTTAGATTACTGTTTCAAACAGAAACAAAGCGGATTTCTTCATTTAGCTAATCAACTTTTTATCTTGTTTGTTATCTGACCATTGAGAATTTCTCTCAAATAAGAAAAAAAAAGAAATTAATAAGTTTTTGAACTATTTAATAATTTTCAAGTATATATGATATCAATCAGAATAAATTTAATGCACTTTATCAAACGTCGCTTCTTTTTTTTTTTACGTAAAATATATCAGAAAATAATATGAAAAAAGAAGGTTGATCATTCTTGCCTTTCTTAACTCGTCATTTATCTTTATACAAAAGAGTTCAAGAAACTTTATCTGTACACTTTAAAATGTTTTTTATTTACTAATAAAACTTAATTCTCAAGATCTTTTGTCGATTATAAGATGTTTCCGTATAACATGTATCTATCATCTAAAACAATCAAAGAAGCATTTTGATACATCCAAAGATTATGTCTATCTACTCCCTTGACTAAGATAAATACTTTTAAAAGTTTGAGTCCATGATCTACTGGCGAAGAGTCATGCTCGTTTTCTTGAAAATTTATTGAAAACGACTCATTTCCGAAAAAAAAATCAAAATGAAGATTTTCAAATTGAAAATTTCAACGAAAACGCACGTGTCTTTCTTAAGATATTCAACTTTCCAAAAAAAACAACTGTTTACGATAAGCAGACACACCAATGTGGTCTAATTGAAAATCGAATATCTCGAGAAAGACATGGGTGTGATTCTCGTTGAAACTGTCTGGACTATCTAATGACTATTAAATCTATCTATAGGTGAAATTTCGGGCTAAAAGTTTTCGTTTTGGGTCGTTCGTAAATGATTGATTAGAAATAAAAACGTTCAGTAAAACGATCATAACTCTTTACCAGTAGGCCATGGACCCGAAGTCTTAAAGGTTTTTTTATATTTCGATTAGTTCCCTATTAAATACGAAAACAAATATACCCGCAAACAATATAATTACGAATGAATTCGTTTATCTATTGAGAACCATCGAACTCCTAATGATTCTTCATGCTAATTACGATCAGTCTTGATCCGTATCTATTCTTAGATTTTCTCTAATGCAAAACATAAGTCTCAAAATCAGTTGAAATTGGTCGAAAATAATTGAAAACTCGCAAATTTTCGACTCATTTCGAAACCTTTATTTTGTATTTCATGAATTGCGACAACAACTTCTAATCCACAGAAATTACATTCTTAGTAAAGAAAAAAAAGTCATTTTTGACTTTATGTTTTAAGAGTTGGTGTATTCCTACAAAAGAATGTTATAATCTTATTGTATTGAATATTTTTTTTTAAATAATTTCTTTGAATATAGTGATCGAATCGAAGAAGCTGATGTTGATGTTCAAACAGATGCTTTTCTTGATCGACCACCATCACCTCTATTTATTCCACAATCAACTGGCAAAGATATATCTACTCAAATTGAAGCAGGCGATGTAAATATATTTTCGTATTTTTTTTTTTTTACTTCTTCGAAATTTAATTTTTAAAAATATTTTAGTTATTTGATTTTGATATTGAAGTTAAACCAATTGTTGAAACATTAGTTGGTAAAACAATTGAACAAGCATTAATTGAAGTTGCTGAAGAAGAAGAATTAGCTGAAATTCGTGAACAACAACGAGAATATGAAGAAATACGTAATGCTGAATTAATTGAATTACAACGATTAGAAGAACAAGAAAGACGTTTAAGAGCTGAAAAAGATCGTCGAATGAAACAAGCACAAGAAGCAGTTCGATCAGAACAAGATGTTGCACAAAAAATAGCTGCTAGAGCTTTTGCTAAAGCTTATTTACAAGATCTTGTACCAAGTGTATTTAACAACTTAAGAGAAAATGGATACTTTTATGATCCTGTTGAACATGGTATTTTTTTTTCATAGAACAAGACATTTTTTTTTATTAAAAAAAAAAATTTTTTCTAGAAATTGAAACATCATTTATGCCATGGTTAATGGATAGAACAATGACACAAGTTAATCAATTAGTTCTTGGACGAACTATTCTTGATTCGATTATTCGAGATGTTGTTAATCAACGAATCGATAATTATGAAAAATTAGCCGAAGCACTTATACAAGTAAAAAGTTTATTTTTATTTATTTTAAAAAGAATAATATTTATTTTTAATTAAAAGGTAGTTGAAGGTGGTGTTGATATGGGAACATCAACAGGTGATGTTTTACATGATTTAGAACAAAATATTGAACAACCTGAATCAGGTACTGGAGAATTAATTGTCACCATGGAAAATAATACAAATGATGGAGTAGAAACCAATGCCTTACTAAGTGGTAAAGCATTTTTTGTCTTCTTTTGATAATTTTCAAGAAATAAAATAAAATTTATGTTTAGATGAAGCTGTTGACGAACGTGAAGAAGACCCAACAAACGCTGATGAAGATGCTGGTGGTGAACAGTGATTTTATCTGATAAATAATAGTGCTTTTTTTGTTTTTAATTTAGTCCCTATATTTGTCTATCTCTCCGTTTTTATTTTATCGTCGAAAATAAAATCTAACAATTTTTTTTTCGCTCAAATGAATATTATCTATCGATAATTTTCTTATTCGCAACTGTTTAACCCGCTGTTTTTTTTCTATAAATCAAATTTTAAGTTTGATTAGTTTTAGAGAACCTCGTAGGCTACTTTGAAATGATCGTGATTAGTACAATGAAATCTCACCAAATAATTATAGGTTTTGAGCAGAAACCAATGGTAATGTGTATTGACTATCATTGAAGATAGATAAATACTTTTGCTTCTATTTCTAATAAATGGTTCTTCAAAACAAGTTTTCATATTGTTCTATCAAGAATGTACTAGACTGAGTACCACAATACCATCGGTCCAAAAAATGAACGTAATAGTTCTCATTATTGACATAAATTTCATAATCAAAATAGTGTGCTGCTTTACGCCTTGAGTTTTTTAATATGATTTTCGATGACTTCTGTTACTTTGTTGCAAAACACAAAATTTTTCAAATATGCATGAGTTTCGTAGAGTTCATATAAGAAAATACAAAGTTTGACGAATTATAAAGATGTCTTCGAAGATTTGACTAATTTTAAAATAAGAAAAAGCTTTTTTAAAATTTCAAGAGAAATCAATTTGTTGATCAATAGCGAGTTGATTTAAAAGCATTACAATTTGGAAAAATTTTAATTGAAAAAATCTATCGTTTTTTTTTCTATGTTGATGTTTTTTTTTTTTGATGGCACATTCCAAAATTCTCAAAGACATGTTATTGTAAGTAGTTACTAATTTTTTTTTTGTTTCGTTTGATAAAACATGTGAAACTAAAGCACGTGTCAGAGCATGTTTTTTTTTTAACTGAGTGTTGCTATCATAATATTAAAGAAAGCATTTCCATAAATAGATTCATCATCATTCCTTGAGAGTTCTTAGAGGCACTGAATTTGTCATTCTTGTTCTTCACATAAAAAATAAGAATTAAAAAAAATGCCTCAATAACTATTGCAATCTGACATACTCTCTCAAATTAAACATATTGAATGAGGATATACGAAGAAATTTTGGACTGTCAAATCAATTATTTTTGAAACTTGGTTGAAGAAATATCTCTCGAAAAACGTCATTATATAGGGCTGAAAGATTTTTAGCAGTGTTTTTATTATCTTCTCAACATATTCAGAAAATTTCATATAATTCAAATGTACTTCATCTAAACTCGAGTTTTGAAAGTGAGGAGAGCAAGAGACTCTAATGAAATACTGATTATTAATCATTTAAATCACAACCAAGAGCTTCACTCCACTACGCATCTAGATATGACAGATATTATACTTTTCTTTTTAAAATAAATATTCTACAACAAAAACTAATATATAAATTGATAGGATATGAACTTGTCAAAACGAACTATGTCTGAATTTTATTTTTAACTGTTTTAAACTCAATTATTCAATGAATTTTCTTATTATTGTAAAATAATAATAATTATCTATGATTAGCTTTTGTTTGATTGTGTACAATACAGAGTTGGAACCGGACAGGTTTTTTCTGTCCGGTCCAGTCCGGCCGGTTAAGAAATCTGTCCGGTCCGGTCCGGCCAACAACCGGCCGGACGAATTTTACAGCCAAACTGGCAAAAATCCGGCGAAAATAACCGACCATAAAAGTATCTGTTCACATAAAATGTTGGCGAAGGGAACATTGAATATTCACATGCAGAAATCCGAACTAGGGGTGATCAATTTACATTTACGAAAAATTTATAAATCCAAAAATAAATTTTAAGAAATTGAAATTTAAAATAAATTTTAAAAAGTTTTATTTATTGTGAATATAAATTGGATTTACATAAATTTAAATTTTGTAAAATTATTTAAATTTATGTAAATCCAATTTAAAATTATAATAAATTAACAGCAGATCGCCAGTCCTAATCCGAACTGGAAATGAAAATTGGAACTGAAACTCTCCCTTCATATTTTATAGCAAGGTGCGTCAACTTGCCGAGCCCAACATCGATATAAATTAGCTATTCAGATCAAATCTGTTTTTCATCTTAATTTCAAAAAAGAAAAAAAAAAGCAAGTTTATAACAAATCTAACGCAAAAACGTAAATATTTATTTTTCTTGACTCAGGCAGCTGCCTAAATAGAAGAAGAGAATAAATTATTTGATCAAGATTAAACTGAATAATACACGAGAAAGAAATTGATAGATATATAAAGAGAATAATAAATCGTTTATAGTCAAGTTGAAGATAAGATATCTATTGAGTTTTTCGCAAATACATTCTTCTGACTTGAAAATATCATAAAAAAGCTGTTTTCAGTAGAGAAAATTCTTGGGTGAAAACAACAATTTTGTAATGATGGACTGGCAAAAATCCGGTCCTGTCCGGCCAGGTTTAACTTCTTGTCCGGTCTTGTCCGGTCCGGTCCGATCCGGCTGGATCGGAACCGGATGGCCGGACCGGTTCCAACTCTGGTACAAGTCTTGTTACTATTTTTAATGTTGATTTTAGTTTTTGTTGATAATGATTTATGTGAGGTATTTTCTTTTTTTTTCAAATGAAAATGAAAGGCGATGTTATTAATTGATTTTTCTCACTTTGTATTTCTCTTTGTGAATAATGAATCAATTCATATAGTTTTATCTTGAAACGAAATATTAATGCTAAAAAATATGATTTCTTCCCGAGTACATCTTTATTCTTATAAGAAAAAAAAACATGCTGAACTTTGTTCTTTCCTTTCTATTGATTGATCTTAGATGTTTTCCGAATTTTTCTTATTGAATTATATAATAATCCGTCTGGATACAAAATTCAATTTTTACAATCGAAGATCGACACTACATTTTATTTATTTTCATCAATATGTTGAACCTATTAAATGATATTCTGTATTGATTCTTTTTTCTTAATACTTTCCAAACTCAATTATATTTTCAGATCAATAGAGATCAAAAAATACATAGTGAGTTTATTCATGAATGCTTATTAGATATGACTAAATACAACAAATATGTCTTCCTCAAGATGTCATAATATTATTTTACCGTAATTTTTCAAGAGTAGCACATGCGCATCAGATACTATTATTGTATCATCGATCTTCAATCCAATCATTGAATAGTATTCAACTTACAAATTCTTTTTTTTAGTTAGTACAGGTTTTCTTGACATTCTGTTCGTGAAGAGAATTGTTATTTGACATATGGCTAGTAATATCATGTACCAATCTATATAGTATCAAACTATTAAAATTCATGAATCAGACTGTGTCTCATAGTAACAACTGATAATTTTAAAATCAATCAACTTTATTCTGTTTGAATGTCAATTAAAGTGAAGTCTATATATATTATGAATGATATTAATAATCGAATTCAACGTTGGAATTAAGAGGCAATCACAGTTGTCATTATTCAAATGATATTTGAGAAAAAGTTACCACAAAATGAGAATCATCTACTGAAACAACCATCAATGCGAATGAAACTTGAATGTATGTTGTTGAAAAGATGAATAGCCGTATAGACTGTCTTTTATCTCATCAAAAACAATATGGTTTGACCTTATTTTATTCTGACATAATAAAAAATTTCACTGTGGAGTCATCTGTTGGTATCAATAAATGAATATATTTGTTACTGAGAGTTAAAACATTAAGAAACTTATATAAACAATGGAATCTATTCTTCATATTTTGATAAACATTTAAATCAATACTGAAACAACAGTCTCATAGATTTCGTATCATAAGATAAAATGAATATTTCTTTGAATATTTCAAGATATTCAATACTATATTAATTTAAATCTTTACAAAATTAGCTCGTCTACTATTTAATACCATGTTGCATTAAATATTTTCTCATTTCTAGATGTATAAAAGATTGAAAAATTGTATCATAATCAGAAAAAAATCTCTACTATGTTGAACATCTTGAAGGCATTTTCATCTGGAAGCTCATACTAAAAAAGTATTATTATTTCCGCTCTGTCATCAATCGTTGATGTCATCCAAAATTAACTAATTAAAATTAAAAATTTCTACACTCAATATTTTAAATTTCGGAAGTTGGGATCATATTCGATAGTAACAATAAATCAATGAATTTCTTTTCGTACAATATGATTAATGAATATTTTAGTTAGAATTTGGCATAATGAAAGTCGCACTAATATACAAACTCTTGACTATTATTATTTATATAGCTCTAAAAATTCAAAAAAATCTCTTCGAATTACCATTCATTTCAAAATCTGATGTTGTTTACGGCTCTTTAAATAACTTGTTCAAAAGAGTAAAACTGATGCCATCGAACTATATGGAAATTTGATGGATCACCAGAGGGCCTTTATATAAGCTCTTGATGAAGAATTTCGAAAATAATATTCAGAAACTATTGTTCTTTCGATTTAGACTTTTAGTAGAACGAAGCATTTGAAAAAATGCCTTCTCTTTCGATCTACACAAGGCCAAAATGATTAGCTTGTTCCTTTTGAGAGTTATAAGACTTCTCCTGAAACTCCTCGTTTCAGCCAATTAACCTGTGATCAGCCGAAAGAGTAGCTAGGCAAAGATAAGGCACTATGCTGAATCTACATAAATTTATGTCTGTCTAGCTGACTTTTTCGGATAAGCATAGATCAATTGGCTGTTATCGGAGGTCTCAAGAAAAGTTTTATCACTCTCGAACGAAATAACCTAGAAATGTCGGTCCTGTATAGAAATGCAGGAAGAGAAATTTCTCTATCGATTCGGTCTATTACAAGTCTTAAGCGAAAGGAAAACAACTGCAAAATATCAGTGTCGAAAATATCTATTAAGAGCTCATCTATCGATCAACTATTTCGATGTAGTTCGATAGGCTTGATACTACCCTTTTGAATGGTGAAAATCGCAGACCTATGTACTGTTTCTATTGAATTTTATTCAAAGAAGACTGGAATGCATCATATTTTGAAATGGATAGAGACATAAACTCACAACAAAATTGATGAAATACGGAGATTTAGAGGAATGTTCTTTATAAATTGAATGAAAACGAAAGGTTACTTTTAAAAATGGTCTACTATAATTGGTTTTTAAAATGTACGATATTTTTTTTTGCATTTAATATTAATGATATTTTATTATATTCTTAGTTGAAGATGAAAAACATTCGAACTTAAGGAATTAATATTTGTAAAGTTAAAATAATTTTCTAAATGAATTCTTGTTTTTTGATTTCAGCATCAAGAATAATAAAAAGTACACAAAAAAAGTTTTTATTTTAAAAGAAAATTTTGTAAATGATTAAATATGATTCTTTGATACTCTTTCTATTCATATACAGTGTTAAGCAAACTATTTTTGTGCAACATCATCATAAGAAATGCTTCTATTGTCATAGATTATTTGTGTAAATTTAATTGACTAATTTGACTTAGTTATGATATCAATAATAGTTTGATAAGATCAATTATTTTTATTTAAAAATAAAATTTTCAATCTAAATATGTAAGACGTAATATATTAGATTATAGTTCAAAATTGTCCTCTATGATGTTGATCTTTAGAAAATGTTTCACTGGGAGAATAAATTTGACATATGCTAATTGCATTTCCTTCATTTTGTAGTTTTGAATAATAGTCATGTTTTCCAATTTGATGTTTCGATAAAATATACAAGATAACTTTGTACATTTTTAGGTTTTTTTTTATGCTCATAGATGTGTAATATTCGATGAAAGTTTAATGTTTATTTTAACTTTAATTAAGAAAATTTGATTAAAACCGCCTTCGAAACATATAAAATAATAATATTTTCCGTTTTTTTTTTTTTATTCGTTTTTGATGATCGACATCAATCAAAATCATTTGTCACGTAGTTCCTTTTTTTATGATAAATACAAAGAAATAGATAAGAAAATGCAACTGAAATCAATTATTAATATATCCAACTCGATATGTTTATAAAAATAAACATTTTTTTTTTTTTCGAAAGTGCAATATATCGATTAATACTGATCTTGTGTTTTCTTTTTTTGTAATTAAGAAAAGCTTTTAGTAGAATTCTATTTAATTAAAATATGAATGTTGATAAAAATATTCTCATTGAAGAAAACCATTCATCATGCTTGTCAATAAATGAAACAAATGTTGTTTTACTCCTTATCTTGATCTACATTAGTACAATATAGATAAAAAACTAATGAAAAAGAATATGAATGATTCGATACATTAATTTCTCATTGAATTTTAATATATAAATTAAATAATTTCAAAATCTATTATTCACTTGAAATACAATTTTTAGATATTTCTATTAAAAAAAAATTCATTCAAGACTTTTCTTTTTTAATTTAAATGTCAACTAAAGAGTTAACTCTCATCATTCAACAGAAGACATTCTTATATGAATATATTCAAAACAACAGACAATAAAATTACAAAAATAGAACAAAAAAAAATGTAGCATAATATTCTTTTTTTTATTATTGAGACAATTCATCAAACATACTTTTACTATAGATTAGAAGAATTTTGAAAGTGACCAATATAATGTTTTTTCAATGCTAATTTAACCTTCTTAAATAAAAATAATGCTTTTCAATTAGATTTTTTTTTTTGTAAATCCAAGAAAATCTACTTAGATGTTTTAATATTGATTTAAACCATGTTTATTATGTCTTCTAAGAAAATAGCTTATTCGGCATCAACCAATATATAATTAACATCACTAAAAGCAATTTACTTGAATTAATAACGTGAATAAAACCTCTTAGATATAATAATGATTTATTATTTGAATAGGAATGTGTAAAATAATATATTATTGCTTTTGTTGTTCGATTCAGATAAAAATAAATACATTCTCGAATAGATGATTATTTGAAAAAGAAAATTTAATCTATTTTATAATAATATGTTGATGTCAAATATTAATTTCTTTGGTTAAATAATTTAGATGAAGGATAAATTGAGATAAAAAAACAAATTTCTATCATTTGCTTTCTGATAAATCTTCTGTTCAACACAATGTAATCATCAAGACTGCTAAATTGAGCAGAATGTCACCAAGAATTTTTTTATTCTTTCGCAATTGACTTATCATTTTTTGACATATTCTTCATAAATTAATAAAATAGATTGATTCTCTCGAAATTCAAGTAAATCATTTCTCAAAAATTCTCTTTTAATATCTATCTACCAATTTACATGTAACTTATTCAAAAAAGTTCTTTGTTTCCATGAATAAATTATTCAACTTACTGGAAAAATAAACATTACAATAATTCGAATATTTCTTTCAACGAAATTCATCAATATAGTTTTTAAAAAAATAGATACTAAAGTCTTGTTAACAAATGCTCGAGATTAAAAAACTACAATATGCGTTCAGCTCAAATAAAAATATTGAGAAACTGAGAGAAAATTAACTTTAACGTACATAACGAATAGAGATCTAATTATCGATGATAGATAAACTTATTTATATTGACTGTGTACTATGAGAATAGTTTGTTTTTCTATAAAACCTTTAGATTCTTTCAAATACTAAATAAAATTCTTTTTCTGTTTTTGGAACATCTTTTGTCATTCTTGAAGATTTCTGTCTAAATTCTGGTGTCATTCAATTAGACATGTTCTATCGTTTTTTTTATGAATGTTGAGAGTCTCTACTGTAGCAGTCGCTTTTTATTTCTACAATAATCGTTTCCTTTTACGAGCATTTATTGCATTTGTGAAAGATTAAGTAAAATGACGACGAAGAAATCTATACCAAAATAGATAACATAAAACCAATCGCTTTGTTATTATCACGAGCAACTACATCGTGTTTCACATTTTAGTCCCAAAGGATTTGTACTATTTGTTTTTTTTTTTAGTAAGAAAAATAATTAATCATCATCATCATTGACTATGACTAATTTTTGCTTATTGATCATAAATAATTTTATCAAAAATATCGAATTCATATAAATATTAATATAATTTCAATTCAAATAATGCGAATAATTCACATAAGAATATATTTTACTTTATCTACAAAAGCGCATATTCAAGAATAATATATGACTTAATTGACTTTTTTTTTTTTTCATTATAAACTAGAGTTTTCTTTTCTTATGTTTTTATAATGACGAAGATAGATACATTCAACAACAATATGTATATACAAAGACATCAAAAAAAAAAATAATAATAATAATAATAATGAATAATAAACAAAGACAAAAATCACGCTTATTCGCATTGTTAAAAATATGAACAAATGAAAAAGTTAAATATTTAAGCTTCAGTATCATCTGGACCACCTTCATGTCCTTTAAGACGTATTCGTGCAAATTCTTCAAAGATAAAATCATCATCATGAGCAGTACTATCAAAACTATAAAAAAAAACAACAACATATTCTTTTTTCTTTTATTTATTAATAATAAAAAAAAAATCTACAAACTTAGTGTCAAGTTGAATTAAATTATGATCAATAGGTACATCGTTTGCTTGTGGATCATCACTATTTGGTTGATCAAGTTGTTGAGATAATGAAGAAGTTGGAGGAGGTTTTGGATGAGTCAATGTAAATGGTAATTCAACTGCTAAATCTCTAATATAATCAAAAATTCGTTTTTTTTATATGTAAATTAAAATAAACATACCCTCCCATAGCAACAATTATTTTAACTTTAACTTTATATTGCACAATAATTCCAAGATTTTCTTTTTGTATATTATTTCGAATTCTATTTTAAAAACAATTTTTTATATTTTTTTTATTTATCTTAAAATAAAAATTTACATAGTCGATGAAGCTAAATTTGTATCTTCATGTTTTAATTTTCCATCTAATGCTAAACCTCGTTTATCTTTATTATTTGCTAGAAGTGGTATTAATGAATAAACTTTTGTTAAAGTTGAACATGGAGTTAATGGAAAACCTTCACTAAAAAAAACAACAAATCAATTGGTTTTGATTTAAATTTTTATATATATATAAAATAAATAGAAACCAAGGGAAACAAAAAAAAAAAAGCTTTATAAATAAATGTAAAGCATACTCAGTTTCTAATTCAGCAACAGTACATTTGTAATGAGCATTTGTAAACAAACATATTTCTGCAGATTGTTTTACTAGAAGATAATATTTAAAGCATACAACATTTATACAATAACAATAACATTTATTTTATAAGCAATAACTATATTTAAGAAAATTAATATTGAGCGATATTTTCATTTACCTCGATTCAAGTACAGCTACGTCACATTTGTACTGTGTTGATGAGTACAAGCAGATCTCTGCATTTTGTACAACTACACAGTTAAGGATTATATATATATATACATTTGATTTTTGTTTTTTTTTTTTTTTGAAAATACTTTATTTAAGATAAAAAAAAAGAAAAGTTTAAATAAATTTTACATACCAGATATACGAATTTTTCGTAAAGTTTTATTTGAATTATTTGTAACAACAACATTAACATTGATACTTTCACCATGATAATACATCTAAATATAAACAAATAATAAAAAAAATAGTTAATTAAGAAAAAAAAAAAACCTCTTTATCAAGTGTACATTCCAAATGTAGTGGAGCAGGTGACATCATAAAATCTTTATGTGCTTCAATAACCGGTTGTGGTGCTGGAACTTCTGGTGCATAAGTTAATTTTCTAATTGCTAATCTAACAGAACTTCGTTTATGTGATTTATCTTCATTAGCTTCTGCTACATAAGTTTTTAATTCATAATCAACACCACATGGTTTTCCTGTATCACCAACAGCTGGTTGTAATGTAACTGAAGCTGGAGCATTTTGAGGAATCTAAAATATTTATTTATTTATTTATTTATTTCTTATTAAATAGAAAACTATACTTCAAAATAAAATGGATATGCATTTGGTCCTAATTTTCTTAAAAGACGTTGTTGTAAATAAGTTAAAGGTTTTTTTTGATCATCAATAGGTGGATAAATTTGTTGAGTTGAACAAAATAAATCTTTTCGAAATGTTAAACCAAGTACATCAAGATCTTCTCGACCATATCGAAATGCTATTAATATATATTTTATTATACATATACATATATATATATATATATATATAATACCTGCTAATACAGATGCGAATACTTTACGATCTTTAACATAATCAGGATCGACTAGAACAACTCCATCTAAACTAAAATTTAATTAAGACAAACAAAAAACGAAAAAAAAAAAAAAACTTTTAAAACTGAAATACTTACCAATTGGATCTATATGATCCATATAATCAATAAAATCTCTTTTTCCGAGATAACATGTTATCTAATTAAAAACAAAAAATTATTAATAGAAATTAATCAAATTTAATTTAATTTAATATACCTTTGAATTAGGACTACTTTTTTTAAAAACTCTAAATGAAATAAAACAATGTTAAATAAATAATCTATTGTTATTCTACTTACATTGATGTTACATTACACATTATGTGTAAAAACAAAAGAAAGAAAAAGAAAACAAAAACCTATTTTCTTAGTTACTAAATATATAATGAAAGAAATATGTCCTATAACTAATAATAATTGATAGGGAATCAACGATAAAACCTATCATCCATCTGTCGATAGTGAAGAAGAAAAAAAAACTATCGGCCTTCACATCAGAAATAATTCTTCATATGTTGTATATGTCTTTTTCTATCTAAGCAAACAAATTGAAAAGACATTGTCACAATAATACACTACTAGTAGCAGCTTAGCATAAGACATAACAAGAGGAAAAAAAAGAAATTCTACATTTTCCGGATGATAGTGATATGACGTCATATGAATATATTGATTCTTATTTATTTCAATAATTTAACGAAAAACAAAAAAAGATAAGATCTTCTTCGTCTTCTTGTTTTTTTTTCAATTTTATTATTAATATTTTAGTTAACATTGATGTTCATTGTTGAAAGGAAAAAAAAAAACAAAGATTACATTCACTGTTTTATAGCACTTTGCTTCAACTTCCGCTTTTATGCGTGTTTAGAAGATGACGAAACAAAAACAGAATTTGACGCCTATCATTATTCAATCTTTTTCTCTTTCTCTCTTTCTATATATAAATATATAAATTTGCATAGCATGAGTATTCTCTCGAAAGAATAAACTCATCTATTTTGTTTTTTTTCTTTCTTTGTATTGATATAATACTATGGTCACACCATCATTCTCATTTGATTAATATTTTATAAATAAACATAACAACTCTGGAAAAAAAAAGAAAAGATAGACAAACTTGATAAGAAAAAAATAAAAGATTTAAAACTTGTCAACTATGAATTTTCTAGTGTTGAATAGAAATGGAAAAAATTTAGAATTTTGTATTATTTTTAACTTACGGTTTCATATGATATCATATAAGTAAATATTAATTATTCAACATGATTAGATGAAACGAAAGAAAATAAATTGAACAATAACCATTAATCATATGCGTACTTCCATCATTTTACTCGTTTATTTATTATTCTATATAGTCACTAAGATAATGTATCCATGTTTTTTTTTATTCGTGTTAACTTGACGTCGTTTGCTTTCTTTTTTCCTATGTGTAAGACTCGTGAATCGTCTTTCTTTCCTCTTATTTTCCTACTTCATTGAAGAGTTTTTTTTAGACGAGAAATGGAATAGTAATAACTAATAGAAGACAGAAGAATATCTCTTTTTTTTTGGAAGGAAAAGAAAAGAAGACGCCACTAATGTTAAGTCTGTCATAATTAAAAGATCTACTATTGAGAAGAATAGAAAAAAAAAAACGAAGTTCTCCATAAATCCATCGTTTTTTTTCAACATGTCATTGATTAAATTCATCGTGATATTTACTTTTAATTATGATTTAAGACTAAATTATTGTTTGTGTGGAATTTTTTTTTTTTTTTTAATATGATGTTATATCTCATTTTTAGTAAACTATGTTTGAAATATAAAAATAAAGAAAAATTGTAAAATAGAAAAAAACCCATGAAGAAAATAAGCACGAATCAGTCCTCTACAAGCAACCTATCATTATTATCAACAGCAGGATTCTATGTGCTTTACACATCAAAAAGAGATATCTTAGTTAATACATTAAAAAAAAAAAAACAAGAATAAAAAATTGGCAAACTTTATGTTTCAAAAGAAAAAAAAAAGGAAAAACGCAGTTGCTCGATGAAAAACAAATGTCAAATATTTTAGTTTATCATAATAAATTCTAATCTACGATTAAAGGTCGAGTATATCTATTTGTAAATGCTAATTCTCTCTAATTAATCTTCTTGTTTTATTTGAAAAAAAAAAGGTATTTTGTTTTTAGACTATTGAAATGATTAATAATGTTTTTACCGTGTTCCTTGTTTTTTTGAATCATCTAAAGATAAATCCGCCGCACCATTTCCATTAATTTGTTGTTGTTGTTGTTGTGCCATAAATAATATGTTTTTATGTCGATAGAAAAAAATTTTGTCTAACTAATCTGTGAAACATAACGAGATATATATATATATAATCTAAAGATAAACACATCAAAGTAATGAACCTGACAATTGTTCTTTTTTCTTCTTCTTTATTCAACTGTTTATGACATTGACAACAAACAGAAACATCGATCATGACACATCAGATTTTTTTCTTTCAACATGATTATTAAATTAAAAAAACTTAACTACAAAGCGATTTAATACATAACAATCATTTCTAGATTTTAAAAATTTTTTCATTTCAATTAGTTTATCAAGAGAAAAAACTAAAAAATGAATTGATACTACCTTTAATCAACTTCACAACATATTTTCTAGTCATGATTTCACCTTGTTCTCTTACCAGTATTTCTACCATTAGAATTAACATATCATAGATACATTATAATCTCATCTATCCGTCTGTTCTCTTTTTGTTTTAATAAAAACTAAGAAAATGTCAGTATATGTAACGGCATAAATAGTTTTCAACTTAGACAAAAAAAAAAAAAAAAAAAAAGAGAAAAGAAAAAAAAAAACCAGACGTTTACCACACCAACATATAACAGATACAATAAATAACTCATTTGACATTAGGCTTTTATCTCATTTGTTTATTCATCGCCATCAACAACTTACTTTTTCTTTTATAATAACTTTGAATATTATCTACTGACATCTATTGATATCAAAAACAAGAAGACAATTCATTGTTTTTTTTTTTTATGAAAAATTTTACATTAATTTTAATTGAACTATTTTCAAATTAAATATTAAATTATTATATTGTTGTAATTCATACAACATATACTTTCATAGAATGTTAAACACATTTGGTTCATTAATTTTTCTTAAAAAGTTTACTCAGCAATGTTGAGATCAGATTATTGAGTATAATAATCCTTCCGCCATAATATATGCTCGTTTTTTTGCAGTGAAGCTGAAAAAAAAAAAATTTCTCGTTCCATATAATAAAAACAAAAAGAATTTCTTTGTTAAAAAGATCTCTGAATATCTCTTCCCTCTAGGGCTAGTCGTCTACGAACAGAGATGAATCTATTAATGACTTTTTATGACATCTCATCATTTCTACATAAGCTTTTTTTTATGTGATTTTCTACAACATTACCATCCTATTATTATGAAATTTTATTACTTGTTTGGAGATCTGTAGTCAGGAACTTTTCAATGAAATGCCCTGAACTATTCTTTTTTTATCTCAAGTACCGAATGTTACATGTTTAATGAGTTTCGTGACTAATTATTACCAATATTTTTAGTCTCGACTATATTGCAGACACTTAAAAATAAACAATATACACATGAAAAATATTCGAGCAAATTTTTTGTTCGACTAAAAAATTTTGACTTAAAAAAAGTAATTGTGATTTTTTTGTTGTTGTATATAATGATATTCGAAAGAAACAATTCAAATCTACATATCAACATTGTAAAAGTAATTATTATGAAGTTATTATTAACTATAGAAAAGCTCTATATACAGATTCTTGTAAAGCATCATTCCAGTGATTAATCTACGTAAGATACATATATAAACTATACAAAATTGTATATCTTGGCCAGATTATATCCTATCCTGTCTGTTAATTTGGAAATAAATGTCATTAGAAATTTTTATAAGAAGTTCTAATAATAGATTATTATTTACATCAGTTTGTATGTCTCAATCAACTAAAGCTCAACAAATCTTAGCAAAAAAAGGAACCAATCAATTGAATGGAAAGATAAAAGATTGAAGCACATTAACTAGATTAGTTTTTTTTTTAATAATTGAATCAATACGTTAAAAAAAAGATACAATTAATCTTGTCTCAATATTGAAGAACACTATGATAAAAAGCTTAGTTTTTTTTTTTTTTTCTTTTTAAAAGTAAGATATTTCTAATGAAGTCTTTCTATTGAAAGATTCTCAACTTTCCATTTATAAAATTTTGAAAAATATTTTTCATTTTTATTTATAATATTTCAGAAATTTATCAAGACATGAGAAACAAATTTCCGAGTAACGATACAATAATTACTCATATGCTACAAAGAATTTGCTAGACTATTTCATTAATCATTATCTTTCAACCTTGAAATTTCTTTTTAGTTTTATAAATTAAAAATATCTTCAAAGTAAATTACTAGGAAATTACTGAAAAATTATGGAAAGTACTAAGAACAAAGCAAACAATATTACTTACATAATGGTAATTTCCATTACATTAGAATGAATTAGTTACGACACATTGAAGAAAACTGAAAGATGAAAAGAAATTTCAAGTCAATCATTGAAGGAATCTTTTGATAATTATTAGAAGATTAAAAAAATTTTTATAATTCTTTTGTTTTATTCTGAACAAAGATTGAGAAATAAATCTATAGAAATAGAGAATTCTAACTCAAAAAACTATAAAAATTTTCAGAATTTTTGATATTTATTGAGAAAATATGAAAAGGAAGGAAATTTCCGTAATTATCGAAAATTGCATGATAATGCATTATGACGTTGCAGTAATGACTATTTTATCTCTGATATACATGGTTTGGTTCTTAGTATTCTTCATGTTTTCCTGACAGTTTACTGGTAAATTTCTCTGTAGACATTTCTTTTCTCGAAAACTTGCTTCTTACATTTTGATAGATTTCAGAAATTTTCAGTAAATTTTTATATCTTATCTTGGTTAATTTTGTATAGTCTGTAATAATTAATTGTAATTCAGAAATTTAAATATATCTCAATTTCTTTAAAAATTATGATTATATATACAAAAACTAAACCGCTACAAAAAAACAGTAATATCTATATATGTTTATATTGTGTAAGTTCTACTATCTTTCTAGTAATATTAATTTTGAATAAATATAAATTAATCAAAATGAATATAAATACGATATATCATGCATGTTTGTTCAATTCTACTTGTTTAAGTACATTTCAAATTAAATCTCAACTGTAAATTATATTATGTAATATTTTGTTCTTTCGTGAATATTGAATAGAAATTACAATACATTTTGTCTATATAATAATTATAATACAAGAATCTTGTGTAATGTATACTATTTATTTCTTCAATAAATTAGTTCAATGTGAGCATCATGTCCGTATAATATCTTGGTTGAATAAATTGAATTAGTACGGTAAGGACTTTACTTATGTAATGAAAAAAAAAAAGTCATTGAACTAGAAATATTTGTTTAAAACCTATGAATAATAATTGATAATGGCTTTTTTTTCAAACTTGGTTAATCATCCAGAAAAAATTTGTATTAATATTTATCTTAGACATACATAAATACATGAAACAATTGTTTAGCTTGATTACGAAATGTTATTGAAGAAAAATGTTACACAAAAAAGTATAAAGTGGTAAGTATGAACAAAATTGAGAGACCTATTGTAATCACATGTCCGTAAAATGTAACTCGAGAAGACGAAGAAAAGTTCAATACGGTTCTTGTCTTTGACCTAGTATTCAAAAGTTAGCGACATTCTCTTGAGGATTGGGTTTCTTACGGAACGAGATAGTCAGGATTCTTGAATAAATTAATATTTATCATTAGAGTTTTCTAACGTTTTCCTGAGAATCGGATATGTGCTTCTACATCTATTGAATTTATAATTATAATAAACAAATGCGTCATTTCTGTATAGAAATGATCATGTTTCTAAACTCAGTATATCGAGAGTGATACTATCATTTCTCTCAAACATATCATGAAACTTCAATGATAACTAGATTTATTAGTAGATAAAAGCTCAGGTTATAATTCATTTATTCGAATTTTCTGACAAAATCATACTGTGGAAATCCGAATACTCAAAAAAAAACATAATTAACTTTTTAATAATAAGTCACAAGCACAAGAAATTTTCAACTTTTCTTAATCCAATTGAGTGCTATTTATGAGCATAATGAGAAATCCATTGAAATATTTTCATCGTTAGTACTAATTCGATTCTCTCTGATGTTATGTCCTTTCTTATAAGTACTAACTCGTATACAGTGACTACATATTTGTTTTGTTCTAGTTTATGATTAAAATCTTCATAGTAAATGATAATTATATTTGAAATAAAATGTATTTTCTTCAATTGAAAAGAATTTTTGAATCTCTAAATATGACAATTTTCAATTTTATTCTTCGATTTTCTTACGATATTGAATTTTGAAAGAAATGTCACTCATTCAGTTGATCAAGCAACAAGTGCAATATAATAAATTCAATAGAACCCCTGTTATCATAGACTATAATTTGATATTTGCAGAAGGATATAAGCATCGCTGAGTTTTATCTATAAACCATTTAATTCTCATGATGTTCAGTGCATAATATAGATTATGTGACTAATTATCTTGTCTTTGTTTGATTCCACAACTTTTGAACATTTCTATTTTAATCCTATAGAACATAGAAGATACGTAATAGTATAACTAATGAGCTCACTTGACTTTTATCAAGACCCGCATTGTGCACCAAGTAACATGTTGGAAATGTTCGGTGCAGACAAACAATAATAGCAAATACTCTTAATAATAATACAACTGTTTATGAAGGTAGTTTAATATATTAAAAAATAAGTAATACAGAAAAACATGTCAATGCTTCCATATTTGAATTCCAGAATGCACAGCTATTAATTGAATCTCTCAATGCACTGATAATAAATAAATATGTTACGGTCAAAATTGGAATTCGGTCAAATTCTAAATTTGTCCGTACAAAATTGGAATCCGAATTTTGACCAGACAAAATCAGAATTTTATTTTCATGAACTGTAAAACTGAGAAAAAAAGCAACAATACGAATACGAGTGGAATTAAAAATGATGATGAGGACGAGAGACAGATCTGAGTAAGAGTGAGGAGGTCTAGGTCTATATCCCGACGTTGCGAGTAAAATTAGAGTGGATGTTTGTATATAAAAATTCTAATAGGTTTATGAATGATATGAAACTTGGAAAGACTAGATAAGAGAACTATTTAATCAATGAATTATGTCTTATTGTCAATTTTTATTTTTAAATAATTATCTCATAGATTATCAATAAATGACATAAAATGAGTACTGTTTGAAAAGACAAATTTTTATGAGAAATTATTTGATTTTTTAAAAGGAGAAAAAAAAATTACAATCGTTATTGAGAAATGAATTTTTTGAATTATTATATCATGTGAAGAAAATGTGAAAATTGAATATTTTTTGATTGAATTTATTAATTGTTATAAGATATGAAGGATATATTTTCGTTCTTGTTTTAGAAATACATTGAGTTCATCAAACGAATATATATTTAGAGATAAACAAAAAACTCTTATATTTAATGTACAAAGACTGATTGATATATGAAAATGCCATACAGAAATCATCTTTCTATTAAAAGCTATTTAACCATATCATCATTTCCGTATCTCTGTTACATCGGAAAAAAGTATCAAACGTTAATTTGACAAGATTTTCAATGACAGAACGCGCACTTATCAGCCATTATCATCTATTATTGCTGAAGTATCTTGTAAATTTCATCAAAATAAACAATATGTATGTCGACACAGAGAAGTCTTGAAAAAAATATTATTTTCATTGACCGTTTTTCTCGAACGATACAAAAGCTGCACTTTTCAGTCATATAGATGTGACTTGTCCGGAAAAGGTTACCTAAATTTAAGTGCAATTTTGTCTCCACTGATTTTACTAGAACCATTAGAGTATTTACTCTTCGACTTGTTTTTCTATATTTATAAAAGAATAAACAAAAGCACAACAACATAGCTTTTTAGTGGACAGCTGTGTCAATAATATATATATATATAGGATACGTATAGATCATAGGCTTTTCTTTGCTAAATATGAAAGAACGAATATTCTGTTGAGTACAAAATAAATAATCAATATTCAAAGTCGAATAATGTGTATATATATTATGATCATGGTCTTCTCCTATAAAATACATAAACATCAACAATGAGAAGTTAGCAAAAGAGCATTTGACTCTCAATCGTTCTTCTCTTAATTTCTTTGACGTTGATTTGGTGTACATCAGTTGCTGGTGAAATCTATAATGTTAAATATCAAAATAATGAGAAAATAATCTGTTGATAATCAAATAGTAACAAGAACATTACTCTCTTACAGAATATTAGTTGGTCTTAATTACATAACTCCCCAAATCATTTGCTAATTTCTTATAATGAATGTACACTATGATGCTGTTTTTTTTTCAAAAGCCATGGTAATTAAGTGCGTGTGACACATTAATATGTCCTTGAATCTGTCAGATAAAAACATATTCGACAACAACAATCAATCAAATGTTACAAACTGGAAAGATTTTCTATGTGAACAATCTAAAGTGTCAGTATATATAGATATGGAAGCATTCATGTTTTATTCTATTTTATCAATGGTCTAATAATAGAGACATATGATGTATTCTTGTCAAACATAACATTCAATGAAATGGACACTCAAATAATTAATCAATTGTCAAGATTTCTTTGCCAGAGAACATATCCGTTTTTTTTATTGATTATTGTATATACATATATATGCAATAAAAGGAATAAATGAGTACAAGTCAATGTACTCTTTTGATTTGATTTTGAAACGAAATATATGCACAAATATATTTGCTCTTTTTTTTTCTGCAATGAAAGAAAAATTTTTGATACTGACATAAGCACAAAAATAAAATCAGTCAATATCCAAGAGAACCCATTCGAAATTGTTTCATAGTCATTGCTTCAATATCACCAGAAGTTAATAATAATTGTTGTCCATTATAATTATTATGATTGAAATGTCTAATATTAAATGGATTAACAATTGATGTATGTCTCACTGATACTTTTGGTTGATGTTGTTCAATAAAATGTTGGTTTGTTACTATTGAATGATTTTGTTCAAATGAATTTTTTCTTAATGTACAATCAGATGAATTTGATGAACGATGTTCATGTTTAGAATTTGTTGTTTTACGTAGAACCGTTGTCGCTATTGATGAACCATATTTATCTAATTCATTAACCGAATGATAACCAGATGTTGATAAACGTTCCAAACGATTTCTCTAATAAAAATAATAAATATTATTATTTTTTTTTCTTTCCTCTATTCATAGATCAAAATAAAGATATACATAAAAAATAAATAAATATTTTCATAATGTCAAAAAAAGAAAAACAAGAAACACAGCGTTAATCAATTTGGGTTTGATTACATGCTTCAATAAACGAACATCAACGTGAGAAAAAAACTAAAGTCAAGTAATAACAAAGAATCAATCATATCTATTCACTTATCTGTAAAAAAAAAAATTGCTGAATATTAAATAGATTTATGATAAATATAGATTTGACATTTATTATTAAGCATATTTAAATATGATTTTTATAAATGAATAAAATATATAATTTAATTTTTGTATGTTAAGTTATCTTTTTTCATTTTGATCAAATAAATGATAAACTTACAATATAATCTCGATCTTTTCGTGTCATTATACGTCGTCGTCGATATGTCTATGTATATATTAATTACAAAAACAAAAAAATTAAATGAAAAATTATTTTTTTTTCTAACTTACAACGAAATACATCCAAAAGAAAAATATAATATGAAATAATACATATATGATAGCTAATGATATTAATGCTATATTATCCCAATATGGTGCTGTATCAGGTGGACAAACAGCAATTAATGCATGCCATGCACATACAACACATAACATAACCATTGATAAAAGTACATATTTATCCTAGAAATTGTAAAAGAAATTTTTATTTAATTAAATTAAAATAAAATTACTAATGTTGTTAAATAAGATATTGTAGGTAAACATCGAACAACAACCCATTTAAATGTGACAGCTGTTAAAAGAAGTGTAAAACTTAATTGAAGACGATTTTGTGGAAGATTATATGTAACACTAAATGTAGTAAAAGCCATTACTGTTATAAAGAACTGAAAACAAAAATTTTTTAAGAAAAAAAAGAAAAAAAAAACAAAATCGAAATTTACGATAAGAAAATAAACATTCCAATAAAAATATCCAGGCCGTCGAGCTGCACGACCTAAATGAAAAGATTATTTCTATTAAAAATAAGACAAAATTTGTTTTCTTACAAGTTGCTGAAAAAGCTGGATGTTGATTTTGTGATGGTGAAAATGGACTTAATAATAATTTTGTTGATGTTTCAACATGTTCATGCAAACGCCATTCTTGTTGATCAATAAATGTATCTTTAAATTCAACAAGAAAATATTAACTTAAAAAAAAAAGAAATAAAACTATAAATTAACGATCTATCATACGTGTATTAATTGCACTTAATTGATTTGTATCTGCAATAAGTAATACTTCATTAACAGTTCGTGTTGTTGATATTGTTATTGTTAAATCCTATATTAATTATTAAAAAGAAAAAAAAAAAACAACAACAACAAATTTTCTTTACTTGAACATCAACTGGAAAATCATTAAGTTCAAGATTTTCAAGAAAAATACCTTTGATTTTTCTCATTTCATAAATCTATATCAAATATTTAACAAAAAAAAAAACCTTGTCAATAAAAAACAAAAGTTCGAACCATTGGCGTATCCATTCCATCATAAACAACTTTATGCCAGACATCATTTTTTAAATCACCAACTGAATTATCAACATATAATAATGGATTCCAAAATTTATTTGCATCAAAATTATCGATATCCTAATTAATAACAAAAACAAAAAAAATATTTCAAATAATTTTTATTTTTTGTTTTCAAAAAAAAAAAATTTTCTTTTACTCTAACATACTTACATGTCACTTACCGTTCCTTTTAAGGCCGGATCTGACCAACGTGCTTGAATAAAAGCTTCAGCTTGAAATTGTTCTTTTAATGTATCAATTTCACCAATTTTTAAAAATACTATACGTAATTCAACTGTTACCTAAAAATCAAATATACAATAGAATATTTGAAAAGAAAAATAGTTGAACTTTGTCTCATTTATTTTTCATCTCATGCTCATTGAAGCATGACAAGTTGACCTGTCCCATTCTTTCATTCATGCTCTCATTTGATCAATCGATTCATTTTTCACTAGTATATTCAATACAATGAAAAATCTCTATTCAACAAAACTTATTTCACGTTCAACTGGTTTTATTGTTCCACTTGGAATTCTTTTAATTTTATTTGGTATTATATCAATTATATTATCATCTATTGATTTATATAATAGTCGTTCATCTTTATCATTTCCAATAACAATATCAACATCAACATATACAACAGATATAATAAATTCAACAGATATAACAAATTCAACATATACAACAAATACAATAATAAAAACAATATTAATTCCAAATATTTTTTCTGAACAATCCATATGGCCAACACTTGGTAAAGGAATATGGTGTGGCCTTTTTCTTTTTGTTGTTGGAATTGTTTCATTAATTGTTTATCGTGAAAAAACTTTAATATCAATAAGAATATTATCATTACTTGCATTTATTTCTTTATTTATTAGTTTTTTTCTATTTTTATCATCAATTATTGTATTTCAACGTTATATTATTGAAGGTCGTCTTAATGCTAATCAACGAACATCAAATGAACAAAAAGAAATTGTACTTAATGCTCTTCTTCTTGTTTGTGGTGTTTTATCTTTCATTGTTTCATTAATATTAGCTATTGGTACACTTATTGCAGGAAATTTTTGTCAACGACAATCAGATGATATTGAAGATATTGATAATTTTAATCAACAACAACAACAACCTCCTGCCTATTCTGCACCACCTTATTACGGTTAAATTCTAAAATTATGGCAAAATTAACTTAATATCTTAGTTTATCTAATACGAGTATCTTTAGAAATCATTTTTAAAAATGTTTTTCGTTTTATATTATTCATATTATAGAATGTTATTATTAGAATAATAAAAGTAAACACATAGAGAAATAATTAAACTAGCATGAATATATCTCTTTTCTTTTTTGTTAATACTCAAACGACATACTTCTCATATTTATCTAAAACCTATTTTTAAATATGAACAAATTCTACAATTCATAAATAATTGTTATTAAATGGATTCTTTGAAAAATTTCACAAAAGATTTATATAAATAATAAATTGCTGGTTAAAAATAATAATTGAATCTTACCCTGTCGAGTTTATGTATACCTGAATTGTCGTCAACTGGTCTTGTATCTTGTTTTTCGCATACTTTAATCATATAATCTTTTATTTCTGTAAGAATATTAATATTTCGTTTAAAATTATTATTTAATTCTTGAAGTGTATTTGTTAATTCACGTAAATCTATCATTGATAATGATGATGATGAAGGTGGTGTACTATGCATTCGTTTTACTGGAAGATATTGATGAGATGGTGCCAATCCTGTTAATGTATGTAAAGTTCCTGTTCCTCCTCCTGATAGATTCATAGATAATGATCCAAGATTTTTTGTTTGATAATGGATCAATAAAGACGATAAATCGTCGAATAAAAAAGATAATCGTATATATATTGAAGAGCAACCAACACGACAGTTATGATCAAATTAAAGATAATTTATTAGAAATAATGCAGAAAAATATTCATCTGAAAAGAAAATAAGAAATTCAAAGAAATATATCTAAGATTATTGATTGTTAATTGATTTCAATATAATCAATCTTCATTTCTTTTTGTTTCTCCTCTGTTTCTCTTGTTTAATTTAATCATTACTCAATTAACATCAGATAGAAATAATACTTTCGATTTAAAATGAATATAAATTAAATAAAATTTCTAATACGAATTAGTATCTATTACATAAAACAACAACAATAACAATTTGCAATTTATCTGCTAATACATACTTGTCTAGATATTTTTCTTTGATAAAAATACATTACATTTTAAAATCAATCTAGTTTTCGATTTCTAAAAAGTTGTTTAGTACACGAGAAATCATCTCATCTATGTTTTTCCATTAACAACTAAACTTGTGCGACTCCAATATTCTTGTTGATATTAGTGATAAGAAGACAAAATGGTTGGATTGATAAAAAAAAGAGAGAGAGAGAGAAGCGATATTCTATCTCAAAACTTTCCCATACATACAAAGAGAAAGCAACAGCATAATACATCCATCATGTAGAGACAAACCAAAAGCTGCTATAAAAGCTACAAGGAAAAGGAAAAATTGTGTTGTTTTAGTTGACACATGAATCAACAACTATATATCCTAAAAAAAACTACCATTATTATTTGACAGACACGTTTATTTCTATTGACTATAGGTATTCCCTTATAGATTAAGCAAAGAATAAAAGAGGAAATGGACTACTAATAAATCTTAACATCTACATTCATTTTTCTTTTTTTATTCAAATGAGTACGAATAAAAACAGAAATATTTTAGATCTTATACATGATTTATTCTTTATATTCTTCATGTGAGTATTTTGATAATATCTTATCAAACAAAACCATTGATTTCGAAATGAAAATATACATTCTTTTAATAGCAAGAAAAAAAATGGTTCGATTATAATAGGCTACGTTGACCTTGACAAACTAATCATAGACTTGACATAGAAATAAGAAAAAATTTGATACAAACTACCAAACATAATCAACCAATCAATACTGTTAGTCTCATCTCATCTGTTATTTTAGCTGATAGATGCAAATAAGAACAATGCATTTTCTTTTGTTTCCCTTGTTAACATGTGAAGGTTTATGTTTACTTATATAAAAAAGAAAAAAATGTCATTTCTAAGAACAAACAATTAATGAGATTCTTTTGCAAAATTTCAACTTTATCACTTGCTATTTAATCCATATTTATTATAATTAACAGCGAATGAAAGTACTTAAATCAGAACTGTATGCAATACGAATATGTTACATATAATTATCATTTAAAATGAATATTGTATTTTCAAAAAAACAGAACAAATCTCATACACTACTCTCAACACATCTGTAATGAGAATGAAATTGGCATAATCTTCGCTCTCATATACGATACATTTAATTATTTATTCTTTGAATAGTAAAGACACAAAAGTAAGCAGTTCATGTATATGAAATGATGTATGTCGTTACACCTCAACACAAAGTTTTTTGTTTTTGACTTTAGTTTTCATCGAATAAAATACAATGAAGAAAAATTTTTGAAGAAGTCCTAATAAAATAAATAATCAATCAAAATCAAGTTTTTGTTGTGCATAAAGATCTTTAATCATATCTTTCAATAAACATTTGATTGAAAATTTTATAATACATAAAATTTATTGAAAAATAATTAAAGAGAAGTAAAAAATATATATGATTTCTTTGAAAATGTATTATGTTTATATTGATTTTCGAAAAAGTCTAGAATGCAAGTAGTTAAAGACATGCAGTTTTCATTATTCAAAAGAACGATTTGAAAAAAGGATCTTAACCTATGAAAAACTTGATGGACCAGTTTATTAAAGTACCTAGTACCTACGTCTTCGAATTTGCCTGAAAGTTATTATTGCTATCCTTGGCATTTAAGCTCGAAAGAAAACTAATTGAAATATATGTTATAGAGTAGACAATGCTTGTGCATAAGTTGAACTCAATATAATTAAATTTTAAAATTATTTTTTTTTTAAGATGAGACGAATTCTTTGGAATAGACAGAAAAGAATAGATTTTGATATATTTACATGTATTTTATTGGTTTTAGACAAATTTATTATAACTATAATTATTTAATAGTAAATTTTAATTAATACTATGACATTAATATTTGATTATCTATTACATAAACAATATAATTATTATTTTTTACTAGCTATGAAACGATAGTTTAAAAGTTTAATTCAAACTTGTCGATCATTGTATTCTATACAAAGAAGAACATATAACTTTATTCTTCTATTGTTAGTTTCTTTCGACAGTGTTTCCCTCGATAGGTTGTGATCAAATTTAACAAGAAAAAAAGAAAATAATCAGAAAAACATATAGATAGAATACACTAAGTGGTGTGATATCACTCTCTTATTTTGATTTATTATCCAGGTACATATACACTTGGCTATATAAATTTATCGTTCGTCGTGATTCTTTATTATTCGCGTTTTCAGTGTAAAAGTTTACATTAAGATAAATTTTATCGATTGATACTTTATCAGCAATGATTTGGGTAAAATTAAGATTCTTTTTTTTTTTATTGTGATATTTCTTTTAAAATTATTTTCATTTGAATAGATTTCATTGATTTGGTGTTTGCTTGCTTTGTCAAATTCAGTTTTAGGACGTTCTAGTAAGAAAAACAAATATTTATTTTCGTTTATTTTAAAAAAATCGATTTTTAAAACTTAGCATATGACTTATCTTCTTCTGTATCACATACACAAAATCCAAACTTAAATGGAATGCCTGATTTAGCCATGCAACAAGAACCTTTATTAACTCAACCTTTAATTCAAAGTCAAGTTCCTATGCAAAATGTTTATAGACAACAGTCTCCAAAAATCACCGATATGTCATCAAGGTAAATAAAAAGAAAATATTGTATTTGTTTATTTTCGATGAAATATTGTTTTTTAGCTGGATGCAAAATGTTCAAGAAAATACTTCAAAGATTCCAATGGGATACGAGTAAATTCGAGAAATCTTTTAGCCTTATTTAATTATAAATAATCTGTTTTTGTTTTTCATTATTTAGAGTTCAACAAGTTCCACAAAAACATCAAACATTTGCGCAAACTGTTGTTACTTCACAATCCTTCGGTACACAACAACAAATGAATCTTCCATCGTCTGGATTGATAGATCCACAAAATAAATTTCAACAAAAGATTCAAGGAGTACAAATGCACACGGAAGCCGGTCATATTTCGTATTTTATCGAAAAATTTAATCTAATTTTTTTTCTTTTAGACATTCTCTGTCGTGGCCAACGTCCAGAAACTGTTATTCCATTAAATGATAAACGTCGATTTGTTGTCTGTCTTGATAATAGCAAAGGTGTTGAACAACGTTGTCCAAAAGGTCTTTATTATTATCCTGAATCACGTCGATGTGAACGTAGTATGTTATCGTTTTTTTCTTTTCTTTTCTTTTTTGTTTTTTTTTTACTTAGAATTGAAAGGATTGAAAAATGCATGTGCCCATAAGCCATGTCTTAACAATGGTCAATGTGTTATAGTCGATGTAACATCATATAAATGTCAATGTCCAACAGGTTTTGATGGTAGAAATTGTGAATTAGATGTTCATGTTTGTCAAAATCAACAGCCATGTGGACAATCACCAGATCAACGATGTCAATCATTTCGCTTTGGAGCTGCTCTTCAATATATCTGTATTTATCAAGATGGTCTTGGTTATAGTCTTAATCCACAACAACGTTAATATTTATTAAAAAGAATTCGATCTCATTAAATATTTTCTTATTCTGGTTTCTTTTTTTTTTTAGTTCAACAAAATCCATGTCAAGGTACTGATGGACTACAAGCATTAGCTGTTAGTGACAAAGGTTTTATCATGTGTGATGGTGAACGTATGTTCGTTGAATCGTGTCCAGGTGGTACTGTTTGGGATGATTTTAATAAAGTTTGTGTTTGGCCAGATATGCATAGTTTTATTGATTATTCAATTATTGATCAATCAAAAAAACAACAAGGTTTATTCATTTTCTTTTTCTTTTTTTTTTTTGATATTGAATAAAATTTGATTCTTTTGTTAGTTTTAACTAATAGTCAACAACAAGAACCAATAGTTAATTCAACAACACAAAGTTCACAACAAACACAAGTTGAACAAAAAGAATCTAGTTCATCTTCTAATGCTCAAGTTTTAATTCCAGAAGAACAAACACAATCTCCAACATCACAATCATTCACATTTTCTCAACAAGAAAAACCACAAGAATATAAATTAACTGAACAACAAGAACAAATGCAACATTCTGAATTGTCGCAACAACCAGAGTCAATGCAAGTGTCGAAATTGCCACAGGAACAAGAACAAAAACAAGAATTTTCACTTTCTGAACAAGAGAAAACACAACAATTTGAATCAGAACAACGACCAGAACAAATGCAACAATTTCAAGTACCACAACAATATTCACTTCCTCAATTAGGTACACCAGAACAGTATCAATTAACACAAGAACCAGGACAAATGCAAGAATATCAATACGAAGAGCAATTTTCACTTCCTCAACAAGAATTAATGCAACAATTTCAATTAGCAAAACAAGCAGAACTAATGAAACAATATCAATTGTCAAAACAATATTCAATTCCGCAACAACAACAATTTCAAACTTGGAATAAACCATTCTCTGGATTTCAAACCTGGCAACAACCAAGTCAACAACAACAAAATTTTCGTCAAATGTAACAATAAACATTAGGTTATTCAAAATCAGCAAGATCAAATTTTTTTTTTTTTTTGTCTGAAACGTTTCTGTTTTAACTGCACTGTATGCTTTTTATTTTATTTTCATGTTTTTTAAAAAAGAGTCTTTTCTGGATGTTATTTGTTTCTTCATATATGATTAGCAATAGATTCTCATTTTAACATTATATTTTGATTTCATCATGAAACAAAAAAAAACTTAAATGAAGGATAAATATTATATTTCATTAGAATCAATTAATTGAAGTTTACTAATAACATATTGTTGAGCAGCTAAGATATGATGATATTTGAGTAATTGAAAACGATTTCGTTCTAGTTGAAGTCGAATAGAAAATAAATCCATGCGTAATGATGCTAAACGATATGTTATATATCGAATTTGTTCATTTGATAAACGAATAGTTTCACGTTCGATTTGTGTCGATGGCCAATTAAGTAAATGTTGAATTAAATCACCACGATAATATCGTGTTATATCATTAGAATTTGAATTTATTATTGATGAAGATTCATATTGGATTGGTAAAATACTTGATGGTGAATGTTCTAATTGAAGAATAGCATTTATTGTACTTGAACTTGGGTCTAATGATGATTGATAAATAAAAGAAGACGAAAGATTTTGATTAATTTGTGTTTTTATTGATGATTTTCGATAAAGTAATTTGAATATATTTTCAAGAAGAGAAGTTGATAATAATTCATAATGAGATTCCTTTGATAAATTACTAAATGGAAAAGAAATGTTAGTAAGACTATTGTTTGATGTTGGAAGAGGATCAACATGATCAATTTGAATTATTTCATTTGCTGGTGGTGATGTTGGTGTTAATAAAGCAATATTATCAGTTTTTATTTTATTATTTCGTAATTTTTTAAATGATGATTTAATATCAATATAATCATTTTTACGTTTGTAATATTTTTTCTGATTATTAATTGTCATAGATTTGTTTAGATCATTTTTATTAAATGATCGTTGATAAATAGAAGATTTTTTATTTAAATAAGATGATTGACTATGAGTAGAATTGATACTATCATTAGATATTGAAATTAAATTTGATGTTTTTGAATAATATTCATTATTATTATTTGAAGACTAAAATTGAAAATTTTCAAATGTATTAATTTAATTTTCTTACTCGTTTTGAATGAATATGATATTTATTAATAGATTTTTTTCGAATTGATGATGATGATGATAATTGTTCTCGTGAAGGTTTTTCCCATTGTGATTGATCTGTAATAGTATTATAATAATAAATTCGTCCATTTGAACTTTTATGTTCTTCCCATAAATAAGATGATTGTCGTTGTTTAGTAATTTTATTTATTTTTGATTTATGATAATATTGTCGAAGTGATATATTTCGACTTTGTTGTTTTTGAATACGAGAATGTCGTTCAACTTCTCGATGATTATGTTGAAAATATTTTCTTGTTTTATACTTTTGATGATAATGAATAACAGTTGGAGATAGTGGTGAAAGAGAAGGAGATTTATCTCGATGAAAATCAACTGATATAGATGACAACGCCATTCAACTAAGAAATTAGATAATCATTATCAATCAGCTGATATATTTTATCTTGTTTAGAAACATAATGAATATTCTCTTTTATTGATTGATTAAAACTTATATAATGTTGAGTCATCGATATCAGTAGTATTGAAAGTTATGGTGGATTGTTTTCTAAAATGTTCATCATCAAAATTGATAGTAAAACATGAATAGATTCGATTAAAATGTTTAACACACATTTGACTTTATTAGAGAGTAGCTCTACAGATTCATTTTCGTGTGCATTCATCTTTCGATAAATGCACTCATTGGTCTTTTCATTCTGTGCTGATCTATCGTTTTCTCTTTTCTGTTTGTAACATCACATGAAGCAAAGTGAATAACATCATAATGTACTTGAATTTAACTATCAAGGTTTTATCTCAAAGTTTGAATTGATAGACTTATGAAAGTCAACTTAATTTCATATGAATATTTCACAATCTTATCACAACAATTATTTCTTGATGATTTGTTTTTATCACGATAACAATTCAACCTTATAATTCACTTTATAAAAGATTCTATTCAATGAATAGATCATATTGACGATAATTAAAATCTGAGTTAAAACAAAAGATATCGATTAAACAATGTTTGAATTGAAATATATTTGTTATGAATATTATAGTTTTGAAATATTCTATTTTATTTTACATAAAGTATGAAGCAAGAAGACAAGAAAATTTATGAGCGAAAAGCCGGTTTTTCCATATATTCATATTGTAAGACGCGAATCTAAAATAAAAATAAATAAATAAATAAATGAATAAAAAATAAAATAAAATATTAACTTCTTTAATAATATTTTGAAAAAAAAGTTCATATTGAGTAAAATCTTGTTGACATTGTTTAAGTGTTTCTTCCATTTGATTATCAATACGTGTTAAAATATCCCAATCAATTGATAATATTGATGGATATTTAATTGATAATGTTTCATCTTCATTAATATCAATATCCCAACTAGAGTAAAAAAAAAATTAAATTATTAATTAATATAAATTAATTAAAATTTACCTTTGATTTTCTTCAATCGATGGAATATCATTTGCTAATGGTGATTCAAGTATAGTTGTATCTTGTGTTCGAATTCCAAGTAATTGTTTAAGTGATGTTAATGGTGTTGTTGGAGTTTGAGATGGAATTGTAATTAATGGTGTTGGAGGTGATTCAATTGGAACATCAATTTGATTATTTATTAAATTTATACGAGAAAATTGTTCAAGAGGCCATGTTAAAATATTTGAACGAAGATCATTTGATAATGATAAATGCATTATATTTAATGAATGAAAACGTGTTGGAAGATCACTAAGAAGTCGAGTATAGTCACGAATTTTTAATTCAAGTCTATTGAAAAACAAAAAAATTTTTTCTCTTTTTAGAAATAAAAAAATTTTTCATGTTTACTTTTCTAATTTTTCTAAAGGATTTTCTTCAATGATTTTATTTAATTGATTATCAATTCGATTAAGTTCAGTTCGTTTTTCAATTATTTGTTGATGAATATGTGATATTAATTTTTCATCTGATTTTTTTGTTTGTTCAATTTCTGTTTGAACTTTTTTTTTTAATAAACTTAAATGAACTTCAACTGATTTACTCTAAAATTATTATAATCAAGATTTTTTTTTTTTTGTTTTCTTCTTTTCTTTAACTTACAGCAATCATTGCATCGAGAATTGACATTAATTGAGTTTGTTCAATTGATGATCGACGAGATAAAACTTCTCGTTTACTATCTTCAAGTCGACTACGAAGTTTACCACATTCCGTACGAATATTTGACAAATGTACAAATCTAATAATATGTTTTAACAATATATTCAAATATCTCACAACAAAAAAAAAGAAATTCATTTTCCTAACTGTGACAAGATTCTTCAGTGAATATTTGGCTTGTAAGTTCGGTTTTTTGAGACTAATTAAAACTCTCAAGAATAACGAAACATATTCTCCTGATATCTTTTTATTGAATTTTCAATCTGAAATGTTGCCCATTGATTAAACTTGTGAAACAATTTACAGAGATATGTAGAAAGTTTTAAAGTTAAGAATCTGAAGATAGATAAATTGATATAGACATTAGATCTTGTCTTGACTAAATTCAACATTGAATGACTCTCGAATATCAATAACGATTTTAATATAAAACCTATTTAGACATGATCCTAGGAAACAAGAAATAATAATAAATGATGACATTAGCTTTGAACAGTCGTTTAGATAAAAATTTAAAGAAAATAAATAATTATACTGTTTAGTAAAATCTAGATTAGCTTTTGTAAGAGCTTCTTCATAAGTATCAATTATTGTTGAATTTCGTTCTTGTTCATCTTTTTCTATTTTACTAAAAAACAAAATATAGATATACATAAATAAATAAAAAAAAACAAATTGTTAAATATTAACCTAAGTTGATTAATTCGTTGTTGAATAAGTGTATTCATAAGAGAACATAAATCATTTAAATTAATTGATGATTGAAATTTTCTAGTTAATAAACTCGTTGGATTGAGTAATTCTGTAACTAAACCTAAAAGTAAAAAAAAACAAAAAATATTTGTTTATAGTTAAAATGAAAAAAATTAATAAATGCCTTGATGATTTGTTCCATTAGTTGTTGTTAATGAATTTAATTGTTCTTTTATTTGAGATAATTGATTTAAATAATTAGCTAATTGTCGATAAATTTGAAGTTGTTTATCAAGTGAAGATATATGATTATATTCATCATTAATCATTATTTGAACACGATTTAATTCATTAAAAATATTTGTTGATTGTTCTGAACGTGATGAATAAATTTCACGTAAACGAAGACAAATTCTTTGTTCAATTTGACCTTGTTGAATTTGAGCATTTTTATGTTGTTCCCATCGATCTGGATAACGTTCTTTTAATTCAGCAATGCGTAGAGTTTCTTTTACTTTTCTAAAAAAAAAACAAAAAAATTATCTAAAATGTATTTGTTTTTTTGTTTTGTTGCTAATACTTGACATAATCAGTTGGATGACAATGTCGAATAATTCTTTGCCAAATATCTTGTAAATTTGGATTCGATGTGAGACAACGTAAATTATCTTCATCAATAATAATATCAGCTATTGAATTAAATAAGAATAAAAATAAAAATAAAATAAAAGAATAAATAGTATAAAAACTTACATTGAAATGATTGAAACCAACGAGCTAATCCATCGGCTATTGATGTTGAACGATCTTCACCTAACATTTTTTTCTTTCTACTCGCGCTTACATTTAAAACAAGGGTATGGGAACATATACTGATTCGAAAATTGTTAACGCCATCTATTTAATAGAATTCATCTGTAGTTTCTTTATTGAAAAAAACGAAGTAAAATTCATTTATAATGGTTTCTATTGTAAATAAATTTTCTTCAATATGAAAAATTTCAAATGAAACCTTAATGGATATTACAAAAACTAATAAAGTACAAGGAAGTTTTTGCATTGGATCTTGTGTGTTTTTTATTGATGCTATTACAATAGTTTATTGAATCAATTGATAAAATAAACTATAAAAATCTATGATACACTCCTCATGAATCCTTAAAAATAAATCTAAATAGTTTTTTCGAACAAAAGCTAGACAACTCAATATTGAATAACGAAGGAATCATCTCATCAAATGATAAAATTTTTGTTATTAGCTAGATTGTCTAAAAACTAGACCATATCTCAAATGATTCATGCTGACAGATCTTTTTTTTTTCTTTGTATCATGGCTACTTTAGTGAGTTTTTTTGAATAAAATGCTGTAATTCTCTGCAAATTTCAAGTTAAAAACTATTCCATGATTAAAATTTTCAACATGCCTAGTTTATTGTGATAGTATTAGGTTATTTTTATTAATACTATTGTCAGATATTAATATTGAAAATTCTTTTCTTATATTTATATTTTAGTATCAAAATTATCAGAAAACCTAATATTGTTACAATGAATTAGTCTCGTTGGAAAATTTAATTTTCGAAAGTTCGAATTCGAACTTAAAAAAAAAAAACTCAACTTTAACCATAATTTTTGAGAAAATCTTTCTAAAATGGCTTTAATTCAAGAGAAATATATTTCTGGATATGAATCATCTTAGACATGGTCAATGAAGCCTATTTAATGAAATAAAATTTATTTCTAAAACGATTTATAACTTGATAAAATTCTCTCGTACGACACATTAGTGATAACGATCAATATTTAATTTGGTATAATACATTTCTAAGCTCTTATAGCGAGTACTAAAATAATTTCTTTTGATTTATTTTTTAAGAACAATGTTCATTCGATATACATGTAATAATACAATTCTTCGATACGTTGTTTTGTCATCGTCAATATCACGAAATCTTCTGAATCAATCTTTAGTACATAAATTTTTTCATCGAATTTCTTCGATTTATTCTTATGGTCATCCAACATTCACTATACCACTATCATCGACTAATAATTCTACCATAGTAAAATTATTATACAAAATGAGAATTTTTGTTCTTAACATATATTTACCTATTTAGGTTTTTTCTTGTCGTTCATTTTCAATATCTTCATCTTGGTTATCACCTCCTGTTGTTCAATTTAAATTAGCTGATATTGGTGAAGGCATACGTGAAGTTGAAATTATAGAATGGTTTGTTTTATTTTAATAACATAAAATATTTTATGTCAAATTAAAATATTAACATTTATTCAGGTATGTTCAAGTAGGTGATAATGTTAAACAATTCGATAAGATTTGTGAAGTTCAATCAGATAAAGCTAATGTAACAATAATATCTCGATATGGTGGAACTATAGTTAAACTTCATCATAAAGTTAGTGATACAGCTAAAGTTGGTCAACCACTTGTTGATATTAAACTTGAACATGATATTGATGTATTAACAGGAACTAAAAGTAATAATTATTAATTAGAAAAAAAATCTAAAAATAAATTTTTGTTGTTTAGCTGCAACTATAATGCTAGAAGATACATATGATAATGTATCGTTAAATAAAAATTCATTAGCTAATATTTTAGCTACTCCCACAATTAGACAAATGGCTAAAGAATTACAAGTAAATAAATCGAATGTAATTTATATTGGTTTTTAATACATTTTTTTATTAGATTTCGTTAAGTGATGTTCAAGGTACAGGAAAAGATGGAAGAATACTAAAAGAAGATTTAATTCATTTTAAATCAGCAAAATCAACATCATCGAAAATTACACCTACAAGTTAGTTTCGATTTGTTTATCAACAAAATTTTCATTTCTAATCTTAATAAAAAAAATAGTTGCACCACCATCACCAACAACTGTTAAACAAACAGCAATATTTCGTCCAGCGCCAATACCTTCTTCATCAAGTCTAAAAAGAATCACTAGTCATTCTCAAACAATATCTATTACCGATAGACATGAACCAATAAAAGAAATTCGTAAAGCAATGGTTCAAACCAGAATTCAAGCCAATACAATACCGCATTTTATTTATGGTGACGAATATGATATGACCCAATTAGTTAAATTAAGAAAAAAATGGAAAAATCAATCAGATAATAAACTAAAACTTTCTTATATGTCATTTATAATAAAAGCATGTTCACAAGTTTTACTTCACTATCCTATTCTTAATGCTCATGTAGATTTGAAATGTGAAACAATAACTTATAAAGTATGATATAAAAAAAATCAAGAATAAAATTTTTAACGAATTTAATTAAAGGGTTCGCATAATATTGGTATTGCAATGGATACAAAAGATGGTTTACTTGTACCAAATATAAAAAATGTTCAGCAATTATCGATTACTCAAATTGAAAATGAACTTAATCGTCTTCAACAACTTGTTCAAAATGGAAAATTATCAACAGAAGATCTTACAAATGGGACATTTTCATTATCAAATATTGGAACTGTAATATTTTTCTTTTAATTCATTGATTTTTTTTTCTGTTTTTTCATTTTTTGAAATAGATCGGAGGAACATATGCTGTACCTATTCTTCTTTTACCTCAAGTAGCTATGGGTACATTTGGAAAAATTGTCGTAAGGATTTTCTTCATCTTTTATTTAAATAAGAGTTTTATGTTAATAGCGACAAGCAGTTCCAGAAGAAAATGATGAAAGTTCAAGTGATAGTGAAAAATGTTACTCATCTCGTATTCGTTCAATGATGTCTGTTAGTTGGTCAGCTGATCATCGTGTTATTGAAGATGCAACAGTGGCTCAATTTTCAAATCAACTGAAATTTTTACTTGAAAATCCACTTCATATTCTCATTAATTATTAATCTGTGTTCTTTCTTCTTTTCATTTCTATAGCAGTAAAATTTTCTTGATACAAATATATTTTCTACATTACACCGCATTAAAAGTCTTTTTTTTGCTATTTATGTGCCTTTGGGTTGAAAAAAGGAATAGTAAAGAACGATTTTATATGATGTTTAGTGTTATATCATGAGTAGAAATTCTCGCAATGAAAGGTTATTTTACTAGATATATTGTTAAGATTAGAAATTGGATTGTTGAAGATGAAAGACATATATCTTGGCATTACTGTTAATATTGATTCATTCAATGTTGAATATCTTCAGAAAAACAAATAATAATCTAAGACTTTGCTTTTGAAATGGGAATGATAGATCATGTTGTTGAAACTGGACTTAATGAAGATTGTTATTTGTCTTCCAGTTGATATTTTAAACTGAGTTGTGTCAAATAGTTATGTAAGGACAGTCCGAGTTTTGACTTCGGTTTCAATAAAAAATATCAGCCTTCGTATGTCTATATGAATCTCCACGACGACAGCCAATCCGTTCCACCCCATCGAACGACCGCTTCGAACTAACTGAA